>JAZAYU010000104.1:597581-1197581 GCA_038501625.1 Corbicula japonica
CTGTAATCTAGTACAGTTATTTATGATATTAATAATCGTCCCTCTTTTCTGCATGGCGCAAGCTAGCACAAACGCACAATTGTTATATGTATAACAGAACAGAACATTTCTTTTATTTGTGCACTTATCTAAAACTAACATGTACAGCCCAAATAATAACGTGTACGAGTTACATGATATTGATAAAGTTTAATACACCTTTCACTAATAAAGTAATCTTGCACCGTTTTTGAAATATCTGTGTTGACTCTGTTATATGTTATTGTTTGCACAAAAAGTAACGAGAGCGTGTAACTTGATATTGGATAAATTCTTATTATCAAATTACAAATACAGTATCCTGGTTTAAGTATTTTAGTAGATAAGTTGATTCTACCTCAGTGTACTCAGATATGAAATAACATGTAATAGTTATTTTGTTGAACACAAAGTGTAACTTCTACGGGTTACTTAATATTAAATGATGTTTAATAAACCACGCACACTTAGAAAAAAAGTAACCAGGTGCAGTTATTCGTAGTTTATGATTTTTTACTTCGAAAAAAATACGGTTACGTGTTACATGATATCGATAAAGGTAAATACATCAATCACAAATAAAGTAACTTAGTACAGTTATTTGTAATATTTGTTTTGACTCTCTCTATCTCTCTCACTCTCTCTCTCTCCTGGGGCTAGGCGGCGTGGGCAGTAATATGCATTTCCAATACTGTTTATTAACAAGCTCAATCAAACCGAGTCTGCAATATTTTCATATTTGTCGTGTTCGATGGCTTTCAAAGTTCCCTTTCATCTATCTATCGGTCAGTCGGTCGGTCGGTCGGTCGGTCGGTCGGTCTAACGTCTATGGGAGACTTCGTTTCGAATTTATTTTATACTACTCAAAATTTGATAGGGATAACTTATAAGATTGCGTTTTTTCTCGCATAAATTTTAAACGTAAAAATATTTGCTGTGATTCTGAAAATTTGTTTATTTGACATTAGCTTTGTGCCAGTTTTATCATTAGAATAATCTAAATGTATCAAAAATTACTTATTTAGGGTTAATGAATTAAAAAGCGATCTCTATCAAATTTTGAGTAGTATATTATACCATTTACAAAATTTTACCTTGTTCAGTTATTTGTAGTTATATGGTGAATTCCCTACTAAGTTGTAACCTGGTTCAGTTAATATTTGTAGTTGTAGATGTATGAAGAATTCCCCACTCAGTTGCGTATTTAGACAAAACCAACAGGCTACAGTTATTTGTTCGCCCGAACAGGAACGTTTAACGGTCATATGATTGTTAAAAACGTGTACTAAACTATTCACAAATGAAGTAACCTGGTACAGTTATATGTCGTATTAATATTGATCTCTCTTTTATGCACGACGCAAGCTAGCACTCGTGCATATTTGTTATTTGTATAACACATACTAAGTGTACTTCTCATTTGTTTACTCATACATAAATAACCTGCTTTAGATAATTTGGCAAAAATGTAACTCCAAGGGTAATTTGATAAAGTTTGATAAACCATTTAGAAATAAAGTAACATGGTTTAGTTATTTGCAGTTTGACGATGGCCTCCCAACTCACTTGTGTACTAAGATAACTAACCAGTTACAGTTATATGTTGGCCCAAAAAGTTATTTCAATGTGTTAAATATACTTGATACTGGATAAATTTCTATCATCCAATTACAAATACAATATCCTGGTTCAGTTATTTTAGTCGATAAGTTGCGTCCACCTCTGTGTACTCAGACATAACATAACCTGTAATAGTTATTTTGTTGAACAAAAATGTAACTTCTACGGGTTACTTCATATCAAAATAAGTTTTATTAACCACACCCATTTAGAAACGAAAGTAACCTAGTGCAGTTATTCGTAGTTTTGTAATGAATTCCCCACTTAATTGTGTACTTTGACAAAACCAACCGGCTACAGTTATTTGTTTAACAGTAACGTGTACCGGCCATATTAAATCATTTACAAACGAAATAATCTCGTACAGTTATTTGTAATATTATAGTCTCAGTCATTCAGACGCTCTGATTTCACAGAGGCGATCAGTACGTCTGAAGACCTCGTTTAAAAAAAAACAGACACTTCAAAACGAGGCTTGTAATTTGGATATTAGTATGGAACGCCGTTGTCGTCGTGTGAAAACGGTTTTTAGACTGTCGCCCTGCCAGCTGGAAATCGAAAAAACACAACCTACGGCGACACGAACTTTTAAACTGTATAATTGCGCACATGATTAAAAGCAGATTGGCCGCCTACAGTGGCAAGTGTGCAAGGGTGCGAAGTTGTTTATTGGAAATACACAGGTTTAAATTGAGAGTATGCACTATGCTTGAAGTCTAATATTTGACACCCAAGACTACCACGAAGGTCGCATTTTTTGCCGCCAAATGAAACAATGTAGCACCAACTGGTCATCGATTTCTTTCTGCAAATCAGTCATATCGATTCATACCTACAAACTTCGAACCTCGAACCACCCTTGACCAAAAAATTTACAGAAATTAGGGGGGTTCGTCCGAACCCCCCGAACCGTCCCTGGATCCGCCACTGAGGCAAGTACTTAAACGTCCTTTGTTTTATAAACCATATACCTGAATTTGTA
Organism: Corbicula japonica; assembly: GCA_038501625.1. Lineage (NCBI taxonomy): Eukaryota > Metazoa > Mollusca > Bivalvia > Venerida > Cyrenidae > Corbicula > Corbicula japonica. The sequence goes on from JAZAYU010000104.1 coordinate 600,202, forward strand.
ACTCGATATCATATCACCTAAATTTCACTTTGCCCAGTGTGGAAAAATACGGTTAAAGCACTGTTTACTAATTTCATTAGAAATCGCGATTGATTTTGGGTTTGTGTTACAAAAGCGCCACCTGTCGGTCAGACATTTTATATGGCGATGTCTCTAAACGTTCGTCAGAGCAGTGTGACATTGATCAATGACAAAACTTCTAGATGATCTATACTAGTCATATTATTATTTATCTCTCTTTTATGCACGACGCAAGCTAGCACTCACGCATACTTGTAATATGTATTACACACACGAAGTATACTTATCTGTTGTGCAGGCAACAATAACATGCTATAGTTATTTTTGGTCCAAAAAGTAAACACACGGTTTCTTGATATTGAATAAAGTTTGATAAAACATTTATAAATAAAACCTCGTTTAGTTATTATAATTGTTTATGTCAACTCTTTCTTTCTCTCTTACTAATGAAAGCAAGCACAAAAGCACATTTGTTGTATGTATAACACACAGTAATCAGTTGTGAATAATGGCAAATACATTTTCGATATGTAAGTATAATAACGCAATATCGTTTTGTTCTGGCAATTCCAATCCCTATTTGGATTTACACAGTTAGCACATTGATAACAGTCATATCACACAGAATAAAGAGTTAAACAAATTTATTTATTGGAGACCACGCGACATAGACCCTGATCACACTGACTGGAGAAGCACGCAATGATCTGGGTCTACAATGGTCTGATATGTGACAAATGTTGTGATAAGTAATTGAAATCGTTTGTAAGCTGCTTTGTGCTTTTATTAAAAACACAAACATAGCTTTGCTTTGCACCTTTTCATACAGTTATTATGCAAATATTTATATTCAACTATCAATAATTAAAAGCTGATTTATAAGTTACATATGCGTTTTATGAACCATACCATAATGTATAATTTCGATCATTAACACAATTGGTATACATAATGTTGTCTTAAACTAAAATAAAAGACCAAGACCACTAACAAAAATTTTCAATTTAATTGTCGAAATTAACAAAAATTTCCTATGTAGAAATACATGTTACTGATATGAAAATGAATAGGTTTTTCCCAGTATCAAAGTAAATTGACGCTATTAATTGACACAGTTTCTACCCAAATTTTGGCCCTAGTCCAGGAAGTAACTGTCATTAACATGATAAAGCGTTTATCTACGGATCATAAATTAATTGTAGTATCTGAGAAGATGCAACTGAATTCGAATGTTTCAACATGTACAATGCGTAAATATGTAATCTATCTTAAGATCGCAGTACGCTCACATAATTTGAAATGATTGCCTGCTCTCCTAACTAAAGCGTATATACTTGAAATGCAATGTATTATGTTTGCAATAAATTTATTTAATTCTTAACTTTATATTTGTTAAACTGTTTTCGTTTCCATTAACTTATTTAGGTGTTCTGTTAACAATTATTTTCTTATTTTTTGAGCGTGAGTGATTTTAACAATTTATCAAAGCTTTTTGTTGATTCAGTTGGATCATACAATCTTTGAAATTTAAAAGTAAATATCATTAGATATTTTTATTGAGCAAATTAAAAAAAAAAATCATTCAGATAGTGCTCGAGTTACGCTCTTGACCTTTCCGCATGAAGGCATAGGGGAGACAAACTGCATTTTTTCTCGTTTACGAGTGTACGAGTTGTCTTTCTTACAATACAATTTACTCCATAAACCTTTCAAATAACGCAGCGTGGTTACATTAAAAAAGTTCATGCCTCTCTTCAAACGGCTTGCGTAAAGATTTAATGGTCATGCGTATCGGAAAATATCATTTAACATGACGCAATACATATCAATTAACCAGAAAAAAATTATGGCATCGCTTGAAAAAATTCTGAGCATGTTTTATAAGCGTTTAAAAACGCGTAATTTGTGAAAAATTGACTTCATTTTTCATAGAAAAATGCGCTTTTCAAAGGTTTTAAGTATAATGAATGAACAGAAAACACGATTTTCAACGAACAACAATCAGAGAGAAAAAAAACACCTATTTGTTTTTAAAAATATTGCAGAAGACCTCGTAAAACCGAATATATTTGCATCAAAATGTTGACCGCAAATTCGGTTAGTTTTTAATCTATAAAAGTTATAAAAAATGTAACTATCGCAAGTTACACCCCTGACTGCTAGTGGAAGGCAGTGTGAGTATTACTTTAAGAGGTATGGTTTAAGTAAAAGCCACTTTCAATTTATAGGACTGTGCACAATATTTTCACTTGTGATGTCAACAAGCACAACAATTTGCGCCGAGTTGATGCGGAATATTGTGCCATCATTCACTTTGCCATCAACCTGGCTGTCCCAAGGATCCACTTCAACTGTTCAGAGATAACTTTCCCATGTTGCACCCTATCTTACTATGAAATCAAAATTTCCACTTTTGTTCTGACAAGGTTAAGGTCAAGGTTGTGATACCCACTGACCTTGGCAATCAGTTACCTTGGCATTCAAAAGAAATGAAAGATACCTTTGTCCTGTATATAGTACAGCCGTAGCACTAGTCACCATGTTGAATTCTTCCCCAAATGAGAGGAAATTTGCTGATTTTGGCAATGATGAGGTCAAGGTCACTTGAGGTAAAGCTGGAATGACCTTGACCTGGTAATATGGTTCTGGGAAGGTCATGCAGTCTTTTAACTTACAGTTACTTTTAACTCCATAAACTTTGGTGCTGTAACCTGAAAAATATATCACAAAAATATAAAACATATCCATATAATTACACTCAACTTGCTATCAGCTTTGTATTTCTATAGACAGTTTCCATGAATTCAGTCACGATAAGAAATTTGATTGAATGTTTCTTTCTGTCAGTTTTTCGTGTAAGTTGAATACCTTACAGACCGGAAAAAAATGCAAGCACTCAGATACTGAAAACAGTTTTTTTACTGAATTCGGTCAATTTGCTAGTTCATAAATATTGGTTAAATTTTGCCAGACACATAAACTGTTTAATTTTTCCACAGGTGAGCTTGTAACATCCACAAAGTTTATACTAAAAAGCACATGATACTGCATACAGGTAAAATAAATTTCGCATCGCGCGTAAAAGTATGCAAAAGATAGATGTAATGGTAGTAAAGTTGATAACTATTGGGCATAGGAGAACAGGGTCAATCTAAAAAAGAACGTGTTATAATTGGAAAAAATTAGGTGCATGGAGCGGCTACAACAAAACCCTTCGCACAAATTTTTGGTCTGTGCATACATGTTTTACCATGACTTGCAGCGAAAAAGCAAGACATTGTTTGCTTTGTCATCAATGATGCTATTCCAACAGCCATTAGAAAGGCAGTGATTAAACAAATTCTCCTTAATATTTTGGTAAGAACTGTAAACACATAGGAGTGTAAATATAAGAAATGAATTGATCGTTGGTGTTTATTGGGTTATGAAAAACAAAAGGCTTGTTTAAAAAATTATGGAGACTTTTGAATGTATAAGCATAAACATTAACCCATTGACAACATGATTGAGCTTCACATACTTAAAAGAACAAAGCAAATGTTTTCCATACCCAAAATGAATGTCACAAAAGTTGATTCAATCCTTAAATCTGTACCTGATATTTTGAGATCACCAGCAGAACATGGACGTATGAGAATTTTCACAAGATATGACTTCGCCTCGGCAGGTATACAGGGAGATGTTGGAAAAGACTCGAGTTCGAGCCCCTCGGCTATCAGTGTTATCTGGGTTAACCTCAGCTCATCCGGCATCGGGTTACTGACCAGGAGTTGAACCTCCGACATATCTCCTTCCACCCACTTAAAATCTGTAAAAATATAATCTTATTAATCAAGTGGATTCATATTGGCCCAAGACAGCATGTCAAGGGCTTATATGACTGCCCAAGGCCAAATAGCATGGCCAATGGAATCAATAGATTAATGACAATTGTTATTTAATAGCAGAATACAAACAGCAAATTCTGTCATTATGAAGTCTAAAGTGGGCTAATACAAGAATTGCTGGGCCAAAATTATTAATATGTATATTTTTAATATCCTAATATTTGCTTTCCAGTGAATAAAGGAACAGATTTATGTGATTATCAACTTTTAAAAAGTTATGTGGATATATTGTAATTTGCATAGGTTTATATTTTGCATATTTTGTCCAAGGGTAAATGCACAAATTAAAACCCAGTGCTGTTTAATAAGATCTTAACTGTTGGCTTTAGATTCATTTGTTTATTTAGTTCATTTCTGATAAAGAGAACGGTGTAGATCCTTATCAGACCGCGTGGATGTGCAAGCATGGATCTACAGTGATCACACACAGGAAAAAATATGTATCCATACAGAAAAAGCTTAAAACTAACAAAAGTCTACAAACTGACCAATCACAAATCTGAGTTTGGAGACAGTAAGGTCACATATGGGATAAAATCTCCATCATAATTTTATTTGTTAAGCCTGTATTATGCCAAGCCCTTTATATGCACCACTTACCCATATCAGTTTTCAAAGCACCAGAGTCTACAGCTCCCAAGTTCAGAGGTGTAAAGATGAACACATTGTCTGATGGACTCTGAGTACACTGTAACTTCTTAGGCTGCAGACTGGCGGATAATGGCATCATCTTGAAAGATCTACAAGATAAATCAGTATTAGACATGCTAGATGGATGTTCAGTTTAACACTAAGTCTTGTGTCGCATTTGGGTACTTTGTAGGAATAAAAAATCCAAATACAAAAACAGTTAATATATATAATATGCACACTAAAAGTCCCTGAAATTAAGACCACTTCTATAAGTAGACCACTATTTCAATGTTACTATTATGATTACTTTGTCCAGTCCAAGAGTGGATCTTAACCTTATATGCCATTTATGAATTTTTACATGTGTGTCCTGTGTAGATTCAGATCAGCCAGTACATCCGTACTATCTATTTTTCACAAAATTTCATAGAAGGCAAACATGTTTATAAAGCGAAACCCCTCAAAAAGACCACATCGAAATTTACCCTTTCCTCCATATATATGCATTTTTATGCATGTTCGTCCAGTGTTGATCCGGGTCAGCCAACACATTTGTTCTGTCTGATCAGGATCTTCACTGGTCGCATTTTGGTCAGAAAAAACCTAACAAATCAAAAAGCCAACTGTTTAGATCCTGATCAGACTGCATGGATGTGCCGGCTGATCTGAATCTAAACTGTTCCCCCATGCAATATAGGTTTATCTATGGAGGAAAGAGTTATTAAGAAAAAATAAATAATAAGTCTACTATTTCAATTTGAATGTCCTTCACATTAGCATTAGTTTCTAGCCCCAAAATTAAGATCACCCCACTCTTAAGACCACTTTTTTTTCCATTCCTCGAGGTCATAGTAAAAAAGTTTCACTTTACTGACCTGACTAAGGGTAGATTAAGCAAGGGTACATGTGGCACAATGAACCCAGAGTCCAATGCTAGGGGCTGGGTTGTCCCTTCATGTTGATTGGTGAAGTTCTGTAGGTTTGCTATAAGTTCTCTTTTCTCAGTGGCAGTCAGGTATTCTAGTTGAGTGTACAGCAGTATGGTCATGTACCTGAAAACAGGCAGACTTTTTATAAGATGTCAACAAATAACCTTTTCCTCCATATATACACATTTTTACACATGTGCCACTAGTGTAGATTCAGATCAGCAGGCACATCCATTTGGGTCAGAAATATCCTAATGAATCAAAAAGCAAACAGTTTAGATCCTGATCAGACTGCATGGATGTGCTGGCTGATCAGGATCTAAACTGTTTGCCCACACATTAAAGGTGTATCCATTGAGGAAAGGGATTAACAATAATTACATCTGGTTAATTGTTCTCAATTGGCAACCAGTTACTGTATTATCTATTTGGGCCAGTCTCTGACAAAATGACCCTTGGGCCAGATTAAAATGCATTGTTTTACATCCTCTTAACGGTAAATACTTGATTATGTTTAATTTGAGAATTAAGATAAACATTTATTTCTCATAAAAATCACCATGATCATTATCATCATCATCATCAACATAGTCAAATATTTATTGTAATAAGACATACCATACATTATAATTATCAGAACATCATGAAAAATTACGAACAAGATAATTACCTTATAGCCAGTGGGAGGTTACCCATCCTTCGAGCAGCATATATCATCTCATGTAGAACTCTCATCTGTATCACAGGCCATCCATTCATCTCACCTGTAACACAAATAACTCTTGTAAACTTATCCTGCAATTTACTGGGGCCCAAGATCATAAAACTAAGATTGGAGACCAGTCTAAAATCTCAAGTATTTGATTGGCTAAAATGGCAACCACTGCCATTTCAGCCAATCAGATGCTTGAATGGTGACCAGTTGCCATTTCAGCCAATCAGATGCTTGAGTTATGAGACTAATCTTCAGTTTAAGTTTTATGATCTTGTGCCCCAGCTTAGGGTTTACCTTGAATTGGTGGTGCGGACAGTGACCTTGTGACATTCAGCATATTTTCTGTTTATAAGACCTGTATCAGGGTCTGATGCATGAATTCCAGTACCCAAGGTTATAAAACTGAGCATGGAAACCAGTCTCAAATCTCAAGCATCTGATTGGCTGAAATGGCGACTGGTCGCCATTTCAGCCAATCAGACGCTTGAGATTTGAGACTGGTTTCTAATCTCAGATTTATAACCTTCAGGCCAGAAAAGGGTTTAGTTTGGAACAGTCATAGGGTAGTTACATGATAATTTTCTATGTTCTGGCCAAAATCTTCGGGAAAATTAAATATTGCTGTCCAAAAAGCTGGTTCGTGCGACCCCACTAAACCCTCTCTGGATCCGCCTTCTGGTATTTTATCATCACTTAGTATCTCAATGGCAGTGATTCAGAGTTGACCCTAAAGTAAAGTCCAGATACAAATATCACAAACAATAGTATGCTCAACCTCAATTTTCAACTCAACATATTTATTCAAGTATTTAGTAAATAAATAATGGTCATTTACTTGGAATACTTTATAAAAATGAAATAAAATCTTCCAATTATCAAGAAATTATTTCAAATAACACTAACTCCTGCTCAAGAATAAATGTTTGCGTTTAAACTCCGGTTGTTGATTATGTACTGAAACTCTTTTTTTTATAATTCTGGAACCAGAATTTTCAGACAAGTTTTCATAACTGCATTTCAAACTACCATTAATAAGAATATAAAACTCTTTCATGAAACCCAAATCTAAAAGTGAACAGTGTAGATCCTCATCAGACTGCAAGAATGTGCATGCTGTGCCCAAGGTTATAAAACTGAGCATGGAAACCAGTCTCAAATCTCAAGCATCTGATTGGCTGAAATGGCGACCAGTCGCCATTTCAGCCAATCAGATGCTTGAGATTTGAGACTGGTTTCCAAACTCAGTTTAATAACCTTCAGGCCAGATCGCACATCAATTGATGTGTAAAAAAACGTATACTATGAAGTAAAGGGTTGAACAATTACCTGGTTTAGAAGTGGATTCACTTGGATCCAGGTTGATTCTGTAACCTTTGAGGGCTTGAACCAGTAACTGGTGACACAAGGTCCAATTGTGCTTTGGATTCTGTGGGGCCACACACTGCATGGCTGCCACACGCTTGAAGAATGACTCTTTCCGTGAAAATCCTATCTCCCCATACAAAGCTGATAAAGTGCTGTATCTATTGATCTGATAATAAGAAAAAAAACAACAAATGAAACAAATAACACATGGTTAAATGAGTGTATGTGAACCCCAGCTAAATAACACCATGTTGTTATATCTTCAACTAGAATGTGTCCTCGGACACTTATGCCCCCACTGCTGCAACATATTTTTAGTAACAAAGGGCAATAACTCTAGTAAAAATGGTCGCAGGAAAAAAATCCTTTCTTTACGGTCATCTACACATCCTTCTTGATCATCTTATAGTTTAGGAGGAGTTAATGGCACAAGATTTAGGGACATACGGACGGACAAGTGCAACTCTATATGCCTCCCACTTTCTGGGGGCATAAAAATTACAATTTGGTGATATTATGCCCAGGTGAAGACATATTATGCGGCTTTTGCGCAAAATTTTGTTCCAGCCAAAATAAATGTTACCACATTAACTGCAGCGAGTGGTATTTATGCCACACAGGCTCCTGTCACCTCTAAATTTAAAACACAATAATTATAGTATAATGAAAAGGGAGGTAACAAGGGAACTTACCCTATCCTCATCCGACAGCTGAAGGTTAATGTAAACAACATTCTGTAGGAAATCTGATGCCTGGAGATATTTCTGAAATAATAAATAAACATCAAGTTCATTTGAAATACTACAATAGTATTAGCGACATACATTTGTGTTTCAACATATCCCCCACCCTCCACACAGCCACCCTCGCACTAAAAACAAGGGAGTTAAACCTTTACTCGATATAAACAGGTTTTATTATGTGTGTGACCAGTGTAGATCTGAATCAGCCAGTGCATCTGTGCCATCTAATTTGGATCTACACCAATACAATTCAGTAAAAAATAACCTAACAAATTTTAAAGTGAACGGTGTAGATCCTGATCAGATGGCATGGATGTGCCAGCTGAAGTGGATCTACACTGTTTGCCAACACAATAAAGATGTATCTGTGCAGTAAAGTACATTGAAAAGCATTAAATGTTGAGCCTTTTTTACACTTTTATCACATTAAATCCACATAAACTGTGAGAGCAGTTTATGTTATCACTAACTGAAGTCTTTCTTGTGTTGGCTTAAAGTATAGTACTTCTTCTGAGCAAGTCATAATAAGATTACAGTAATAACATGGAGAAATAACTGAAGATAAGCATTCAGCCGTTTACTCAATAGATAAGCTAACAATCCCATGTGCTGCCAGTGTAGATCTAGATCAGCCTTCACATCCTTGTGATCTGGGTCTACACTGTTCCCATATGTGACTCAGCTGTGCTTGTTGTTTGAAGAGTTACTCTATTACTCCATACGAATAACTTTTATTGTACTCTATTACTCCATACGGATAACTTTTTTTGGCGGACAGTGTTGATCCAGATCTGGGCATAAGGTTATAAAACTGAGTTTGGAAACCAGTCTCAAATCTCAAGAATCTGATTGGCTGAAATGGCGACTGGTCGCCATTTCAGCCAATCAGATTCTTGAGATTTTAGACTGGTTTCGATGCTCAGTTTTATAACCTTGGGCACTGATCAGGATCTACACTGTTTGCTTTTAAATTCATTTAAAGGCTATTTTTGACTAAAAAGCTACCAGTCTAGATCCAGATCAGGCATCATGGAGGTGCATATCTACACTACTGACATAAAACCTATTTAAATATTAAGTAAAGAATTAAATGGCAGGTAGTATAGACTCAGGTTGGAATGTAACAATACCAGGCTGATCTGGGTCTACACTGGTCACCAATGTGTCAAAAGCCGAGCATACCATTTAAAAGGTTAAAAACAAACTTTAAAGCACTATCCCCTCTCTCAATTAGTCATTAATAGCTCAACACCTAAGTCACTCTTATCCTAGTTACAGAAATTCCTTGATGATAACCATCCAAAAGAAGCTTCATTATACCACATTAATATTTGATTGATATTTAAATACCAAGGATCAGTCCTGATTACTTGCTGAACAGTAAGGTGACAAAATCAAACACATGATATTGTATGTAAAGTAACCTTATGCAAAAGGTGCAGTATGGTCTTTAAACAAACCTGTTAAAGAAAGTTATTTCTTCACACCCTTGTGTTTGAAGTTTTTTGTAGAGGTGCTAAAGTAACACTTAATACTGAAAGGCATTTCTTCTTGCCACCTGCTACAATGTGACAGTTGGGCCACTGTTGTACAGTACTGAAAATCAAGAAATTGACATTTTTTGCGTTTCCACTCCGTTTCATTTCCATTTCAATTGGCAACGTTTTCCGCTGCGCTTCCATTCCGTTTCCGTTGCGTTTCCATTCCGTTTCCATTTCGATTAAAACGCTTTTAACGCTGCGTTTCCAGCGTTTTTTCCGTTTCTAGCGTTTCTTCCGTTTCTAGCGTTTCTTCCGTTTCTAGCGTTTCCAGCGTTCCATTTCCGCGTCCGTGCGTTATTACCGTTTCCACGGTTAAATATTTTCGTTCAACAAATTTCAGTAACTGTTGTAAATGTCAAAACATGTAGATTTCTATCAAATATAATGAAATATGGAGAGAAACTTCAGACTGGCATTGCAAAATTGACATTACCATGTTTGCATCAAGACTAAGACGTGAAGGCGATCCGATCCGGCGAAGGAAAACAATGAGAACTTCTCCATGTAAATTAATTAAATGCTTTTGGGACAGCTTAGATAATGATACATTTATAAAAACTATAAAGCCCTCAGTATGATTCTCCTAAATTCTCTAAAAGCGGTATTCATTCGCTCTTGCTTATGATTTAGTTATTTCTTAAAAAAGAGTCAAATTAAGAATGTCGCAATGTACATGTAAATTCCCTAAAATTTCGGTAATTTATCTGCCTCGGGCAAATGTTGCCATGACAACTATCAGTGTTATCTACATCTTATCGGCAATAAAATCGTCAAATCGCTTACAAAGAATTATAGATGGTCAATTATGAAATAAGGCATCAAACTGAATTTGACAAAAACTTTAGAATTATTAATCTGTTAATTTGAAAACAACAACGTTGTTTTAAAATTAACAGAAGATTATCATTTATGTAAGCGACCCTATTTTAGCATGGTAGCGTTATCACTGCACGTATGTCAAGTCAGATTAAATAAAATTACTGAATTATTAGCATCAGTTTGCTAGGTAATTTTTAGTGATTTTAAACATTTTAAGTCAATATAATGTTAATCACTATCAAAAACGATATAGTTGAAGATTAATATTAAGTTCCCGCAAATTCTCAACGCGGGGCACACGTGCGTATACATGACTCGAGCTGACGCCAGTACTAAGTGTTTGAAGAACATTATCTGCACGATAATTATACCTTAGAGTGTTTTTACCATTGTATTTCTGACACCACTATAAACTTTATTTTCTTATGAAGATTTAACATTATTGAGAAAATATAAAGCGAAACATCTTAATCATTTAGGTGCTGAACTATTTAGCTCCGGCGGTGTAACCCTACGAGCGTCCCGATACGACAGATACTTATCTTTCGCTATTCACGGGACATTAATTTCAATTCAATTCATATTAATTTAAATATCTGAGTAAGATGCAAATGCGATAAGCTATTGTTGCCATTTGTTTTGTTTTTGAAGCATGCATGCGTATTCGAAAAGTAGGTTGTTTAGAAACTGAAACTTTAGAAACAAATATTTTATACAATTACGCGTATGTAAATTCAGTGTTGCGATAATACATGTACAAAGTTACTAAGCTTTATAAAGTAACTTTGGATATTTGTTCAGTATAAAAAACAAACACACAAATAATCGTACAATGTCCACGGGAGATAACCTCTTCTTGACTAACGGGAAAGTGCCTACTGTTGATAATTCAAAGGGAGATAATTTTCTCGAAACTTGCTATTGCTGAATAATTATATTTAGACGAAACGCAACTTGAAATAAATATTGGACCATATTTAAATTTAATGTTATTAAATGTTGTATTTTTCGTGTGCCGTATACTTATTTGGAAACTAAAAATAAACAACAAGATCAGTAATAAATAACAACTATCTACAGGTCAAAGATCACCGCCAGTGAAATCTAATGTAAGAGATCGTACATGATTTTTAATTATTGATAATTGAAAGCCTTTTCAATGCAGAAAGGATTCGACAAAATCTAAAATTGAAACGTTTAGTTTCACAACAGTTGTTTAAATTTCTGTAATATTTGTTAAAAAGTTGAATGTTGAAAGCAATATTTCTATCTGTGACCGATAAATGCATAATTCTGATCGCAAGCATCGTGTCATTCATGCTAATCGTTCTTAGACCTAAACTAAAACAGAACACAAATACCACCCACGACGAAACCCTTCACGTGCTTCGCGCAAGAAGCGTGCATCTCGTGCAAATCATGTCTTTTTAATTGCACACGTCTGACGTATTGTTAACGTTTCATTGTACGTCATATGTATTTTACGTCATATGTTTATGGTGTAATAGGCGAGCAAACAACGTGTTTTTCGAACAATTCAAGCGGTTTTTACCGTCAATTTTCAGACATCTGATATTATTGTCAGCGTTTGATTGTAGGTCATATTAAATGACGAATGTTAAATTCCTGAAAACATATTTTTCCAAAGGGCAGTTGATGTTTTTTTCTGTAAGTAAAATAAACCATTGCAACTTTTTATTTCGTTTTTCATTTTTGAATTCCCGACGCAAGAAATAAAATAATGTTGCTTTGTCCGTACTTTTTTCTAGATCTCTTCAATATCGCGTTTTAAGGCTAGAAAACAAATAAAAAACAACACATCTTCAAATTTTCAGAGATAAAAAACGTGCATGCATAAACAAAGGTTCAAGTGAAAAAATATATTCACCCGAGGTCCTTATGCATATACTTGTAGCGAAATGTCTAATCTTTCGATAAATGTGTAACAATTGCTCGATCAGTGCTAAATAATGGTAAATATTTAGACCGATCATTACATGAAACAAGTGTCCCACGAAGCGTCATTTCGACAACTATTATTTTCGTTACAATTAATTTCGTACAAAGAAACGGTTAGAACGTTACTATAAATAATCGGGTGACCTAGAAACGGTAAAAACGCTACTATAAATAAGTGGGCCGTTTCTAGCGTTCCGATTATTCCGTTTTTACCATTTCTAGCGTTCCAAGCGCTCCGATTATAGCGTTTCTACCGTTTCAAGCGTTCCAAGCGTTTTAAGCGCTCCGTTGCGTTTCCATTTCGATAGCGTTCCGTTTCCATTCCGTTTCCGTTTCAACATAGAGTGAAAAGCGTTTCATTTCCATTTCCACTCCGTTTCGTTTGTCAATTTCGTGATTTTCAGTACTGTAGTGTTTTTCATGTTTTTATTGTTAATGGTACCAACTTGTTCTTGCACTTTTTCATGTTTATTTAAGAGTACACTGTAACATGCACAGCCTCCTCTCATCCTTTACTCCAAGCGATATACTAGGGCACAAGATTATAAAACTAAATTTTGAGATCAGTCTATGTTCTGATATATATTCTCATGTCACTTACACAATAAACGCCAATACCTCTAAGAAAAGCAACTCCTGAATTTTACTTCCCTTACTTTCCAGAACACAGATAGTTCAGCATATCAGAAAAAAAAATGAAATGAAATAAAAAAAAAGGAGATAACAAGTATTTCAGTGTTGTGTTTTTTTTTTTAAATAAACCCATCTAGCTGGTTCCAGGCTAACCTTTTAGCCCTTATCCCACAATTGGCTGAGTTTATGTTCTGAATAAAAAATTGTGTACTGATGGGCAAGCTACTGTAATTTGGGTTTACAGTGGTGGCCGATGTGACAAAATGTTTTGCATGATTAACCCTTTACTCCATAGATACACATTTTTATGACATGGGGTGAACACTGTTGATTCTAATCAGCTGTACCCAAGGTTATAAAGCTGAGTTTGGAAACCAGTCTCAAATCTCAAGCATCTGATTGGCTGAAATGGCGACCAGTCGCCATTTCAGCCAATCAGATGCTTGAGATTTGAGACTGGTTTCCATGCTCAGTTTTATAACCTTGGAGCCTGATCAGGATCTATGCTATTTGCTTTTAGATTGATAAGGATATTTTTGACCAAGAAGTGAACAGTGCCCAGGGGTTCCATTTAACCCTTGACACAGGGTTTTGTCCATTTAATTCCAAGAAGCTCTTATTCTGACATTTTAGATTTTAACTGTTTCCTTGATCTATATTATATGCATTTTTACGCATGTGCAACCAGTGTAGATTCAGATCAGCAAGAACATCTGTGTTTTCTGATCAGGATCTGCACTGGTTGCATTTTGGTCACAAATAACCTAATGAACCAAAAAGCGAACAGTTAAGATCCTGATCAGATGGCTTGGATGTGCCGGCTGATCTGGATCTAAACTGTTCGCCCTAGCAATAAAGGTGTATCTATACAGGAAAGGGTTAAGCAAATTGGTAAAACTTTTATATAGGGCAAAATAGTTTTGACCCTAAAAAAACAGCAGCAGTTCATCAACATGAGCGTGGAATTTCAGGTGCAAGTGAAACCCCCGAGTACTGATCCATTTCAGAGAGCAATATCTAAAAATATATAAGGCATAACGATATTCCACTATGTATGGAACCAAGTATTTGTTTGTTTGTTTGTTTCGGGTTTAACGCCTGGTTTCAACAGCTAGGTTATATCCCGGCGGTCAGTCCACCTAACCGGTGTTCCTGGGTCTCCAACCAGTACTAACCAATTTCTCCGCAAGCGACTGACTGCTTCCTCACTTGAATCAGAGGTGAGGGACAAATGACTCTCAGACACAATGTCCGAGTTCAATTGTTACGAAGAAATTTTTTTCCCGCCTCGGCTGGGGATCGAACTCACGACCCCTGGATTGACAGTCCGATGCTCTACCAACTGAGCTAGCCGGGCGGGGCATGGAACCAAGTAAATATAAATATCTGAAGTTTACAGTTACATCCTAGAATACTAAAATTACAAATCATAATGTCAGTTTTTAAAAATTTGTCAGTACTGATTCAAATGATAGTCATCAATATATATATATATAATATAATTTAAATAATATTGCTTTGATTTTGGTTATTTTAAGGATGACCTAAAATTAATATATCAACTGTATCTACTATTTGACTTCAAAATAATTTATAATGTGATTTTTTATTATCTTAATTTAATTTTCAATACATAAAATGGTTACAGGTAAACACTTAAAGTGTGATAAATAATAAAAGTAATTCAATAATGTGTCACTTACTTTCCACATATTCTCTCTTATATTAATATTTTTATGCAAGTATTTTTATATTACAGTCATATTGAGTGTATTTTTTTCTGAAATGTAGTAAGCCATGTAGTGAAATAAAATAAAAATAAAAATGCATGAAATATCACTTTATTGTATGGTACAGCAATTTTGCAAAATATTTTGGATTAAAATAAAACTTCTAACTATAAAGTTTATAAGTATTGTTGTTTTTCATTTTATATTTAAATATTATATTCTTATTTTTTATTTATTTAAGATAAGATTCAACTTAATTACAAGACAAACATGCTTAAAAGTATTTTAATTGTCCAAATATAAATACTAGAAAACATTGTTTCTTCTTAACAGTTATAAATCAAAAGAATACTAGAGTTGCTGATAAATATATCATGAAAAAAATGATTTCAGGTTAACTTTTAAATATATTTTACTAAGAATGTTGTATGTATATGTTGAATAAATGCATAATAGACACAAAAATATCTACAATCTTTAGCAAGTGTTCTATTTCAAAGAAAACTACAAAACAAAAAAAAATTAATATATCAAAATGAGGAAAACCCTTCAAATTTTGAGTCACTAACCCCTTAATCCTGGATTAATCCCCATTTCCCTTAATCTCCTGTTCATGGACACCTAGTTTGAGAAGCTGGTCTCAAAACAAACAAATCCTTTGAAGTAAAAGGGTCACAAAAGGGGCCAATCAGGAGCTATTAAACTTCAATTAAAGCTCTTTATTGTGATAAGGAATTGATAATTGCTCTGCTCATTAACAAATTATCAAACAAGCTGATTAGAATTGTAAAATTACACCCTACCAAGTTTGGTCATTGTTTTTAAAGCAATCTGAACAGATGATTGCCCATATGTGGAAAGTGGTATTATTCTAATTCAATTAGAAAAACAATTTCTTTAAGTTTGCCCCTTGTTTGTACAACCATCTGAGAATGGCCTGCCAATGGTTTGAGTTGAGAAGGTTTAGCAGTGGAGAAGGGAATTTCATGTTTTTGTAACATATAAGGTTGAAGCCAACAATGTAGCAGCATTAAAATAACTTTGTCTGATTCTAAAAACTGAGCATTCATTGAATTCTACAAACTGAGCATTCATTGACTGTAAAAAGCATTGCTTTTATCAATTTTCAATCAGTGTATGATTATTTATATAGTGAACTGTGATTTTGAGGACTTGAAACAACGGAGTCTGAGTTGTGCTAATATTGGACAGTGAATAAGTGCTGAGTCAGCACTTTGTGCTGCTGAGGTTAGCAGTTTCTGCAAGTGATTTGAAACTGACTTTGAATATTAATTTTATATTTATGTGCTGAACTATTTTGTGAGTACTTTTTTACACTTACAAAACTGGAACACAATGGATTTAAGTAAGCCTCACTTGAGTGCATTCTGCGAGGTCGGTGCCAGCCACACAGCAGGAATGTATGCAAGCTTTGCAGCTCCCACACCCATCAATCTAAGCAAGACTTATGGCAACACACTTACACCTGGTAAGTCTTTTCATTTTATCTTTTAATTAAATTGTATATTTTACACAAATAGTGAAATATGTTGTTTAAAAATATGCGAGTAATGCTTGTTATCAGCTTCCCCTTAACTGTATTAAATATTCTTTTTAACATTTTATCTATAATTTCTCGAATACCTTCCCTAAGTTCATAAACTGTAATTATCGTAAAGTAGATATAAAAGTATCAAAGATAAAAGCCATTTAGAGTTCATATGAATTTATTAAATGATTACATTATGTTATATAATTAAAAGCTTTTGCACAAAATAAATTTCATATGAATTTCTTGAAAAATATTTCATTAAGATACTATTTTTTCTTACCCTAAAGGCTTGTCTATTAGTTTTATTTTTTCCGTCTGAAAATATATCATCTTTAATACATTACTGTATGATCAAATTAAATAAAAACAGTGTCATTGAAAAGTTAAATTAATTATTGTTTCTTAAATTTCATTTTTGTTAGTAACATCAATTGTGTCTTCAATTTTAAATAGTAAATTTGCCATGATTATGTTGGCATTAATGTTTAAAATTTAACATTAAAAATATTTGTGTGTATTCCCTGGAGTAAAATTGAATGTTAGTTTTCTAGAACTCCATTTTATAGTTAGCAAGTTTTTTAGTTAGTGGATTTCAATTTAAAAATCAATTTTAAAGCAAACAATTTCTTCCAGAGGGATTTTTAAGAAATTACAAATGAATTGACCAGTAAAATCCTGGAAAGTTAGTTATAATTTTTTGATTCATTTAAAAATAATTTTGGTCTTCAAACTGAATTGGCATCCACAAACTTTGCAATATTTACTTAAGAGTTTGTCTATCTTAACTTAATGACTGTTCTAAATTTCAAGATTAGGTAGATCTAGATCAATTGGCAAATCCTTGTCATCCATTGTGGATCAGCACTGGTCACATCTTAGTCAGAAATAACCATAATAATCTAAAAACGAAGAGTGTACACTACTCAAAAGTTCTAAACTGCCACTAGAGACATTTTCCCATTTTGGGGTCCGTTACGTTTACGTCAATTTTGTATGTTATATTAATATGATTTGAAGAAAATGTTTGAAAAAAACGTGAGAATATTATTGATTTGCAAGTTATAATAGAAAACAAATCATTCCTCTTTTTCTTTAAAATAAAAAATAGACATGACTCTAGAGGCAGTTTTGATTTTTTAAGTAGTGTATTTTTAATAAGTGGCCGTTTAAAACTTTGGAGTAGTGTAGAGCCTGTGCCCAAGATTATAAAACTAAATCTGGAGATCAGTCTCAAATCTCAAACATCTGATTGGCTGAAATGGTGACCAGTCCCCATTTCAGCCAATCAGATCCTTGAGATTTGATCTCAAAACTTAGTTATATGATTTTGGGCCCAGATCAAAAGGCATGGATGTGCCAGATGTCCTGAATCTACCAAGTAATAAAGGTGTACCGGTACCTATGGAATAAAGAGTTAAAGGCTAAACAAGAAATTAACTCTTATTCCATGCGATATGGCTGCTTTAACAATGGCATAAAGTGTAGGTCCCTAACGAGAACCAGTGTATATCCAGGTTAGTAGGACATCTGTGTTGTCTGTTTTGGATCTACACTGTTCGCTTCTTAGTCAGAAATAACCTAATGAATGAAACAGCAACCACTGTAGACACAGGTCAGAATGGATCTACCCTTGGCACCCATTAGATATCAGCCATTCCCACCGAGAGGGTTAAACATGAAAATATCAGCCCAGATTACCATGGTTGTTACTACAATGAAATTCTTCTACACTGGAATCAATGCATGTTGTATTTTGTTAACAGGAATGATACCAAGCCCGCTGAACTTCCCCAGTATCACCCCACCCAGCAGCCCATATGGCTTCTACGGACTGTACTCCCCAACCTCAGCCCCTAGGGTGAGCCCTATGTATGACCCTACATACCTCCGAAAACTGAAGAGTAATCCAATGTTTAGGGATCTTCAAACGCTTCTGAGACAGGAATGTTTACAGGTATGTATTTTATTATTTTAGTTTTTATTTTTAGACCCCAATTAACCTCATCCAGGACCTCCATAAATATGCCTTTGTACGCATGTGACACCAGTGTAGATCTAGATCAACTGGCACATCCGTGCTGTCTGATCTGAATCTGCTATGTTAGGGTTTTGGTCAGTAATAACCTAATAAATCAAAACACCAAACAGTGCAGATCCTGATCAGACAGCACTCGATGTGCCGGCTGATCTGAATCTACACTGTTCGCCCACACCACATACCCGGTATTGCATATAAAAGATATATATGGACGAAGGGTTAAAAACATTAAATTTTAGGTTTACACAAACCCCCCTGAAGTAACAGGTCACCAATTGTTTTTCCAAGCACAAACAATTATGGAATTTATCAGCAGTGTTATTGTAATTTCTCTGTGACCAAGGTGGTTATAAAACTGAGCATGGAAACCAGTCTCAAATCTCAAGCATCTGATTGGCTGAAATGGCGAGCAGTCGCCATTTCAGCCAATCAGACTCTTGAGATTTGAGACTGGTTTCCAATCTCAGCTTTATAACCGCCAGTCCAGTGCCCAAGATCACAAAACCAAATCTAGAGATCAGTCTCAAAACTCAAGGATCTGATTGGCTGAAATGGCGACAAGTAACCATTTCAGCTAATCAGATCCTTGAGATTTGAGACAGATCTCAAAACTTAGTTTTATGATCTTGGGACATTGAGCATGATACACATTTTTGTGTAAATATTGAGTAGCGCTCAACCCGTGACTAGGCAGCATGGAAAGTGATAGTCATTTTCATTACTGCCATGAACAGGCTCTATCAAACCAAGCCCGCAATATTTTGATATTTGTCGTGTTTGGTGGCTTTTGAAGTTCTTTTTCATCTATTTAAATTTGTCTGGATATCGACACATTGCGACATTGTACATGTATATGTGTGACTCGAGAGCCTCAGAGTTTATAGATAATATTGTGATGTCAAAACCCTTGAAATTTCTTGACTTGAAGATTTTAGCTAGGTCTTGACTTAACATTGTTTTGGCAAGTTTTAATTTGATGAACTCATATTACTAATGTAATAAAGTAAAACAAAGTTACTAATTTTGTATTTTACAAAACAATAATAGTATGCAGGAAATAAAAAGGTTTATTATAATAATTATATTTGTGGAAGATCAGTGGTCTAGGGGTAGAGCGTCGGACTCCAGATCCGCAGACTGCGGGTTCGGGTCCCATAAGGGATGAGGTTCGTCTGCAGTTTCCTCAATCCACACTCGGCGCGAGTACTGGTTGGAAACCCAGGAAGCAGTCATCGAGCATGATTAATATAAGTTGGAATAACTTGTTTCACAATTGATGTAAAATAAATAAGTTTAAACTAATTATATTTCTTTGGAACTTTGAATCAGTGAAAATTAATTAAGATTTCACAGTAAGAAATGAAAAAAAGATAATATATACAATGTTATTGTGATTTTATAAGTTTCTTAACTTCCATTTTTTCTTGTAGATGCAAGTACCTGCAAACCTCATTACCACCAGCTGGAACCTGATGGAACTACACAAAACCACACCCACCAACACAGATTCAACCAATCAGAGCACAGCTTACAGCATGGCTCCTCCAGCATCATCAGGAATGACCAATCAGAACAGTGGACAGAAAGTGTACATGTGTCACATGAAACTCCAAGACAAACTTCTGAAAGTGAGGATAGATCCTGCCATAAGTGCTGATGGACTCATTGTTGAGACTGAGTACAGTACAGAAGTAGGGAACACCGAGATGGAGAGATACCGTGCCCTGAGCTCATGTCCAGACAACAAAGTGAAAGAGACCATTAATGCCTACTATGACAAACAGAGACTTGCCCTTACTGACAAAACTGAAGCTAAGCTTGACAAACTGATAGAAAAAGCTGAAGAAATGAGAAAATCTGTGCAGAGAAATAACCAGACCAGTGTCCCAAACAAATCAATAACTGAGACTCTTCAGCGTGAAGTTACAAAATCACTTCCAGAAGCTACTCAAGGAGCATCACTCCTACTAGCACCAGCAGATGATAAGGACAAGATGAATGCTGTCAGGAAACTGAAGTTTACAGAAGAAAATGAAAATGTTAAAGCTGAAGATGATGATGATTATCTCAACTGTAGTGTGAATTCAGAAGATTTTGAAATTGATGATGTTGATGTTGAAACTGTGGATGCTAAGGTGAATGAAACTGCCAGTGGTTCAAATATGCCAGTATGTGACAATGTTAACAGAGTGCAACCAGAACAATCAAATATTGATTTGCTGAAAAATTGTATCGCTGAAAGTGGATTTGGAAATCTGAATAATCTTCTTGGAGTCAGCCAGAACACTGATAAAGACATTAAAGCTAAAATTGCTAATAACAATGTGGAAATACTAAGTGACCTGAGCACATGTGATAGTACAGTACCCGACAGCAGCACTGTGGATTCACCAATGAGCTTACATTCCCCTCTACCATCAGCCAATCACAGTCTGACAACAGATGGAAGCACCAGTGATACAAACTCTTCCTTCATCAGAGAAGAGCACCACAAGGGACATAATCCAACTCCAGCTTTTAAATTTGGACAGTTCTTCAGCACTCCTATGAGCAATGGTCTAAAGTTCACAAACCCTGATAATCTCAGCCTAGCTTTGTCAGAAATGCAGAAAATCTGTGGTGGCCCTACTATGAATTTCACACCAGAACTGCAAAGGGACATAACTCATCAAGCTTCAACACCTGACTTTGCCCAGTACTCTCCCTTTTCTGAGCTCTCCAGCAACATGAATAACAACTACAGAAGAATCCCAGTTGCCAAGGAAACTATCCCTGTCAGAAGTTCAACGTCAAGAGACCAGTACATGAAGAATAATCAAGTCAGACATCAACCAGTGATCTCTCAAATGTCTCCAAATATGCCTGTCCTACCCAACACTGCTGACACTAGAAATAACAACATGAATCTAAACAAGATCGCTAAAACAATGGACTGCAAAGTTTCCAGTGCTTCAAACAGTCTAAAACCAAAGGAAGATAACTTTCAATTTGAGAACACTCCAGTGTTTAGAACACATCGCATGCTCACAGCAGATGCAACCAATGTTCTTTCACAGTGGTACCATGCCCATGTTCAATACCCCTACCCTAATGATCAGGAAGTTGAGGAATTGTCGAAGGCTACTGGAATCAGCGCTCGTCAGGTCAAGAAATGGATGGCTAACAAACGTGTTCGCTGTTTCAACACCCTCTCCATCACTGGCAACCATCATCCAATCAAATACAAGTTTCAGGGAAAGGGGCATAAACGTAAAGAACCAATGGCTGAGAAGGAGAACTGTGACTCGACGACCAATGAAAAGAAAGGAAATTATTCTATGCTCAGTGACGCAGCAAAGGACATTCTAAACCAATGGTACGAGGAACATGTGTCAAATCCCTACCCCTCTGAGGAAGAAAAACAACAATTAGCTGACCAGTGCGGAATTACTATTAGTCAGGTGAAATCATGGTTTGCTAATAAACGAAATAGGACAAATAACACGAAAAGACAAGTTCCAAATTATTTCATTGAGAAATTCCCCGAATACTCCCATGTTGTACATATGGTAGGTCAGAAAAGAGAAGAGGAAAGACAAATTAAACGAAGGAAACTTAATGAATATATGTACATACAGCCACCATTCTATGTGTAAATGTTCTGTTTAATTGTGATTGCTTGTTGTGAAAAATAGTACACCGATCTGTAAAAGTGCCACAGATTCTTAAGTTTTCTAGGAATTAAATGTATTTTATCTAAGTTTAAACCAACTGTTAGCTCAGCTATGTATACAGTCATGTGACTATATTAGTATGAAGCACCATCTAGTGTATATTTCCTTATGCAGAACTTGTGTACAGTATGTTTTTTGTTAGTTATATATCTGATGCCATGTTAGTGTGTTGATTTTGTAAATAATTTATCACAAATATGTGCTATTTGATTTTCAAACAGAAGAGATTAATGATATCTCTAGTATAAAATAAGAGTTATTTTCTAATAACTTTGTTATTTTTGTAAAATATTATATATAAAAAATAAAATTCATTATTCATACAAATGTCATATTCTTTTTGTTTTATTGTTATATGTTGAAATCCTGAAATTCTAATGTTTATCACTTGTCCAGCTAAGTATTGTGAATGCACTTCAATTCATGGGTTTAATATTTCGTGTTTTTTGCCAAACAAAACCAAAGTTAGATTCAAATCAGTTGGCACATTAGTGCCATCTGATCTGAATCTACACAAGTCACCTCTTGGCTTAAACAAATAAATCTAAAAGCAAACAGTGTGGATCCTGCTTAGACAGCACATATGTTCCAGCTGATCTGGATCTACACTGGTCACCATTGCATTTCAGCCATATCCCATATCTGATGGAGTAAAGAGTTAACACTTTCCTTGA
This sequence comes from Corbicula japonica, assembly GCA_038501625.1. Taxonomy (NCBI): domain Eukaryota; kingdom Metazoa; phylum Mollusca; class Bivalvia; order Venerida; family Cyrenidae; genus Corbicula; species Corbicula japonica. Next base: position 623,154 of record JAZAYU010000104.1, read on the forward strand.
TATATACAAATTTTTACGCATGTGCGACCAGTGTAGATCCAGATCAGCCGGCACATCCGTGCCGTCTGATCAGGATCTGCGCTGGTAGCATTTTGGTCAGAACTAACCTAATGAATCAAAAAGCGAACAGTTAAGATTCTGACCAGACGGCACAGATGTGCCGACTGATCTGGATCTAAACTGTCCACCCTAGCAATAAAGGTGTATCTATACAGGAAAGGGTTAAGCAGTTGTTTATCACAAGTGGAGACAGAATTATATAAATGAGAACATGATTCAACATGTAGTTATATCTAAACATCACTTTTGTTTAAGATAACCATTTTCTCTATGGATTTAATACATGACCAGTGTAGATCTGGATCAGCCTGTAATCTGATACAGATATAAACTGTTTATTACTTATAAAAAAATAATCTGATGAATCCAAAAGCAAACAGTGTAGATTATTCTGAATCTACACCAGTCCCATATGGTATGTTAATTTGGATGTGTAAGAAAGTTTAAATACATTGGTCGCACATGGGATCATAGCTGCTTCCGTACAGGGCCCAAGATCATAAAATTGAGATAGAAGACTAGATTCAATTCTCCGGCATCTGATTGGCTGAAATGGTGGTTGCCATTTTAGCCAACTGCCATTTCAGCCAATCAGATGCCTGAGATTTGAGTATTTGAAAGGACCAGTCACTTTTTCAGCCAATCAGATGCTTGTGATTTGAGTATTTGCAAGTACCAATCACCGTTTCAGCCAATCAGATGTTGTTGGAAATCTCAAGCATCTGACTGGCTGAAAGATCATTACACTCAATCAGGTCACCATTTCAGCCAATCAAATTCTTGAGATTTGGGTATTTGCAAGGACCTGTCACCATTTCAGCTAATCAGATGCTAGAGATTTCAGTATTTGCAAGGACCAGTCACCATTTTAGCCAATCAGGTGTTGTCATAAATCTTAAGTATCTGATTGGCTGAAATGATGACCCGATTTAGTGTAATGATCTAGGGCCCAGGTCTAACTTTGAAATTGGGTATCTCTCTATCATACCCTGTGCATGATGAGCACTCGGCAGGCCTTGAATGAAGCCTCCATCTCAATCACTGCAGCATTCTTGTACTGAAATCATAAAAAAATCAACACTTATAGAAAATGTTGGTTTCAAAAACAAAACCATAATTGCATATAAACCTTTTGCTCAAAATATACGGGTGCAAACAGTGTAAATCCAGATCAGCCAATACATCAGGGTTGAAGGTTTTAAAGCTGAGCATGGAAACCAGTCGCCATTTCAGCCAATCAGATGCTTGAGATTTGAGACTGGTTTCCATGCTCAGTTTTATAACCTTGGGCACAGGGCCATCTGATCTGGAGCTACACTGTTTGCTTTTGAATTCACTATTTTGCATGCAGAAACAGTGCAGTCAGATCAGCAGGCACATCTGTGCCATTTCATCAGGATCTACACTGTTAGCTTTAAAATTCATTAGGTCATTTCCATCTAAGAATCCACCAGTATTGATCCAGATCAGACGGCACAGATGTGCCAGAGGATTTGAACTTAACTGGCAGCGCATACCATAAAATACGTATAAATAACAATAAGGGTTAAGAGGTGTTCTACCGAGTTTTTCTAACTGGGTTGAAGGTTATAAAACTGAGTTTGGAAACCAGTCTCAAATCTCAAGCATCTGATTGGCTGAAATGGCGACTGGTCGCCATTTCAGCCAATCAGATGCTTGAGATTTGAAACTGGTTTCCATGCTCAGTTTTATAACCTTGGGCACTGATTGCAATCATTGTTGCCAATGGTAGCAATGCGCTGGATTCTAGATTTCCAAACAAGCTGGTTTGTTCAGGACAGTCTTAGCCTAAGTCATATGCTCATTTCCATCTTTCTGACCAAAACCCTCATGAAAATTTAACATTGCTGCCCAACAAAAGGGGGTTCAAGAAACCCCATACAACACCCTTTGGTGACTAAACCATTCTCTAAAATACAAGATTATCTTTAAGAAACATTAACGGCCATTAAGCTAACCCATTAACTAAAGAAATTTAACATTTACTTAGTATATAGAGGTTTTATTGAATGTGCCCCCAGTGTAGATCCTTCATCCATGCCGTCTCATCAGGACCTACACTTTTAATTTCTTGGTCAGAAACAACAACATAATGAATCCAAAAGTTAACAGACTGAGTGTAGATCCTGAACAGACTGCAAGAACATGATTGCTAGCTGATCTGTGCCCAAGGTTATAAAACTGAGCATGGAAACCAGTCTCAAATCTCAAGCATCTGATTGGCTGAAATGGCGACCTGTCGCCATTTCAGCCAATCAGATGCTTGAGATTTGAGACTGGTTTCCAAACTCAGCTTTATAACCTTGGAGCCTGGATCTAGATTATTGGCCTTTGCCATAAAAGTTGTTTTTATGAAGTTATGGGTTAAACCAAGCCATACCTTGCTGTAGTACATGAGAGCGTCTTTATATTTCTCCACCATATCTTCAGGACTCAGGCCTCCCTTGTTTGTCACATCAGGTAACTCTTGTAGACCATTGGAATAACTGTGTAGCTTACTTCCTGCAAATATAGATCCAGCGTTTGTTTTCAACGTGTGTATTATGATGTGGTTTGCCGAAATTTTTTCTCTTACACAAAGAGACTAAACATGTTAAGGTAAAACAAACATTGTGAGCATTTGTGCAATTTTAATTAATTTACACAGCTTAATGCTCAGTGAATTTGTGACAATGTTCTAATTTCACAAATTTTGCATGCAAAAAAGACAGGAGAAAACAGAAATAAATTGTTAAGTCAAAAGAATTTGTAACACATTTCTTTGTTTTAGCAACCATAAAGCTTTACTCCACAGATATAGCTTTTATCATGTGGGTGAATAGTTTATATCCAGATCAGCAGGCATATCTGTACCCTCTGATCAGAATCTATACTGTTTGCATTTCGATTCAGCAGGTTATTTCTGACCAAGAAGCACACAGTGTAGATCCAGATCATTTCACAGATGTGCTGGATGATCTGGTCCTACTAGTGTTTGCCCGAATGTCGCCGACAATCGATAATCAGTCGGATAACTTCAACATCGGCGACAATCGAGTCCAATTTTTCAGAATCGATGTTGCTAGGTTAGGCGGATGAATGTTTTCTCTCTTTTCGGTAGTAGCTTGTCGGTAGTATTATTTCTGAAGGGAGGTAATCCATCAAGACAGTAATGGATGGCAACAATAACGAAGACCTTTTTCCTTACCCGGGAAAGAAGACTTTCCGGGTCTGGAAGTATTTTTACTTCCGCAAAATGACAGATGGAGCTCCAGTAAGAGAAAATTTAGACATGAGCAGAGTCATTTGCACGCGTTGCAGGAAATCCTACGCCAATAACGGTATGAAAATAATACCCCACCCACAATATCACGCTTGTTACGGTTATGTTACCCAAGATATTTTAAAGCCAATTTCAATTTGAGTTCCGATTTTTGATACTCGGTACTAGACTACTCGGTACAACAACTAGCCATCCAATTTCAGAGCTTACTGAACCCTCCTTTTTCAGTTGAAATACTGTTAGAAAGTAGTTAGTAGCATTAAACTTATACAGAAACATATTAACCTGGCTCATTTAAGACAGAATGATAATACAGGACAACAGAAATTATAACATTTTATTTTTTATCATTTCCATTTTAACGTATCTACTGATTTGTTTATAACAAAAGCTAAAAGAGCTAATGAAATAACATGTTCCGATTATCAATCGGTTGAGCCAAGCCGATTTTCTCCTATAATTGATTCTGAAAAATCCAGTCGATTCCTAACACTAGGTCCTACAATTGTCCTCCAGGCGATAAAAGGCATATAAAAGGGTAAAACAGTTTCGAGCAAGCAAAATAATTTATCAATTCATGCCTAATGCCCAAAAAGATCTTACATGTATTTTTGGTACATGATTGAATATATCTCATACCACTGCATGCACATGATTCAATAAAACACTTAATTCAATGTCTTTAACCCTTTCTGGTAAAGATACACCTTTATTGATCGGGCGAACAGTTTAGATCCAGATCAGCCTGCACATCTGTGCCATCTGATCAGAATCTAAACTGTTTGCATTTTGATTCATTAGGTTACTTCTGACCAAAATGCAACCAGTGCAGATCCTGATCAGACGGCACAGATGTTTTTAATTGTCCAATTAAAAAAAGAATCTTACATACTTGCTCGGGTATCACTTGAAAAAAATCTATCCAAAAACTACAAAAAGGTAGTGTAGATCAAGATCAGATGGCACAGATGTGCTTGCTGGCCTCGAGGTTATAAAACTTGAGTTTGAACTCCATGCTCAAAACTCACATTTTTATTTCTTTCATAACAAGAAAAAGAATTGTCTGTTGTTAATTTCCAGTTTCGATACAACACCGTTTTGCATTTTAGAAGTTCAAATAAAGCAATTAAAGCAATGTAAATCAGTAATTTTACTTCTAGGCTTTGAGAATGAAACTGAGTTTTGAGCATGGAGTTCGATCTCAAGTTTTATAACCTCTGACCCAGATCTAGATCTACACTGGTTGCACAACAAAAACAAGAGCCAGTCGGAAACGACTGCAAGCTCGACTATTCGAAAAGTCAGAATTATTAAGCACATTGTAACTGGGCTTCATTTAAACTGGGGAGTGATTCAGGAGTTTATGACACCTCCAACAAACACACATGAACAAAAGTTTCTTAATCCAAGTTAGGAAATCAATAAATTACACTTAATTTATTCTTGTAGATTTTTTTGGGTTTACACAGCCCAGTCCATAAACCCCTGATTCCACACCCATCAACCCACTATCTTTGCCCACCTATAGTGGTGTGGCTTGGTGTAGTACAGTATGGTATGCTGGTTGCTGGTGTTGTCATTGTTGGTGTTGTTGTTAGTGGTGGTAAACAAGTGTCTTAAGTTTCAAAGCTATAGTACAAGAAGTATTTAAGTAACTACCTTGCACACAAACTTTAACCTGAAATTCTCAGTCATAAAAGGGCCATAATTCAAACAAAATGGAAATTAGAGTTATGGTTCTTGGCATACAAACTTGAATTATGATGAAGAACAAGTGTTGAAAGTTTCAAAGCTGTAGTATGAGTAGTATGAAAGTTATGGATTTGTACAGTAGCTTGCACGCAAACTTTAACCTGAAATTCTAAGTCGAAAAAGGAGCATAATTTGATAAAAATGAAAGTTAGAGTTATGGTTCTTGGGATACACACTTGGGATATGATGATTAACAAGTGTTGAAAGTTTCAAAGCTGTAGTATAAGTAGTATTGAAGATATGAGTTTGTACAGTAGCTTGCACGCAAACTTTAACCTGAAATTCTAAGTCGAAAAAGGGCCATAATTTGATCAAAATAAAAGTTAGAGTTATGGTTCTTGGCATAAACACACGGGACATGATGATGAACAACTGTGCCAAGTTTTAAAGCTATTATAGGTAGTATTGAAGTTATGAGTTTGTACAGTAGCTTGCACGCAAACTTTAACCTGAAATTTTAAGTCAAAAAAGGGCCATAATTTGATCAAAATGGAAGTTAGAGTTATGATTCTTCGCAAACACACTCGGGACATGATGATAAACAAGTGTGCCAAGTTTAAAAGCTGTAGCTATAGTAGTTTTTAAGATATAGGTAGGTTGCACGTAAACTTTAACCAAAGCGGGATGCCGACGGCGACGGCGACGCCCAAGTGAGTACACAATAGCTCGACATATTCTTCGAATAGTCGCGCTAAAAACCCCTGTATTTATAGAGTAAAGCATCAAGTTCTCAAACAACAAACAAGCGTCCAATGTAGTTTCAGATGAGACAGCCTGGACAGTGCTGGTGGAAAGTATTCTTTGTATTTAAATTGGTTACCAATTATTAGAAAACAAAGTCTAGTAGGAAGCGAGATACAAACAAAAACATAAAAAGAAAGCTAGACATAAACAAGAATGTGTCCTTGGATACTGATGCCCCCCACTGCTACAACAACATTTGCAACAAAGGGCCTTAACTCTGATAAAAATGGTCATTCAAGAAATCACTGCATTTCCACACTTGATGGTAACACAACACAGCTGCTGCATGTCTTTGACTGTGCCCAAGGTTATAAAGCTGAGCATGGAAACCAGTCTCAAATCTCAAGCATCTGATTGGCTGAAATGGCGACCAGTCGCCATTTCAGCCAATGAGATGCTTGAGATTTGAGACTGGTTTCCAATCTCAGCTTTATAACCTTCAGCCCTGGCCCCGAGGTTATAAAACTTGAGTTTGAACTCCATGCTCAAAACTCACATTTTTATTTCTTTCATAACAAGAAAATAAATTGTCTGTTGTTAATTTCCAGTTTCGATACAACACCGTTTTGCATTTTAGAAGTTCAAATAAAGCAATTAAAGCAATGTAAATCAGTAATTTTACTTCTAGGCTTTGAGAATGAAACTGAGTTTTGAGCATGGAGTTCGATCTCAAGTTTTATAACCTCTGACCCTGGTGTATTAACCTTTTCCTCCATAGATACACATTTTCACACAATGTGCAAGAAGTGTAGATCCAGATCAGGCAGCACAAATTATAAAGCAAACAGTGAAGATCCTGATCTGGGTTGAAGGTTATAAAGCTGAGATTGGAAACCAGTCTCAAATCTCAAGCATCTGATTGGCTGAAATGGCGACTGGTCGCCATTTCAGCCAATCAGATGCTTGAGATTTCAGACTGGTTTCCATGCTCAGTTTTATAACCTTGGGCACTGATGGCATCTGATCTGGATCTACACTAGTTGCACAGGCGTAAAACGGCGATATATATTGACAAAAGGGTTAACTGTCCACTGTTCTCAGATGGAGAGCAATCTACTGAGTTTTAGAACTGATAAGAGTATGTAAGAAAGCAGGAATAAAATTCTGACATATGAGGGTTGCATGGAACACTGCCATAAACTCCCTAAATCATGAATGTAAATCAGGTCAGATCCTTGACTTTATGCAAAATATGAACTTATCATGTGTATACTATATGTAGATCTATCTAAATGCTAAGTATGATAATGTTTATGTAAGAAATGTGGTTAGAACTTAAGATTAATATTATGTAGTATCTATTCGAGTAATAAATATATCAAATATTAGATTTGACATTAATGCATATTCGGCATATTATTGAAAAGAAGTAATACTGTTTATTCAGTTTTAAACCTTTTCTGCATGGAAACAGCTTTTATCCCATGTGTGTCAAATGTAGATTCAAATCAGCCCGCACATATGTGCAGGCTGATCAGGATCTACACTGTTCTCTTCTTTGTGTGAAAAAATGTAATGAATCTAAAAGTGACCAGTGTAGGTACAGATCAGTGCCCAAGGTTATAAAACTGAGCATGGAAACCAGTCTCAAATCTCAAGCATCTGATTGGCTGAAATGGCGACTGGTCGCCATTTCAGCCAATCAGATGCTTGAGATTTGAGACTGGTTTCCAAACTCAGGTTTATAACCTCCAGCCCAGACTGCACAAATTCTACACCAGTCAAACAAGGGATATAATCTGTCTTATTGGTTTCCTGTATAGATACACCTTTATTGCTAGGGTGAACAGTTTAGATCCAGATCAGCCAGCTGACTGATCAGGATCTTAGCTGTTTGCTTTTTTATATATAAGTTATTTCTGACCAAAATGCGACCAGTGCAGACCCTGATCTGACGGCACAGATGTGCCAGTTGATCTGGACCTACACTAGACGCACCTTATAAAAATGTAAAAAATATCAAGGAAGGGGTTAATACAGTAAAGGTGTACAATAAAAAAGATATAATCTTCTACACATTTCATGCAAATTCAGTAAACCTAACAAAGGTATATGGCATATGGGATTTTTATAGTGACTGTAGGTAAGTTACTATTTCTAACACCCAGCAGTAATCGCAGACACGTGAGAATGGAGAAATCCTTCATGATAGAGTTTGGCTCCAAGGTTATAAAACTAAGAAAGGAAACCAGTCTCAAATATCAAGCATCTGATTGGTGGCCAGTTCAGCCAATCAGATGCTTGAGATTTGAGACTGGTATCCAAGCTCAGTTTTAGAATCTTGGTGCCCGGTCTTTGAAGTCTGATGATAAACTTAACCCTTTGCTACATAGATGCATCTTTATCACATGGGCAACCAGTTTAGATCTAGATCAGTCAGCACATGTGTGCTGTCTGATCTGGATCTACACAGTTCACTTTTATTTCTCACCAAGTTGCGATGAAGGTAGATCCAGATCAGGGTTGAAGGTTATAAAACTGAGTTTGGAAACCAGTCTCAAATCTCAAGCATCTGATTGGCTGAAATGGCGACTGGTCGCCATTTCAGCCAATCAGATGCTTGAGATTTGAGACTGGTTTCCATGCTCAGTTTTATAACCTTGGGCACAGATGGTATAGATAGCATGGTTGATCTGGATCTACACTGTTTGCCCATTATATGGAGTAAAGGATTAAGCAATGAACAAGCAAGCAAAACAAGCAATCTGTAAATATAAAACTAATCGCAAATCCTTTATTTTCCTTCAAGCCACACAGGTTATCACCTAATTGCAATAATAATATAAGTATACAATTATTGCACTTAGATGACAAAATGTGTTTATTATGTTTGCCTCATTTTACCTTGTTGCTGGCAAGCATCTTGAGGATGAAGATTTAATCCTGGAAAAAGGGTCACCAATTTCAACGATAAATTCAGGCATCCAAACAGTAAACAATTTGATTTTGTTCAGATTTATTTATTATTTGCAATCATTCCTATTAAAGATCAAATGGTAATAATGAAATAACAATGTAGGAAGAAAATTTAAGTTAAAAATTTAAAATCAGAGATCAAGATCATAAAACTGAAATAAGGAACATGTCTCAATTCTAAAGAAATGAGACATACATAAGAAAAAGCCACACTCATAAAAACCAGTTCCAAATCTCAAGCATCTGATTGGCTCAAATGGCGACCGGTCGCCATTTCAGCCAATCAGATGCTTGAGATTTGAGACTTGTTTCCATGCTCAGCTTTATAACCTTGTGGCCAGATGCTTGAGATTTGAGACTGGTATCTGTTTTATGATCTTGGGAAGAAAGAGTATAAAGTATAACAACAAGTTGTTGTTGTTTTTTCTGGTTAAACAAGTTTGAAAATTACAATACATATATCAGCTAGGTGTTTCCTGTAACTATGGAAACTGAGTTCGAAAATATAAAGTTTATATCAGGTAGAATTGAAATACAAAACGAGAGAAAAGATATCTAATTGTAAACTTGCTTCTGCTGAAAAAAATCCAGCTCTTGAAAAAGCTTTTTTTTGGGCGTTAACTATAGCCTGCCCGAAGACTGTCACTTATGCCAGATTTTTCATCCAATGAAAAGTACTTATTTCCTAGCAAACCAGAATGCCTATCAGTTCATTGACTTGCAATCAATAAATTCAATCAGTACCAAATCTTGCAAGCCAGATGCCTATCAGTAACATGTCTTGCAAGCCAGAAGGAATATCAGTGCCTTGCCTTGCAAGCCAGAAGGCCTATCAGTATCTTGTCTTGCAAGCCAAAAACATATCAGTACCGTGTCTTGCAAGCCAGAAGGCCTATCAGTACCTTGTCTTGCAAGCTAGATGGTATATCAGTGCCGTGTCTTGCAAGCCAGAAGGCCTATCAGTACCTGGCCTCGTAAGCCAGAAGGCCTATCAGTACCTTGTCTTGTAAGCCAGAAGGCCTATCAGTACCTTGTCTTGCAAGCTAGATGGTATATCAGTACCGTGTCTTGCAAGCCAGAAGGCCTATCAGTACCTTGTCTTGCAAGCCAGAAGGTATATCAGTACCGTGTCTTGCAAGCCAGAAGGCCTATCAGTACCTTGTCTTGCAAGCCAGAAGGTATATCAGTACCGTGTCTTGCAAGCCAGAAGGCCTATCAGTACCTGGTCTCGTAAGCCAGAAGGCATATCAGTACCTGGTCTCGTAAGCCAGAAGGCATATCAGTACCTGGTCTCGTAAGCCAGAAGGCCTATCAGTACCTGGTCTCGTAAGCCAGAAGGCATATCAGTACCTGGTCTCGTAAGCCAGAAGGCATATCAGTACCTGGTCTCGTAAGCCAGAAGGCCTATCAGTACCTGGTCTCGTAAGCCAGAAGGCATATCAGTACCTGGTCTCGTAAGCCAGAAGGCATATCAGTACCTGGTCTCGTAAGCTAGAAGGCTTATCAGTTTCCTGTGTTGCAAGCAAGAAGGCCTATCAGCTTTTCATTGTTGCAAGCAAGAAGTCCTGAAAGTACTCTTTTCATCCAATGAAAAGTACTTATTTCCTAGCAAACCAGAATGCCTATCAGTTCATTGACTTGCAATCAATAAATTCAATCAGTACCTAATCTTGCAAGCCAGATGCCTATCAGTAACATGTCTTGCAAGCCAGAAGGTATATCAGTGCCTTGCCTTGCAAGCCAGAAGGCCTATCAGCATCTTGTCTTGCAAGCAAAAAGACATATCAGAACCGTCTCTTGCAAGCCAATTGGCCTATCATAACCTTGTCTTCAAAGCCAGATAGCCTCAGCTTCCTGTCTTGCAAGCTTGAAGTCCTGAAAGTACTTTGTCTTGCAAGCCAGACAGCATATCAGTACCTTGTCTTGGTTTATCATGGATGGCCTTTCCTTGCTTCACATTGAACGACTGGTTTCTACGTACAGATGTTACTTGGGAACCACGGCGAGAAATTATCACAGATGATGAACATAATCCCTCGTAACACGCTAAAATAAAGGTAAAAAATACGTTATTAGCATAAAAAGGAACAAAACCAAACATGCATTATAGTTCATTTAGTCTGACATTCATGAGGCAAGCTTACTACAGCTTTCGGAATGGACAGACAATTCTAAGCCAAGGTTTTCTTAACTCAGAAACATCAATGATTAAAATTTGTCACAAATAGTATTACTCTTTCTTATTTCAAGGAGTACTTATACCCTTTTTGGATAAAGGTAATTGATTTTGCACTATTTTCGACAATATTTACTCTCATATTGCACTTTTCTCTTATGATAGAATTTCTATTTAACTTGTATCATATGCAGTAACAAACATTCAGTAGTCAAAGGAATACTATATTTTGACTTTTGACATAAAAAAACATGCATATTTTGCCATCAGTTGCTGTGAAAAAGTGTGATGTCATTCAATCTATCCATGTAGTCAGTAAAGTTTTTTTGTGTTTTGTTTTTGTTTTAAAAGTGGTCGTTTAACAAGAAGCTGTGACATCACACAATTCTTCTACAGATATTGGTATAACTGCGAATACATGCGACTTTAAATATACGAATTCATGGCATTCATCTGGTAATGAAAAACATTTGGATTGTTTAGTGAAACCATGAAGACATTCAGTTTACAAACTCTATAAACAATCCAAATGTTTTTCATACTGTGATATAAATGCAAAAACAGATTGATTCTACTTTAGTACATGTATATAACATTGAAATAAATCTCAGAATACAACTGTGCCCAAGATCATAAAAGTCTAGCTGGAGATCAGTCTCAAATCTCAAGCATCTGATTGGCTGAAATGGCGACTGGTCGCCATTTCAGCCAATCAGATGCTTGAGATTTGAGACTGGGTTCCATGCTAAGTTTTATAACCTTGGAGCCTGGTTTCACAATGACTACCTGCTATCCACAACCAGTCATTAACAGGTTTCAGTATGTCTATGGCCGTTGAGTAATGCAGCATGGCATCCCCTGGTAACCCTGCCAACAAACACATGTCAGCCAAGTGCTTCCGTAAACGACCTTGACATTTCTTTTTATATGACCTGGAAAACAATTAATAATAAATTACTGGTCATTAAGATATTCATCAGTTACACGTAAACATTTTTTTAATCCTTTCCTCCACAGAAACATCTTTAATGAGAGGAGGAACAGCTTAGATCCAGATCAGCCGGCACATCCGTACTGTCTGATCAGGATCTAAACTGTTCGCTTTTAGCTTCATTAGGTTATTTTTTACCAAAATGCTTTCAGTGCAGATGCTGATCAGACTGCACGGCTGTGCCGCCTAATCTGGATCTACACTGGACGCCTATGCGTAAAAATGTGTATATATCCACAAAACGGTTATAAACACCTTTATTTAAAATACAACCCTTATTCATCAGTTACACTTGTATGCACCTGTTTATTCTTTTGTTTAATGGTATTTAAAATTATTTGTGAAAAAAAGTTCTTTAAAGACTGCTTTCTGGGTTACTATATAACTATAACTAGGCCAAACAAAAAATTAGTTCTGTTTCCGGTCGCCCGACCGACCCTCTAATTTTGGTCCCGACCCTAAACTTTTTATTGGTTTAAGGGAAGAGAGGAAACTCTGTTGCGCAAATTCGGTTGTTTTTATCCATTTCTTTCGTTTAGTTTTATCACTTTCCGTTCATTTTGAATCCGGCGATTTCATTGGCTGTTTAGTATTTCAACATGGCGGCGCCCATGTTGACAATGGCATGTGTATTGGCAATCTGTTTATATAAGTGGGTGGGGTAATTTACAAAAAGATCGCATATTTTTTTCGTTTAGCTTCATTTAAGCAAATAATTGACAGTTATCAACCAGAAATATTAATCCTCAACAGAATATCGACAGTTTTTATGAAAACAACTAAATATTTCGCTAAAATCTGTCTTAAAAGTCAGAAATCTTTGAGCAAAAATTACCGAGATTCTCAAGATGTTAGTTATTATTATATTTGAACGTAAATGTTGTATTTTTGTTTTTAAATTTGCATTTTTATGTTTAAATTGACTGTTTCCATATCGGGCACATGCTGATTTCTCAACAAAAATACAACATTTCATTCAAATATAATAATAACTAACATCTTTAATGTATTATTTTGGATAAGGAACTGGAGATTGAAATTCATCGGTAAAATTGATGTCAAAATTTATCGGGTTAGGTTTCCAATATGGCGGACACCGACTCGGCAAGCGGGTCGCTTGTTTTTGCCGACATGACTTATTTCATCGGCGGATGCAGTGTACTAAATAATAACCAAAATTAATGTTCAGTATATCATTTTAAAGAGAAAAGCTTAAATTTTTTATGGTATATGACATTTACCTGTCAGCCGCTTGGATGATGCAAAAACTGAGCTAGACTTTGGGCTCCCATAACTTCTTTGTTTGTTAACGTACGGAAAAAAGTCAACATAAGGGTTGTAGAGCCTTAATTTTTTGATTGGTTAAATTAATTTTATGAATATTCAAAGCTATTAAATAACCCGCAAACGGTATGGTGCGAGACCTATGCAGCAGTTTATGTGCAGTCGGACGCTATTGGAAATTCACCGGAAATTTCTATTGTGAATTGCTTTTAAACTCTGATTAAAGGAAAATTATATAAATCACAAATATATCATTTACATCAATAGAAAGATAATTTTATCCTCTTTTATTATATGTAATTTGTAAAAATATCAGTTAAACCATTTTAAAGATATGACTTAAAAACCAACACTAGGTATTGATTTTTACCAATATTCTTATAGTGGAACCCTTATCAGCTGTGGTTGCTATAGTATGAAGAGTCTTGTTAATGGCTGAAATGGTTAATGCACTTCATACAAACTTGTGACTTTGCTAAATGCAGCAAAACATATCTTAATTTCAAAAGATTTTAATGAGTTTGCATTGAGCGAAACCAGAGGTCGATTATTTTCACCAAGAAGAAGTTTATATAAATTTCAATGGATATTCCACTTGTTTACAACATATTTAATTACAAAATTGTTTTTTGAACTGTTTTGCACAAATATCATGTAAATTATGTATTGCATTCTTCTTGATGAACACAATCCTTTACCCACTCACCATGCAGTTATGTTACTATAGTAGCATGACAAAAGGTGTCTATGTTACAAGCAGACAAGCATACTACAGAGGGTGACTAACAGCCAATAGGTGCATAAAGAAGAAAGGGTGTCCATATATTTATATATAAATGTATATATATAATCAGTTGCCTTCCATGCTCATGATTCTATCACACTTCTAAAACAAAATTAAAAAAAAAAAAATAATAATAATCCTACCTACCTACCCTCTTTTATTTTACAAGGAGACCGGAAACGGACTTATTTTTTTGTTTGGCCCTATATATAGAGTATATGGTTGAAATGTTACGGTGGTGTTTATCCCAGCACACTGATAGTTAGTTACAGCTTCCTCAAAATATATTATTGTTAATATGAAATATGTAAATTTTAAAATAAATTGGATAGCAAAGCAAGGATTACTTAGTATCTGTATCCACTCCAATAAAATCCTTCTTCTCAAATGGTGCACACAACAGTACAGATTTGTCTCCCCTTTCAAATGAGCGATCCAGACGCTTGCCTGCAAAGCAAAACCAGATTAACAACATACACCAATTTTTCACTGCCACTAAAATTTAACACTGCTAGCTTCTACTTACAGTTGTAAAAGAAGCAAACAATCCGTATCACGATATTAACCCTTTCCTTGATATATCGTCACCTTAGTGCAATAACGGTATATCTCCTTCATATTTCAATGGTACTTATACTGTTATTGCACTAAGGTGACGATATATGCATTTTTATACATGTGCGACCAGTGTAGATCCAGATCAGCCGGCACATCCGTTGCATTTTGGTCAGAAATAACCTTATGAATCAAAAAGCAAACAGTTTAGATCCTGATCAGATGGCACGCATGTGCAAAAATGCTTAACTGTAATATTCTCATAAAACTAAATATTCAATGGTGTGGTTTCGGTAGTGTTTTTGTGCAATTTCTTTAACATGAAATATGTGAAGAAAGACCAGTGCCCAAGACCATTAAAAAACAAAGTTTTGAGATCAGTCTCAAATCTCAAGCATCTGATTGGCTGAAATGGCGACTGGTAGCCATTTCAGCCAATCAGATCCTTGAGATTTGAGACTGTTTTCCATGCTCAGTTTTATAACCTTGGGCACAGACTCAATGAAATACCTTCAAGAACAAAGAACAGCGACGTGACAAAGTCCCGAACATTTTCTTCTAACCCGTCACAACGATCAATGCTGGGGTAGTAAACAACCTCCGATCCTGGAAGATCCTTCACACTGTTATTACTGGAATTCCGCGATAAAGCAGCCTGCTTCATGGATTTTAAACTTTTGTTCTCAATTTTTTCAGTCTTGTGTCGAATAAAAGTAATTTGAGAAGCAGGTTCTTCGAGCGATTTTTGGGGTGAATCCGGTAAGTTTCCAGATTCTTCTAAAATAGTTTGGATTTCTTCTACCGGTTTTCTCAGCGGGTCTATTGGCACATTGCCAAACACTTGACTATCGATACTATTATCATCAGGTGATGTTAATGCATCGTTACTATCACAGGTTGTAAATTCCGTCTTTTCACTTGGAGTATCATTTGAACTTGTATCAATTTTAAAAGTAATCGGTGGTGAAGAAGCGTCTTCATCGAATGATTGCTGTTGATCTGCTGTTATTTCCGTGCCGTCAGTGTTCATTCCGAACACCACAAGCTTGGAGTTGTACAGTGTATCGGAATACTGTTCTTTTTCTTTCTTGTAACTTTCAAACAACTCTTCGAATTCGGAATCATTAGTACATCTTCCAACAGATATCAAACCTAACGCTTTACGGTGGACCTGAAAATCTCCCCAAGCATTGTTATCCTTGGAGTAATTGCGCTTGTAACTGATCCACATTTCTCGTTTCTGACCAGGTATCGCCACACAATCCAGCTGACAAATCCTCTCTAAACATCGCGAGAAATGTTTCAATGGCAACTGCTTTCCTGAAGGGGAAAAAAAGAAGAAACATTACAAAAAAGACAATTATAGATATCAACAAATTTGAACCAATATAAGAGAATGGCAAACATCAAATTATTCCTTTACTTTAAAGATACACCTTTATTAATATATTGCTTTGGCGAACAGATTAGAAGATCCAGATAAGCTGGCACATCGGTTCCATCTGATCAGGATCTATATTGTTCACATTTGGATTTATTAGGTAATTTCTGACCAAGATATGACCAGTGCAGATCTTTACTGGTCACACACACACTTAAATGCATATAATTATATGCAGTTTGATGTTATAAGTAATCAAATTGGATGGCAATTTCTATGAGTGATCTTAATTACTCAACAAACATCAATTTACGGACTGAAAATACCAATATGCAAATTTTGACAAAATACCAGTACTGCACCTCATGAATAAACCGCTGTTTCTCTTGAGCATCTCTTTCCATTAGGAGATTACTTTACAGCCATGTTATTTAACTTTTAAGGGAGTTTATATAACTTTTAAGGGAGTATATGTCTTTTTTATTCAATTCAAAATTAGTTTTCCTCTAACTCTATCTAATAAATAACAAAAACAACAAACATAAAAAACAAGTATTACCTGTAGGTCTGACAAGAACAAGGAAGCTTTGGTGATCTTCAGCAGTCTGGGTGTAGTCAATGGTTTCCATTGCTTCAACACGACTGTCAACAACCTACCTAACAGCTTGTCTGATTTTCGCTGGTTAGTAAATAGATGATCAAGACTGGAGCATTTTTCAAGTTAGAGTTTGGTGGTAACATCATTTTTCTGAAATTTGGAAAAAAGCAATAAATTTTTCGTAATACAGTGAAACCTATACTGTGAAATCCCTCTAGCCAAAAATTAAAAATTCAATTAACCCTTTACTCCATATTTATACATTTTTATGCCTGCGCCACTAGTTTAAATCCAGATCAGCAGGCACATCTGTGCTTTATGGTCAGAAATAACATAATAAATCAAAAAGCTAACAATATATCCAAGATGTCCAGACAGGGTATTGTTTGTGGTAGTCCTATGGGTAGTTATATGATAATATCTAACTTTCCAGCTGAAATCCCCATGAAAATTAAATACTGTTGCTAAGAAATGGGGTGCATGCTACCCGACTGAACACCTGAATCTTCCCCTAAAACTAGGATAAAACACCATTAAATATCAAACAAAGCAGTCTGAGAATTTTTAAGAAACTACTGTACATGTAATTTAAAATTTTTCCATAAATCAGTTTTCTGCCACTTCCTCACTGAAACTAATGGAAATTTGCATTCATTGTCAAACACAAAAAGTTTTAAAACCACTAAAAAATCACTATCTTTGACAATTTCAGTAGGCAGCTGTGATCTTCTTCATACATATATAACACAAGTTTCATCGAAATAATAATAACCTTGACAGTGCCAAATGCATTTAAGTCTACGGGAAATTGAAATTTGTTGATTTACTTACAGTCATCAAGTTTAAGGTTTGATCCAGATAAATATGGATGAATTTTACATGTCAGCACTTGGATTTACAGTCTATGAGTTCAGATGGGCGGCCAAATAAATCACTAACTATTAAGTGTATTTTGAACTTATTTTCTTTGTTTGTCGTACAGTCTTAGTGATACATCTTTCCGAAAAGTGTGAATAAGTATTGTTAAGTCTTGAGGTAATTCTGGGTCCCTATATCAGTTATGGATGATGGCAAGGAATCTGCAAAATATTTTTCCACAACTGGACTTGGCCAACAAACCAGAAAATAGTTTGCTTTGTAATTGACATGCTTAGAAGTTTGTTTAGCAAAGGTTCAATTATAAAATGGACATCTACTTTGCTCTACTGATTACTGATTAATACATATATACCTTGCATTGCTTAAAAACACAATAGGCCCCAACATCATACGAGGGGTGTCAAATGTCAAGCAAATATGAGGTGGGTGGGGTAAGTACTCAAATTCAATTAACCGATTAAAAATAGAAATCTATAGAGCTGTGAAGATAAAATCGCAAGTTTGATGGAACAGAAAAGAAAGAAAAGAATGACTAATGGTAGAAACAGTGGAGCAAGATAGAAATTACAATTGTTTTCATACCAATTCTCAAGTCACGTAAAATCTCATAATGTGCGAGATAATGAAATAGTGCACGTATTGGTTTTTGTTTATAACCAATATATTTTACAAAGATGGACAGAAAGCAGAGTGGCGCAGTGGAAGCGTGCTGGGCCCATAACCCAGAGGTCCGAGGATCGAAACCTCGCTCTGCTAAGGTTTTTTTCCTTTGTAAATACCTTTTTTATATGATAGTTACATTTTGATTAAGCAATATCGATATAAATAGTATTTGTGATCAATTATGCAGCCTGCAGTAGTTGATAAAGAGGGGCGCTTTTCTTTCTTTTGCTGCATCAATAGGCCTATTAAATTCCAGAAAGTTGGAAAATTATCGTTACTCTGCCTTAAGAACGCCACAAGAATCTGTTTATGGAAAAACCTTCACCCAACACTGTGTTAATTTTTTTCTTTTAATTCTTATACTGTCTTCAGAATCGTTTAGGAAAACGCCATCAAGAATTTAGAAATCTTAGCTTTTCATGCTGATAAATATATATTTGATATCTCTTAAAATTCAAGTTATAGTATCAAATAAAAATTGCATTTTCTTTAACTACTTTGATTTAATATATTTTCAAATTCGAAATCTTAAGAAAACGATGCACCTTATTTTAAGTCTAAGGTGATCATACTTGCAAGCTGGGTGGGGTATGGCTTGGTCGAATGGAGTTATTCAAGTAGGTCTACTATAACTTAAATTTTCTGCAAACGTACCATAAGTCTGTAATAAAATTTTACGTTTAAGCTTACAAATCGCTGGCTTCAGTAAAATTTATTAAAGATAATAGGTGGCTCAAACTCAATAATGATCAGGCCTTTTTCATCTTCAGGATGTTTCAATATCTCATGTATTTATTATTTCTCAACTGTGAAATGACCTTTTACATTAAACGGATTTTCTAACTCAACATTTTTATCTTTTATTATCTTTTTTATTTTAAATATTAATTTTATCAATTTTCGGGTTGATAAATATTTTCGCATGTATAAATTTAAATTGAGCTTAAACCAGTTTAACAATCTGTTCTATTGTGTATTGACTTACATGCCCGGAAATTATAAAATTTTTGAAGTGTTGATATCTATTATTATGGGCGCGACATCATCTGCGCAACAACAGAGCGGACTGGGCTTATGTGTTATTCAGCGATGAAAGTCACTCTCTTACACTATCGGCTCATTACATTCACCTCTGTTATAGGCTGTGACTACTTTCAACTACTTTTACTTTAACTCAAAGAAATAGTTCACCAATTAAATTTACAATAGCTGAGGGTTCTTCGGTTTAATGAAAGATAGTGAAGATTTCAGTAATTTGTTTTATCTTAAGCTTTGCGAAGGAGATTGCGATGAAAGTACGTTTACGCTCCGTGGTAATGATGGTCGATCGGCGACGCGGTGAACGTTTTTGTTGATGCAAGTTTATGTGAAGGAACGTAATCATTTTCAAGGGGATTCAGTCATGATATCGGCAGCAGATAATATTAACATCGAACATTTTTCAATTCCTGATATCATTTACATGTACTATTCACTGAAGGGCACACTGCGAATGGCGAAAACGAGCTAAAATTTCTAACATAAATTTTGGGGAAAATACTCATTGCCACCTAGATTTTAGTGAAAAAATGTATTGCGCAAGCTCAGTTAACGAATAATGTTTTTGTATGTTATTTGTTTTAGATATGGAGGGCGACCGAGTGTGGAAAAAGTTTTCGAAGGAAGTAAGTCAGGCCTAACTGTTCATCGAAGATGCCACTACTAAACAATCTTGTAACAAATCGAGATACGACAGCCTTACAAGCAAAATGGTAAATCCTTCTCACAACATTTTCTTATTATATCTTGAATATACCTGCTGTTTTTCGACATTCTTTATTTATGTAATTACATGTGCTTAAAATAAGGATGTTTTTGACGTTTATTTATCTTTGTATAAAATTAATACATGCTAAAATAATACAGCTTATAGCAGTATGAAGTACTAAACTGTCGGCATTTCTATTACCGGCTTAGGTCATAACTTCTAACCATTGGAGCGCCATCTTTACAATATAATAAAAAAGTGTAATATTCCATTATCGTTATATGCATTCAAAATAAGATACCTTTGTTCTCCTATAATTACCCTCATGAACTAAGTTTTATAAAGCAAACAAAAGCAGAAAGCGTGCAAACTTTCTTGATAAAATTTCTCCATGAAAATGATTTCGTAAATACTTAAATACAGTCAAACCTGTGTACAAAGACCACTTAGGGGAGAGCCAAAAGGTGGTCTTTAAAGGCATGTGGTCTTTGTTCACAGGCAAAGTTTGTCTTAAAATCAGACAGTGGGGCAAATAAATTGTGGTCTTTGTCCACAGGTGGTCCTTGTTCACAGGTGGTCTTTAGCACAGGTTTTACAAATATGTATTTCTTAGTATATTTCAAGTTAATCATGTCCTCTTTGTGTTCATTCAACATAACCATTTGGTTAATCTTTTGACTGCAATCAAATAGTCAAAGTAGGCTAAAGCAAAATTATATTATATTGTGAAAAAAAGTTAAATATGCATATCAGAGATGGCTCTAAGAGAAAACACAGCCTCTTCGGATACTATTAGCCAAAAAGAGAGGAAGAGACATGGGTTATAAATGATTATTTTTAAAAGAGACTCCACAAACAATTAACGAAAATGAGAACCCGAAGGGTTACCTCCTTGAAACAAAACAATTATCTACCGGATGTTTAAACCAGATTCTACGATGCACCAACCACACGCTTGCCCCAACAGATTTTCATATGAACAAACAAGTACATAAATATTCCACTATATTCATAAATAAACTTGAAACGCTGAACATAACGGTATTTTAATCATATTACATAATTATATCTTCCTTTATTGGAGATAGTATCATATATGTATGTTTAATTAGGAACAAAAGTTTGAAAATCGGCAACATTTGATAGTCATCATTCTCAGTTTAACAGTCAAATGTGCAATATGATAGTGTTTACTATAAAACATTATCTACTATAGTTCGATTTTGACCCGTGAGCTGTGACCTTTTGGACAAGTCCATTGTTATAATCCTAAATAGGTAAAGTACGTCAATTTACAAAGGTACCGTTAATTTACTTAACTTGTATGACATTAAAAAATGTTTAGCAGCCCAAAGTTAGTCACGGCGAAATAGCTCAGTAGATAAGGATCTCGAGCTATGATGCCAAACATTGCAAGTTCGAATCCAATTAAAGTAACTTTTTTTTTTATTTTTGTCTTTCATTTACTTTTTGAAATATTAATTTAGTCCGCATGATATTATTTAGTTAATTGTTGGTTTATTATTATCTTTTTCAAAGCCCTTTGATTTAGTTCCTGCTCATTGTTTAAAATATATTGTTGTTGAGCAGCTTTCCGTCCCCCATTCACCGCTGCTCTACAGGGGCACTGACAGTTGTGAATCCTAACCTTCTGTTAACAATGTGTAGTTAATGGAACTTTCATAACATTCTCTTCTTTTCAAAACCATTTTGTACAATGTATTGGCATCGTCCGAAAACTGTATTTTGAGAAAGCTTCGATCGCGCCATCTTACCAACTGACTTGATGAAAGCTTACTCGACATTTGCACGGTTTTTGGCAATTTTGTTGGTGTCTTCATAGTTGTAATGAAAAGAATAACATTAAAAATAAGATCCGCTCACAGGATTCGAACTCACAACCCTTATGACACATTATCAGAAAACAGAAGCGTTACTGCCACGGCTATGAAACCTTATTGTTACATGTCTTTCAATTTCAAAATTATGAGATATGATAGGAAAATCTAACTTCCCTATTTTGAGGAATATTCCAAAAGTCTATAAATACAAAAGTGCATTCACGGCTCAACGCGTAAAATCGGACTATAGCACTGTGTTTTTTCTCACTGCCAATATCGTTAACACGTTGATACTAACTGGTAAAGAAAGAAGTAAAGAAGGGCATTGTTTTAATTAGCAATTTCTGTCACCCTTATGACCTATTAACATTATGAGTCCAGGTGATAAAGGTTATAAAGCTGAGCATGGAAACCAGTCTCAAATCTCAAGCATCTGATTGGCTGAAATGGCGACCAATCGCCATTTCAGCCAATCAGATGCTTGAGATTTGAGACTGGTTTCTAATCTCAGTTTTATAACCTTGGGCACAGGACAACTTTTACTTGTCTATTTATTTGAGAAACTGTTGGGGCAAGTGTTAGGTTGGTCCACCATAAAACCTGGTTTAACTCCCCAGCGTTTTGCCTTTGACCGTTCCAAGGCGGTAACCTCTCGGGTTCTCATTTTCGTTAATTGTGGCGTTTATTTTGAATCTGATCATTTCATAACCCATGCTGTCTTTTCTCTACGCTTTGGAAGTGTGGGTAGGCTGTGTTTTCTGGGCGTGGCATTTCCTGATATGCATCTTATTTCACTTTTTATCACTCTTTTCTATTAAGGCTAGTATGGGTTCGTTCCAATATGCTTTTCAGCTGATGGCTATCAATTATAGCCCCAAGTGGTCATTAATAGTTTTTTCATATCTTTCATATTAATGAACGTGCTAAACATGTAATAATATAATTTGATACACGTGAATTTCAGCTTCAGCGGATTTGGTTGTTGAGCTGCAGGAGGGATCGGCCACAGAACCAATGCCATAGATCCTAACTCTGCATGCATTTGCGTACGATGAGAAATTCTTAACAGACTAAAGTGAGAACAACAAACGATAGAGGGATGTCATCAGCTTTGGCCACCTTACATGTAATAAACCGGGGCACCAAGTGTTTTCGAGTCCCGCAGCTTAGTTGCTTTGCTTAAATTAGGTGCTACATAGTAAATTGCTCTTTTGCAGCGCCTACCAAAGAATCATCGAGAACTTAAGTGATACGTAAAAATGCTGCTTGGTTATTTTGTCGAAATAATTGATGCTATAAACATTGTGTGATTAAATATAGGTTTGCATTAAATTTGCATAGTTTGATTTCTATTACGCTGCTTTAAAAGTTGACGCTTAAAAAGATTGTGTAAAACTGTTATAGACGGGCTCACGCATAGTTTCGTGAAACTTATGTAAAACTAAACCATAAATTTCGCTTTGAATTCAAAAGAGAGAGATTGCACAATTGTGTGAAATGTTTCTATGTCATGTTCTCGATTTAATTATATTAAATGGGGCACGTCACAGGAAAAGGTACCTTCGGTCATATTTTGTGACATTTTAGTTGTTACTATATTTAGAAAGAACTTACAACTATCTATAATTTTCTCACAACTAACACGTGCTTTTCTTACACATTTTGACAATAAAATTATATTTTTTAACGTGAAATGCATAATAATCAATGTCGTCTGCTAAGCTTTATGACGTCATTTCAAGGATTGACGTCAACTGTCCGAAGGTATCTTTTACCGTGACGCGCCCCAAATGGTAAGTATTAGATAGGGCTGTGGGCGGATTCCATTAAACCTCATCGACTGCGGTTGGGAGAGAAAGAGCGGGGCATAAAACCAAGTTGTTTTAGGGTCTAACTTTGTTTTCTCTTCATGTTTTATGTCTACCAAACAACTCAGTGCTTGCATTCTATATCCCAGCCGGTCTAAGTGAACATTTCTGTAATTCAAAATGTATGTTCAGTACGTGCTACTCTCTACCAGTTTCTTGAGAGGTCGCAAACATCGCAAATGTGGATAACTGGCTAAAATATAAAAAAATAGGAAGTACGTTTTCCTTGAATTTCTTGAAAACCCTTACATTATTTTGATGATTGGCACTAAACATTGTTGACCAGCATATATTTTCAGGTATGAGTTGCTTTGGTATATTGTTTATGAATTTCATAGTTCTCATGCAAATGGGTTTTCTTTTGTTTTAATATCTGCTTGGTAATTAGAACATGAATTAGACTAAATTGAGCTTGCAAACATTAATTACATCCTTAGCTAAATACATTTTTTTACTAAAATAAGGAATTTCCCCCAAAAATTCATTTTTGAAATTTAAGCTAATTTTCGCCATTTGCAGTTTGCGACCCCTTAACCTATTTAACTTTTATTATAAAATAAACACAAACGACTGATACAACTAACACAGTTTGTCTTTTTACCATTTATTTAAATAAGCAAAATCATTATTATAGGCATATAAACATGTAATCACAAAAGACCATATAAAGAAAATATATTCATGAAACGTCTGTTCTGCCCATGAACAGGCTCAATCAAACCGAGCCTGCAATATTTTTATATTTGTCGTGTGCATTGGCTTTCAAAGTATCCTTTTCATCTATTTTACCATGCACAAAATCGGCATATGAACCTCCATTTTACGATGCACAAAACCACAACATGAAACGTCATTCCACAATGCACGAAACTACCAAATAAAGAATATATATATAACATTCATTTCTCATGCACAAAACCACCATATATAACAAAATAATAATGGATCGTCACTTCAAGATGCCAAACCAGAATATTTACACAATATTGTCCTACAAAAGCATTAGGTTGTTGGTAACAGTTTTTTGTGATAAAGTGAAAATCGAGTCTGCAAATTTATTATTTTGTCTCATAGGTTTCAAACATCTGTGTATAGATCCATAATAAATTGTTGGCGCGTCACGGGAAAAGGTAACTTCGGGCATCTAACGTCAATTCTTGAAATGACAACATGAAGCTGAGCAGACGACTTTGCATTTTATGAATTGAGCGGTAAAAACTAATATTATTTGGTCCATATGCGTACCAAATGTCCAATTAGATTATTCTATGTTATTTCTTAGTATAGTAACGACTTCAATTGCAAAGGTATAATCGAGAGCACGTTTTCCCGTGGCGTTCCTCAAATTAATTGGAAATAACAAATGCCTTCGTTTTTACGATGGATATGCTAGTAGAAAGATCAGTAGAAGAAGACCATAGGCAGCATATTTTGTCTTCTTTGCCGAGTTGGCCGAGTTTTTTCTTTGCCGACGGCTGGAAAAATAATCGTTTATACAGATCGCAACATCAGGGGAGTTGTAGATTTTTGTCATAACCATTTGTTGCGTAAGATTTTTCTGAACATCGTAATCAATACCAAGTGTTTCGAGGCTATCGGACTCGATTCTAAAGTAAGGGCAATCTAAAAACATCCAATCAACCATTTGTTTCCTTGTTGAACACTCTTTTCCAGATATCATCGCGGTGCTTTTATATTTGACCTTACCAATCTGATGGGTTACCACTTTAAACGAAATGTTAACTGTTTCTTCATCTATCTTCATTTGAAAACCTATCGTTCCATTAGAAATCAGATATCTCGCCTTCGCAAAAATATCGCTTACAGTACACTTGTTGGTACTGAAGCTTGGAAACTCCAAGACCACTTCCGACTCGATCTGTGAGAACCACCTATCACACAATCCACAGTCAACACCTTCTTGGCTAACCATATCTTGCAGTATGGTGTCCACCAGATAAGATATGGGTTGTATTTGAGACACGTAATTTGGCGGCACCGAAATACTAACAAATAATGAAAGGGCAACTCCTTGCACAACTTGGAACACCGGCTGACATTGTTTACTGGATGGGATGGTGCCAAGTGGACAAAAGATTGGTCTGCAGCTTGCCTGAAAAGTTTTTAAAATGAGTACACAACGATTTGATTCTAAATTTTAACGGAAACTTTGTTGTTTCTCTATTTTTCTAGTCTATTCTAACAACCATTTCACATTCACCTCTGTTATAGGCTGGGACTACTTTCAAC
Source organism: Corbicula japonica (assembly GCA_038501625.1). NCBI lineage: Eukaryota > Metazoa > Mollusca > Bivalvia > Venerida > Cyrenidae > Corbicula > Corbicula japonica. The sequence goes on from JAZAYU010000104.1 coordinate 648,926, forward strand.
TACTTTTACTTTAACTCAAAGAAATAGTCACCAATTGCATTTACAATAGCTTGGGTTTCTTCGATTTCAATGAAAGATAGTGAATATTTCAGTCATTTGTTTTACCTCAAGCTTTCGAATTCATAATTTGTGATTGTATAAAATAAGGTTGTCGAGTTTTGTCAAAAATCTTGACATTCGGTGTAAAATAGCAATCTTTTTCGAAGAGTTGTCGTTCCTTACACTCACGTTACATCTCTGCGAAGGAGATTGCTATTTTGCACCCATATTAATAAAAAGCAACTACCGGTAATCATTCTGGCTAATTTAGCTATCTCAATAGGTCGAGTGGTCAATGTGATGTGGCAAGGCTCTGTCGCCCTACGTGTTCGATTCCCAGTGTGAGCTTAACATTCCCGCAGTATTCATCTTGCAATATTTACATTTCAACTTCGTCCTCTACGACGAAGTCTTATTCATTTAAGGCATTATAATTTTTAATGGTAAACAGTGTGATTTAATAATTTAAAAGGCGTGGCTACAATAGAACCGTTTACAATTTATTGCACAATGTTTTGACGTGTGACGTCGCCTAGCAGGCACGTTTTGCCACGAGTTGCTGTAAAAAAGCGTGTCGTCATTCACTTTGTCGTCAATGTTGTGTTCCAACAGCCAATATCCAAAAAGCCGTAATATCACTATTTTTTTTAATAATTTGTGTATTGAAGAGAGTATTTATATGTGTAAATATAAGGATTAAATCGATATTTGATGGTTTTCATTTGGGTATGAAAAACAGTTGGATTGTTTAAAGTATGCGTTAAGCCCTTCGGGCTTCACACACTTTAAACAACCCAACTGTTTTTTTCCATACCCAAATGAAAACCATCAAATATCGATTCAATCTTTAAATATTATTGTAATTCTTGTGTTCTGTTTCTTTTTATTGTCCGGTAATTTAACCAATTATTCAAAAGTAGCATTGTTTGTGTCGTGTGGCGACCATTTCGAGGGGTCAGTGCAAAACTATTGTAACTCCTTCTTTATTTCAATGTAGTTACAATAGTTTTGCACTGACCCCTCGATATACTTTTAGCGAATTTTTCGATAGCTATTTTTCTTTATGTTCTAACCTTTCTTAAGGTATGTACAACAAAGATATATTTAAACAATATATATGCACAGTTTTATTTAACAGTATTCCGCCGTTTGAGAGACTTTGATAATTTTCATTTTTATCGATGACAGTGAAATGACGACTGCCTTGTCACCTTAAGTAAATTTTAACAATGCTTAAATGAGCTAATTATTGTCCTTCTCAAAATGACTTTTGAACATGTATTGTCCAACAACATTGACCTGGCACTCTTGCATTTGACCCCATATTCGTTAAATTTCGTAAACGTTACGATCTACGTTGAATCAGTGGTCCGGTATCTATTCCAATACACCACACATCACTGGGGTGTAAATTGGATAAATATATCGGCGTATTCGCTGATACCCGTGTTTATCCAATGACCTTTACGAAATTTAATGAAGTGCCAGGTCAATGTTGTTGGACAATATCAGTCGCAGTATTTACATTTTATCAATCATGACACATTGTTTACGGTCATCCTGCATTAACCCTTCACCGCATAGGTATGGGGATAAGGTTATAAAGCTGAGTTTGGAAACCAGTCTCAAATCTCAAGCATCTGATTGGCTGAAATGGTGACTGGTCGCCATTTCAGCCAATCAGATGCTTGAGATTTGAGACTGGTTTCCATGCTCAGTTTTATAACCTTGGGCACTGATTTCAATGCCTGGGCAAACGGTAGAGATCCAGATTAACCGACACATTAATGCCATCTTTTTAGGATCTACACTGTTTGATGTTAGATTCATTGGGTTATTTCTAACCAAGAGGCGACCATTGTAAATCTTGATTAGACAAAACGGATGTGCTGTGCCCAAGATCATAAAACAAAATCGCCATTTCAGCCAATCAGATCCTTGAGATTTTAGACTGATCTCAAATCTTAGTTTTATGATCTTAGGCCCTGGATGATCTTGTTTTACACTGGTTACCACGCGATAAAGATAAAAGTTAAAATCTATAAATAACTTACAATATATGGATCCCAAATTGTGGTCATCGTACATTTATCATCATCTCGTCGGACTTCAGGAAGCCTTTCTGATCCTTTTAGAAGAGCCCTCAGATTATTTTGAGGCGGGTTCCTTACCTCAGAATCTGGGGATGTTTTCAACGTACAGTTGACACCAACAGTTACCGTACCGATCTCACAAAAATAGCAGAAAATGTTTGGATATGTTTTAAGAATTTTGTTGTATAACACTTGATCTACAAAGAACATCGTGCTTGTAGTTGGTCGGGGTGCACTGCAAAGGGATTTTATCGTGCTATAGTTATCGCGGATTATTGGCAGTAACGGTTTGAAGAATAATCACCGAAGCATCGCGACATTTCACCGATTCCAGCTTGAGGAGGTTCAGAGATCACTGCACAATTTGTCAAAATGTATTGATCTCTTTCTTTGAATGAAGAAAACCTTTCATACATTATTTCATCACAAAACTGCACTTCCGCCTTCCAGCTGACATATTCTGATACACCATGACACATTGCACAGTGATGGTTACGGTATAATCTTTCATCCTGCAGATCACTCACAATGATAAAGTCGTCTAGATATATTGCATTAACACAGCGGGGATACTCCTTGGACATGGTGTCATTTGGACAATCGTCAACTATCCAATAGTGTACATCAGCTTTAAGGATGTTGTGATCTGGTTGTACATGATAAAACTCCGCGATGTCCCTACATTCATATTTGAGCTTCAGGCCATCGATGCCTGGCATGTCCGGACAGCACGTGCCTACTTCATGACAATTTGGTTGGCAAGAACACTTCTGGGAACAAGATCGAACATTCGGATCTGTGTAATTCTAAAATGACAATTAACTGACATATTAATTTATTGATATGCACCAAGAGCTGATACAAATATTACATAGGCGGACTCGGCAAATTTGATTCAGGAACTTAACAGCACTTATTGAATGTTCGGGAAGACTTTTTACAGCCGCCACACGGCACAAACAACACTACTGTGGTATTGAAATACTTAGATGAATAGGGAACTTTGAAAGCCAAACACGACAAATATGAAAATATTGAAGGCTTGATAAATTGGGCCCTTCATGTGCAATGATGGAAAAACATTAGTGCCCACTTCGCCTAGCCCTAGGTGGAATACAACTCAATATCTACACATATAAACAGTACAATATTGTTCCATTTCAAACGATGGTTTCATATGGCGGTGAATCAGGAAGATCATTAGGAATAATATAAATGTACCTTCCAGCCCGATGGTGTACAAGAGGTCTGAAAGAATTCGGAAACATTCCGAGCCCCATCCGGCAACGTCAGTGGAACAGAAGATCTCCCGTTTCCAAGCATCATCATGAATATCAAAGTCCATGAGAGAAATTCCATTTTCTAGAATAGATGCAAAGATATAGCTCTGTATGCAGTGTGTGTTGTTTTTTGTGTTAAAAAGTCAAAATGGTTCATCATATAAAACAGTTATATGCGTTTTCTAATTATGAACAAAATCGAAAATGAAAATCATAAGACGCATTTCATTAAAATTTTTAATTAATAATATTCATTCTTACACGAATTATATAACAAATTGCTTTGAAATTCATAATTGTAAATTATTTAAACAACTTTTCTAAATGTTTTAAAGTTTAAACATTATATCGTAAAACAATCATAAATAATAACACTTACTGTTTGATAAATTCACAAATCACAAATAATTGCATATACTAAATAAAAAATACTAACCTTGTGAAGTTTTACAGTCTTTTTAATTACACCATTACAGAAAATAACATTAATTTTAAGAAGGGATGCGTGATCTTGCAACTTCTGCTTGTGAAGTATATTGAACAATAAAAAACACGTAATAATGCTATCTTTAAAGAGAACAATTTTTATATTAAAATTTGTACATGAATTATCATGAAAAAAACAACCACAAATTTTCAGTATGCTAGCAACGGGTATTTGTTACATAATTAAGGTCAAAATGTGATAAAATAACACCCTTCTGGTATGTTTTTTTTATAAGAATGTGATAATTTTAGATGAACTTTTGAACCCATGATAGTGTTACAATCAGCGTGACGCAATAGATTTGATAGGTTAATATAAGGATGGAGGAGATGCATAAAAATGTATTTAAACAAATGAAGAGGTACTTCTTTGGAAGCCACCGAATACAACACATTTTCAAAATATTGCAGGCTTAGTTCATAAGCGGTAATGGTATACATAAATTACTGTCTTGCCCCGGGTTGAGCGCGTCCCAATATTTATACAGACATTTGCACTGTGCTTAAGGTAGTCTAACTGTAATGATTTCCCGCGCTTTTTTCTCGAATGTCGGGAATACTCGGTCAACTGTCACTAACAGTCGACAATAATCGATGCCACTTCGGTTACTATCGGCTCTGACGAGTAGCGTCGGAAGTCACCGAAAGCGAGCCGATGTTTGACGACGTCGCAAATTTATGCGCGGGAAAGCATTACAGTTAGACTACCTTAAAGGCTTTCATTGGACGAAATTAATTGCAATTCTTTAGAAATTATTTGTTTGCACTAGTTTGCACGATACTATTAATAATGCCATCATATAAACAATGGTTTGTTCTTTTTTTCAACTCGGAATCATCCAAACTTTTAATTTATATAAAAAACAACAAGTGGCATTAGGTTTACTGCACAATAATTTAAAATCTGACGCAGGTAGACGTTATAGTACATTCAAATTAGTTAATTTATTAGTAGAATAAGCTAAATTTAATTCAGAATCAAATTAAGATTTCGAAGCTACAAGAACTTCAAACAGTGTCCATTCCGATTGCGGCTACGCAGATACAAATCAACAAAGGTCACAGTAAAATTTAATGTACAATTTGAACTAATAGGGTAACAAATTTTCATAATTTGGTTACTAACACCGATTATATCTATCTACATGACCAATAATTCATAAGTGTACCAGTCAGTGATTTCAGAATAAGATATACGAGTATTTGTCTTAACATTTGAATGAAATTGAATGAAATTGCAAGTTTAGGAACTGAAACAAAAAAAACTGGACTTTTCCTCCGGTTTAAGCTTAAACTGTCCTTTATTTCTTTAGGAAGCTTTTTATACGGCAGAAAAACAAACATTTTTCAGCGTTTAATCCTTTTTTGTAACTTTGGCTATTGAAAAATCACATATCTATTTTCGTTAATGTATTTTCACATTTATTTACATTATTGGGTTTACGCCATTGCATGAACATTTAACTACATTATATTTTTTTTTAAATTATCGCATTGACTTATTATAATAAGGCACTAAACATTAAAGATTAAATTATTTTACTACTCAAAAGAAAAATGTGCTAAACCCCACGACGGTTATTTAAAATACGTTTATTGTATTTGTTTATTTATAAATTGTATTGCAGAAATAAATCAACACAATACGCTTAATATTTAAATTAATTCTCAGTTTACAATTAACATGTGATATTACCACAATAGTTTATATTTTAAACATCCCTTTGTCACTTACAATTATATAAAATAAATGAATAAGCGAAAACAAATTTTTACCTGAGCTTGTGTTTTCTGAGACGGTCTAAAGTAAAACGAGTTATTTTATATACCGATATTGCATGAATCTCACCTAATTTGTCAATAATAAGGCGATTCCACATGTCAGGTATGCTAATTATAGTCTGTATACTAGTAGAATAGCAGAATTGAGAGGGTTCTGCTTCCAAGGGTGTTTAAGTGTATCATGCTATGCAATGATCTTTCCTTTCGTTTATTTTCATTTATCACAACCCATTTAAAGCATGTTAATTTGATTGGTCAAGTGGTTTGATTCGCCCAGTCATATTATTATTTTATCTTTTATTCAGTGAAGCTAACTTTACCCTTGGAATCAGATTACACAACAACGCATAATATGTGTTTCAGGGTGCGACTATTCCCGCGTCAAGGCAAAACTATTGGCAATGCATGTTTTAAAATATACTTAAAATACCATCTTCATTTCAGCTTCTTCATTTTCTTTTGTAATTGCTTTCTTGCTCTTGCTGATTTTACTCCAACTGCTCTGATCTCAGAAATGTCATGAAGTAGCCTCAGTGTTGCTAGTTAATGACATTAGCTTCTTATGTTTAATATGTGTGTGCTTTTGAAAGCATCATCGGTGAATTGCTGGGTATGTCGAAGCTAATTCACCAAGACAATTACCATTTTTTTGTTCCTAGGATAACCTGTTGGGGCATGTGCGTGATTGACGCACTCTAGAACATAACTTTGACCTACAGTGGCAGATGGTTTTGCCACTGCCCATTCAAAGGCGATTACCCCCCAGGGTCTCATTTTTTAATTGCTGAATTATCCTCTGTCTTTTTGGATGTATTGAGAGGCTGTCTTATCTCAGTGTGACTATTCCTGATATCCGTATTTTACTTTAAAACAAACTGTTTAACTCTCATCTAAACATCAAAACCTTCCTAAAAAAATTACCTAGAATTTGCCAAAAGTTAACGTGCAAGTTATGAATTACAGTTAAACAATATGACACGTTTCTTCTCCTTAATCATTGAGTATCCCTACCACATAAGTTAAGAAGTATCGTGTTTTAGGTCTTACCCATTTGCAGACACATTTGAAGTTCTTCTAAGTACTTTTAAACACCTTTCATAAAAATCTATTTTTAAACTAAACATTATTAATCGAAGCCAATGTTTTAGTTTGTTATTAATTTATAAGTTATTGAACCTGTATTTTGATGAAAACAAAACGATGCTTTACCGTTTTTTTCTTCGGTTTAGATTAATTAAAGTTAATCATAATTCGAGTAGTTGTAAAACAAGTTCCTATTTATATTTTAAAATCGTCAAGATAATGAATTTATAACACCATTACACAATTACCGTAAAAGTCACGAGGCTAACTAGTCTAAGATATAAATAACTAACGATATTTGTTACTTAATATACTTGTTAAAAGTATTCTCCACACTGTCGAAGTTAACAAATAACCTGAATATTTTTACGCTTTCGGATAAAATGTCTTCGACCCAATTACGGTTTCGCACATCTGACTGTTGAAATGAGAATAGTACCTATCAAGTTATGTAATTTTCTGAAGAACGGAAACCCTTGTGACACTCGACAATTCCAGCAGGACACAAGTATACTCCACGTGAATGGCTTCTTTACACTCTCGGTGTTTATCAATAATGAAAATGCGACCATATGTCTTTGACATAATTGCATCATCACATAGTTGATTGTTGAAATAACAATGATAACCATTACTTTTGTGCTATTTAGTTCATTTTATAGAAACGATCACCTTTGTCAGTCGACATTACCAGAAAGCAAATTTTCACGTATACTCATATGCTCAAGTTCTTAAGTGACGGTTTTCTTTTTCGCAAAACCAGATATACTGTGGTTTCATTTATTTCTCTTCGATTTAAGTTTTATACATTAAAAATGATTTTGCCTCTACCTGGGAGCGGACCCGTACTGTCACGGCGACAGCGCCTAGCCCTGCAGTTATTAGGAAATTTTCCGTCCTATGTAACCCTGTTTTAAAACAATTCGTAACATTATAACTCTTGTGTCGTAAAATAGAACCATAGGCTTAACAAAGAACGGTGGGTTTAAGAGTTTATGAAGTTTTATTGGGAAATCTTAGAAGTTCGATTTGTTTCTATTATCCCTGTCATCGTGTTCTTGCAGATTTTACTCCAGGAGCTCTGGCCTCGGTAAAGGTAACCTTGTTTTAAAACAATCCCTAACATTAGAACTATTGTCATTATATACAACCAAATTTTAACATAGAACAGTGGCAGGTGTTTAAGAGTTTATCAAGGTTTATGGGGAAATCTTTTCTTAAACGAACCTAGATGCTGGATTTGTTTCTATTATCCGTGTCATCGTGTTCTTGCAAATTTTATTCCAAAAGCTCTGGTCTCGGTAAGATCATTTAGAAACACCCCTTTGGCCTTGCAATGCTATTAGCTTCTTATGTTAATATGTTCGTGTGCTTTTGCATGCACCATTTTTGAGCCTATGGGTGGGTTGGAGTTATTTCACCAAGACAACTTGTACATGTTTTGTGATATGAGAACCTGTTCGGGGAAAGTGTGAGGTTGGTGCACTGTTGAACCTGGTTTAAACCCCCCAGTAGTGATTTGATTTGCCACTGACCGTTCCAAGGCGGTAACCCCTCGGGTTCTCAGTGTTGTTTATAGTTTTGTAGTGTCTTTTGAAACTGATAATTTTATTAACCATGCTCTTTCTCTTCTTCTTGACTGTGTGGGGAGGCTGTTTTTTTTCTGAATGTGGCTATTCCTTATATGCCTATTTCAACTTTTGAAATGGAAAAGTGATAATCAACGTTGAGGACGGGAGACTGGAAGATTGACAAAATATTGACTTATTGACGTACACTTTCACAATTATATTTCACAATTATATTTCAGACATTTGCATTTACAATTTAATTAATATACCGGTTTGCAGATGTCAATTTTATTTCCCTCTATTTGTTATCAAGTGTAGATGATCCGAATACTGTTTGCAATTTTGGACTACATATTTCCACTTGCGCATGACCTGCCCCCTACCCATCGCCTAACTTCCCAACCACTGCCAGATCCTGCTAATACACTTATAAAAATGATGTCAAGTAACTGATATGATTCAATTCTATCAAAGTATGCCCAAGTTACCCGTCAAAAACGTAGTTATAAAACATATTCCATGTATATAAAATGATAGTGCCTCTAGCTGGGAGCGAACCCGCACCGTCGCGGCGACAGCGCCTATCCCTGCAATTCCTCCGACGCAACCAACTGATAATTGAAACATGGTAAGACCGAGGACTAATATTACTGATTTATTAGTTCACTCGAGTAATGACAGTTCCATTAACTAACAAAATAACCATTGTTCTTATTTGTAAACCTACTAATTTACTTGACTAACATAAAATATAAGAAGTTTTCTTACGAGGGCCACCTATTTGATATCCTGATGAAAACTAGGGAATGTGAATATCAAGCGAAGACAAAGTGGTTTACAATTTACTGTATTTTATTAATTAATATAATTAATGTCAATGTAAAAATACATTATTTTCCTTTTGATTTGTTTTTGAATAATTAATACATTTACACTAACACGAACAATAATGTTCTTTAATTTTCAGGGAATAATAAACTTTGTTTTATAATTGTTTAATTTAATAAGTTAAATTATAATATAGTGACAAAAGAATGTGATAGTCGTATCATGTTTAATCTAAGGCCTAAAGTAAAAGCAATAGCATTAAAAAATTATTTTGTTTTAACATCATAAGTGTACGATCGAATTATGTGTGTATTAAAATAGTTAATAGTATTTCATCACTGTTTTACGGAAGCCTATTAGGGACATTTTGTCTTAGTACTTTGGTATGAGGAGTTAGGTCTTACGTGTTTTTTCTTATCTGTTAGCTATTATGTGTTAGGAAAGAAATTGGCGGAAAAGGAACGTTTGCGAGCAACATGGTCGAAAGTTTCTTCTGATAAACATACATTTCCTCAATGATTAGTTGGTAAGTATAATCAAATCTAACTTTCAACATCTTATGAATAAACGACCAACGATCATTGTAGATAATATATTTTATGTTTAATCATTGTTTTTCACGATAATACTAATTGCCTTGTTAGTGGTATCGAATCTCGATCGGGATAGTTTTTCCTTCGATGAACAAACCTTGGTACCACAGTATGGTGTCCAGTACTGGTAACACCAAGAAACGACACAGTGTTTAGTACAGGGTGTGATCTCTGAACCCAGGAATGACGGTGAACGCTAACGAGTACCTGACTCGATAACTAGTCAACACTGGCTGTCTAAAAAGGGCATTAAACCTGATATGATATATATGAATTATATTTAATTGTTTTCCTTCTCTTTTTCAGAAGCGGTATATAATGAATGTGTCCATGCTGATTGTATGGATTTGCAGATTTCCGGTGTTCTCGGTAACATCTGTTATACCAGCAAAAATAAATGTAAGAGGTATACATGTAAGTACAAGATTAGAGTTGATTGAAATATATTTTTACTGTAGATTTACATATACCAAAATAGTATTACTTTTGTTTATGGTGAATAACATCAGAATATCATTGCGGCAGCTGAAAAGAGTCCTGAAAATATACAACTTAAGACGTCGATTGGCAAACTCACCTGATGAGACTGTTATGGAGTGCATATCAAACGAAATTGAAAATAGTGGGCAGTGTATAGGTTACCGTTCCATCCGGAAACGTTTGATAAATTACCACAAACTAAAAGTACCTAGAGACACAGTACTGTCCCTTATGAGACAAATTGACCCTGATGGAATACAACTTCGAAAGGCGCACAGACTGAGGAGACGGAAGTACAGAGTTAAGGGCCCAAATTATGTATGGCACGTCGATGGTTATGATAAACTAATTAATGGCGCAATTGATGGTTACAGCAGACGAATACTTTGGTTAGAAGTTTTGCAGAGAAATAACAACCCTTCTGTAATTGCTATGTATTATCTTGAAGCATTGAAAGAACTAAGTTGTCCAACGAATCCTTCGTTGTGACAATGGAACAGAAAATTCAACGTTAGCACTACTTCAGCAGTTTTTGCGATACCATGATATAGACAGAATTGCTGGTCTTAATAGTTTTAGGTACGGGAGAAGTGTTTCTAACCGAAGAATCGAGGCTTGGTGGGGATAATTAAGACGCCACGGAATTCAATGGTGTTTTTTTAATCTGAGGGATATCGATGAATATGACTTATTAAATCCGTTACATGCTGAAAGTTTAAAATTCTGTTTTACACGATTAATCCAAGCTGAACTTGACAGAATAGCTTCACATTAGAATCTACATTCAATACGTGCACAAAGAAACACCGAGATTCCAAATCGAAAAACCGACTTAATGTACTTTATTCCGGAAGTATCTGGAGGTCATAATTTTGGCAAGAAAATCAAACAGAAAGATGTGAAATTCTGTGTTGAAGAGTATGGTTTACGTAGGGAAATATGCTGTAAAGACTTAGAAGATCTAGCAAATATACTCAGACATGATCTTCAAGTTCCCATGAATGTACGAAACATGGCGATTATACAATGAACTGTTGGCACTTATCGAGGAAAACTTGGAGTAAATGCGTGTGTGTACAAATACATATAATTGAAATACATATTCTTGAGTATATGATATAATTCTCTATTCGTTTTGTCATTGTTACACGTTGTAATTCATGTAGCTAGTCATTTTAAACATGCAAACAAAACAGAAATTCTAATAGAGCTGCTTTTTAAAACAGAATTCAAAGGTTAAAATGTAATTTGTTATAGCATGCAAAGTCATGTTGTGGAGCCTCACATTTGGTTCACAATTTAAGTTTTTGTTTATGGTGAACTTTAAAGCTATTGCCTTATAACTTGACTTACTTTAAAAATGGTATGGTCGTCATGCCAAGGGCAGGTAACGCTTGTCAATTTATTCTAGTTAGGTCCCTTGTCAGACCAAGAAATTCATCTGTTACTTTATTCCCATGTATACGCCCATGAATTTCTATCCTTTTTTAAGTTAAAATATTTTTTTTTCATCATTTTGTCTTAGTTTTTTTAATTAGTTATTACCTATTATGTCTTATTTATTGTGTCATATTTATGATGTCGTAGGTCTTAGGTGTTAGCAGTTACGCTGTCAAACTTACAAAATATGTGATAGTTGCTGTAGATTCTGTTTTCATGCCATCAAAAATAAGCGACACGGTAGACGTGTCAATAGTTACGCTTCCTATATCAGGTTAGTGTTACAGGGATTATATATAATAGTCTCCAGAGTAATAACGCCCATAAGGTTTTAGAGCACGGTTCCTATGACATTGACCTGAAAATCAGTAAGGATCCCACTCTTCTGTAGACAAACATGCATATTATGTCTGTTCGAGAATTCCCTTTCAAGTTAAGTTGACCAAAAAGTGATAATAGTAAGATTTCCCCGTGACATTAAGGTAAGACCTGTGTAATAGGCACTTTTAAGAATCCAACATCTGATTATATTTTCATAACTGCTTCATACCACTGAATTGCATGCACAATTTTAATGATTTTCACCGTGTAGTTTTTGAGATTTTTAGCTTTTTTTTTAAAAAAAAAAGTGAGAAAAAGGTGAAAGTATCCAAATACTTTAATCGGTGACAAATTTTTTTGTTATTGATAAATTCAACCTTAATTTTTTTTACAGTTTATCCAAAATATGTTATATTTTATTAAACCAATTTAAGATATAATATATAAATACAGAATTTATCTTAAAATGACATTTTTTTACCGAATACATTTTAAAAAATGCATTTTTTTATATTTCACGATACTAAGTTAATGAAAATTGTGCAAAATCCTGATTGGTGCAATATACCAAACTTTACTATTTTTTAACTATATACCTTAAACAAAATTTAAACAAAATTTCAGAGAAGTTTACCGTCCAGTTTTAGAAATTTTCAAATTGATGACTTGAATAAACACTATTCTGATAGCGAAACCCATTTAATCTTGATTATTTTGCTATTTTTAGGATAAATCATGAGAATTTTATATTCAATGACAGAATTACACGGGAAAAAAAAAGAAATATGCCATTTATTTAAGCTCTAGGCTTAAAACAAAAAAACCGCCAGTCCTCTTGCATGACAGAAATCTACCCTAATTTACTACTATAGTTACCTCCCTTGGATACTCTTCTGGATAAAGGTATTCATTACACAGGCCTTAACTTTTAGATTCCAAAACTACTGTAAACAAACATGTATATGAAGTTTAATATCTGTAGGAAAAGTTCTTGTATACAGACGGATGGACAAGCTGATTCAAGTGCAGCCCCTGATTACAGTATATCCCCTGCAAATATTGTTTGCGAGGGGTATAATAACTCTGGTATACTTCACAAAGAATGTATGATTCTTTCCACATTTTCTATAAAATAAGCGTTTTCCAAGTCACCAGACAAGGACCTAAAATTTGACCCGTTTTGACCCATTTTTGTAATTGGCCTAGATCTTTGTAATACAAGTTCTGACAAAGATCTACAGTTTTCACATAGAAAATGTAACAGAAGACAGACGAATTGACAAATAAAGATGAGTCCTTAATACCGGTCGGTGACTAACAACAAACGGTAGTTATGAAACTGATTTAATAAACAGTAATACAAATTAAACATAATACAAAAGCCAGTCGGAAACGCTTGCACGCTCGACTATTGAATAGTCGGATATATTTAAGCACATTTTAAACTGGGCTTCGTTTAAACTTGGGAGTGATTCAGGAGTTTATGACACCCCCATCACATACATATGAACAAAAGTTTCTTGCATTCACAGCAGTCACTCTGTAGCCATAATCCAATGGGTTGAAGTTCTCTTTTTCTATATCTCTATCCATGTTACTAGTAAGCATGTAACAGTCTTCCATTGAACAATTATTTAGAAAGGATTCTTCTTCTGTAAAACTTGATTTTATACATTTTGTGTACCGCACATATATTTCCCCAGGGCTGTCACCATTCATCTTGTATTTTGTAACATTTTCGAAGTTCCTTCCAACAATACCGGAGGCCCCACTTGTTGTTTTGTCACACTTATTTTGATCTCCATTTTCCCTGATTACTGAATACATCGAACAGTCTGAAATTATTGTTCTGGATTTTCTTGTTGCATTTATCAGTAGCTTTGAGTGAATTGCGGCTCATCCTTAGGAAAATGGAATGTTCTTATAAAACCACCTTTCTTGCTGTAACTTGCTGTATACTTTTCTTTATTCTTTCCTTTTATTTCCTTTTCATTCCTGTAATGGAGCCAGCCAATCTGAATCTTGTATTCTGTATACCTGCCTTGACCTCGTTTTCTCTGTAAAGATACAAAAGTAAAGATAAAGTACAAAGATGAGTTATTACCAATATCCAAATCAATATTTTGCTACATCAGACAAGACGATCAAGATCCCTATTTCTTCTCACCAGCAATTCAGCAATGATATTATTAATCAGAATTAATCAGAAAGCTAATGTCTCGAGTTAGAAATATTAATAATGAAATTATTAGAGTGATGACAAGCCTAAATAATCAAGTCGGCTATTTCCAAAATTTCCGTGTATTGGTTCTTGCAAAATTACCCACTTCGAATTTGATCTTATGTTTATTTAAATTGTATGCCAGTTTAGTGTTAAAGCATTGAAACGCTTTTCAAGTTTAGGCCATTTTGCACCATTCAAAAAGATTTGTGGTAAAACGGTGTGAGATACTGACCAGAAACTCTGGATGCGAGTTATTGATATTTATATCAATTGATATGAAGAGCTCAAAAATCTATTTCTATTCCCTAACTGACAAAATACCTCTGTGGAGTTAATTTATTGCAATAATTACATAGCTAGTGTGATGACAAGCTCAAAATGACCAAAGTTGATTACCTTTGAAGACAAAAAATTTCAAATTGCTATACTGATGACAATCCCAAAATTGCAATTTTAGCTATTTCTAAGGCCTTGTCCCAACATAAATATGACAAAATAGACATGGTATGAATGAAAACATTCTTTATGATACGACAGACCACTCTTCAGATAGAAATCTTTGTTTAATGGTCACTTACTTCTTATGTCTCATCTCTTATGTGTACCTTCTAATGTCTTATCTATTATGTATAACCTCTTATGTGTAACTGCTTAGGTCTTATCTCTTATGTGTAACTTCTTAGGTCTTATCTCTTATGTATAACTTCTTAGGTCTTATCTCTTATGTGTAACTTCTTAGGTCTTATCTCTTATGTATAACTTCTTAGGTCTTATCTCTTATGTGTAACTTCTTAGGTCTTATCTCTTATGTGTAACTTCTTAGGTCTTATCTCTTATGTGTAACGTCTTAGGTCTTATCTCTTATGTGTAACTTCTTAGGTCTTATCTCTTATGTGTAACGTCTTAGGTCTTATCTCTTATGTGTAACTTCTTAGGTCTTATCTCTTATGTGTAACTTCTAAGTGCTTATCTCTTATGTGTAACTTCTTTCTCTTATTTCTTATGTGTTATTTCTTATGTCATCACTTTTGGGGGCTGGTGGGGAAGGGGGGGGGGGGGTCATGCTTTTTTGACAAATTTGAATCACTGATTTATCATGTGGTTAACTCTGGCAATAGAACAACAAGAGTATGTCTATGATCATGTTAAAATTGAAACAGCATATCCTTAGTACAGTTTGTCTAATATTCAGAATTACTGACAAAAACAATGACTTGGATGACTAACCACGGTCTGATGCATGGTTTGCAGAAAAGGGGTTCGTTTGGGGCAGACTTGAAGTTGTTATGAATTTTGAAATTTTCTAGCCAAAATCCCCATGAAAATTAAATATTGCTGACCCAAAAGGGGTTCAGCTATCGCACTTAACTCCCTCCGGATCAGCCCTCACTAAAACCAATAAACTGACATGTACATGTAAATTTTTATATCTCCCACTATATGTATGCATTGGCAACCAGAATTCTGTAAACAGTTTAGCAAGTCCTACACATATATTATTGCTTAATTAAAATTGAAATTTGACTTCTATATTTTTATTCGAAAAAAAAAGAAAGTTTTCCTATTAATATAATTAAGAATTAAATAAGGAATTTCTTTATGAACTCAGTGGCTGACCTGCAAACCAGAGTTACAAATCTAAATATAACTACGATTCGGAACTGCTTGAACGGTGTCAACGGTATCAAATCCTCCTGACTCCTGTCAGACCTGTTTATACACCATTTATAGAACCTCCAAGATCTAAGCACTCTAAAAATTCTCCTAAAGTTCAATGTCAATCACAACCAAGCCAAGAATGTAACAATACATCCTATAGCAAGTGGTTCTTATCTATACAAATGAAAGTTAATTTAACACCAATTCACCTTTTTTTTTAATTTGTAATATGTACATTATTAATCAAAGTTATTATACAGCAATACTTACTTCGTCAATATTTTTATCCGAAGTAGTTTCACTCGAAGACACACCACTTTCGGCCATTTTGCTTCGCTTACCGCCAATTTCTTTCCTAATACATAATAGCTAACACATAAGAAAAAACACGTAAGACCTAATTCCTCATAGCAAAGTACTAAGACAAAATGGCCCTAATAGGCTTCCGTACTGTTTCATCATTTTGGCCTATAAACAAGACAAAACTATCTCAAATAACGCGCTTCAATTGACAGGGTATACCAAATTTTATACAACTTGAATTTTGGTAAAGTGATCGCGGAATGTCAACAGAAAAAGGAGAGAAGAAGATGATGAAAAACAAGGATTGTGAGAGGTAAATTTATTTTCTATTTCTAGAAACTATGGCAGCATTATTATAAAATTAGGCTTACAGAAATTTTTTAACCTGCAAATATTTTTTAAATGAAGTTGATCCGTATGGTAATTGTTGAATAAAATAATATAAATAGTCACTAACAAGACTTAATAATTTATATTAAAACATAACAAATATTTTTCCCAAAATATGTGAAACACCCTGGGTGCATACGTTTTAGCCTGGTCTCGTAAATATTTTAAATTTATCATAACGAACGATAGGATAATGAATAAGCCGCCCAGGGCTTACTAAGATTGCCGTCAGATATAATACATGTAACTCTATTTCCTTTTAGAATGTTTTGAAACATCTTCTATAGTCTGAGTGTTTTCTTATCTAAGCTTCACACTTTAAAACCAGTAATGTATCACCTATCAATAGCTTCTGATACTTTAATGTTATTAATCAAGTGAATTCATATTGGCTTTGTGATTGTGCCTCTGGCAGGCATATAAGCACTCGGTCGAATATGAGTTTCGGAATCCATGATTAATGACAATTTTATTTATCAACAGAATATGAACCATATTATATTGATATGAACAAAACTGGGCCAATACGAGAATTGCTGGGCCTATTCGAGATAGTAATTTAATGATAAATTGAGAAATTGTCCAAGAGAACATTTAGCGATCATGAGCATAAAAAATGTCAATAAAAACAACAACTCAATAACAAATTGCTTTTAAGCCAAACAACTTTTCAGTTCTGTTTTTTTTTTTAAATTCTTTTTAATATAAATGTATGCTGTATACAGGTATAAAATGAATATTTAACATCATCTACAAACATGTCGATCATAACATATTAACGGCCAGACTTGGGAAATCGATATATTAATAAATTAATGCAAAACTGGTATATGCTCAGTCAGATGTTATAGCTTTTCTTTTTTATGCCTCTACACGCGTCACCCATTAACTAGCACAGAAATAAAAATAAATGAAGTATACTATTCGTACAAAGAACAGTGATAGTATCAGATAACGCTCATTATATCGTTTGTGAGGGTATCATATCTCGATAAACACAGCGTTTAAATATACTACTAAAAACCCAAAACTTGAAAAAGGGTCACTTTTGTACACCGTACGTTTTCCCACTAGGATAATTTTACATTCATGTTCCAGTTCAATAATTCAATTCGGGTGACTTATTCATCTGTGTTATCATTCTATTAAACACTACAAACAAAACTTAATGTGTTACAAACTGTTCTTACATAAACAATTAATAATTAGAGACCAAAAAGTGGTCCTTATCAAATTTTCAGTAGTTTATTTATCATTTAAACTTCTTAATAAAATTAGTAACAGTTATGACAGAAGACATGCTATAGGATCAGGCCTTACTCGAATCGAAACACTCTCTTACACTATAGGCTCATTACATTCACCTCTGTTATAGGTTGGCACTACTTTTAACTACATTTACTTTAACTCAGAGAAATAGTTCATCAATTACATTTACAATAGCTTGGGTTTCTTCGGTTTTAATGAAATATAGTGAATATTTCAGTCATTTGTTTTACCTGAAGCTTTCAAATTCATAATTTATGACTGTATAAAATAAAGGTGTCGAGTTTGGTAAAAAAAATCTTGACATTGAGCCTTTCGCAGAAATGTAAAGTGAGTGTAAGGAACGAGACAACTCTGTGAAGGAGATTGGAATCGAAATAGACAAGCGATCCAGTGAAACGTTTTATTAATTTTGCAGAACAAAAGTATAAGCTCGTACACAATGTACATACTTGACAATGTATCCTTAACTATCTTTTAGTATGTGGAACATGGTATAGAAGTGATTGGAATTTTCTTTTTAAATTGTAGCTCATAGCGTCGCATATGTATAAAACTGCCTATTAACTGGTGAATTATTTCAATATCTCAGAAATTGGTTAATACATGTGTATTATTTGTAAGCTGTGTATTGTCTTTAAATAACTAAACACGAGAAAAATTCGCCGATGTTTTGGATAAATCAGTACAGATAAGTAACTTTTGTGAGTGAAAATGTTACTACGTTATTAACACTTTGATTAATTCGGGATTTAATATAAGTATTTATTCGTACGTTCGTACGTTGATTGCGTAAGAACATTACATCGCATGTACTGCGCTTATTTGGGCCGTCACACAATGACGTTCTGGCCAGCGTTCTACGACGTTTGATGAAATGTTGTCAGTCGTCCATTGTTGCTGGGATAGCGCCAGTTGTGCGTTGTGTGAACGCTAGTGAACGTCGGTGATCGCCGGTAATCGGTGGTCTTTTTGGCGTCCATTTAGCGTCATTTGAGCGATGCCCGGACGTTCATGCCTCAGTTGCAAGTGAAAACATGCTGATTGTTTTGACTAAACGTTAATAATACGCCAGATCTGTCATCCTCATTCTAGAACGCTAAAACAATAAACGATTGCAACGTTCAGAGAACGTTGACCAGAACATCATAGTATGACGACCCCTTATGCAGTTTAAATTATAAATCTTGATATTTAAAACACTAATAAGTCTTTCGTCTAAATACGTGACCATGCACATTTAGTGAATGTATTCCCCTCTCGGCTACTGACATAATTGTTATCTGACATAATTGTTATTATGATCTACATTGTTTGCTAAATATTTCAAATTTGTAAGGAGTTGCACGAAAATGGCTAAAATATAGGTCACGGTTGTGATATACGAGCTATGCTAAATTTGTCCATAATCGAATTGCATAAGATTGGTTAAAATTGAGCACCCGGTGCGATCGACAATTGAAATAAGAGCTATGCTAAATATGTCCGAATTGTAATTAAGTTGCATAAGATGGTTAAAATTGAGGAAACGTCGTGATAGACATTGATATGCGAGTTATGCTAAATATGTCCAAATTGTAACGGTGTTGCATAAGAATGGTTTATTGCGGACCCGGTGTGATCGACAGTTGATATAAGAGCTTTGCGGGCGATCACCAACGTTCACCGACGTTCACTAGCGTTCACACAACGCACTTATGGAGCTATCCAAGCGACCATGGACGACTAACAACATTTCCTCAAACGTCGTAGAACGCTGGCCAGAACGTCATGGTGTGACGGCCGCATAAGGGATTTACATCAAAATGGCTAAAATGAGGTCTGGGGTGCGATCTGTATTTCAAACTTGCGATTTCAAATTATAATTAAATTCAAAGATACTGATTATAAAGTACTTAATATTAAAAGTCGATACTGACAAAGTTGAACTAATCAAGCTATAGTATACCACACTGCGAAATGATACTTATTTGTTGCCTTTTGAAAGCGATAGATTTCGTGACTTCTTGCCCACTTCTTTGAGAATAAAAATATCAATTATTATCTTATTAAATTATTTTGCTCCCCATCTTGGTCATTTTATGACCAGATTTTGTGATAATTATTTAGCATTTTATGTTAATGTTTTCTTTATAAATATGAACGATTGTTTTACAAATTTTAAATTAATTTGTCTGAAGAAACACTGATTTTTTCCCTTTTTTCTTTTTATAGGATCGATTTAATATACGTTACCATCATTGCATGACATGTCATTCAAGGAGCTACTAATATCTGTTTATTTGCTTAAATCGAAGCATCAACACACCGTTCTAAATATTTTATTGGGATCGAAAAGTCTGGAGTTCAGTCCAACAAAATGTACAGGGGTCAAAAAGTCTTGGGTCGAAAAATCTTGATACCATATTAACATTTTTATGTTCAGGGGCGGCAGTGCAAAAGCATTCCTGCGCAAAATTATCAGAAGAGGAAGTAAAACATCTCCAAAGTAAGTAAAACATAATGCTCTTTTATTTTATGCTTTTCAGTGAATTATAGAATTTTCCCGGTGAAATAAAAGTGGTATTTCAGTGTTTTCATGCAGTGTAATATCATTTTTATTTTCACTGATTTTTTTCACGTTGGTACCCAAACGCATAATAACATACCAAACGAGAACGTTTAGAAAACAACTCAAACTTGTATATTTGACGTCATGACGTCGCGTCATAAACAAGCGGTTTTGGCGTCATTTCTTGCAACATTTCTTTAAAATTCACGCACCTTTTTCACAAAAAGCATGAAATAAAAAGAAAATTTGTTTTAACCAGTGAAAGATAGAAATGTACTTCACTCGTGAACTCCGGAATTATGTATATTCCTTCGTGGTTTCGCCACTCGTGTAAATACGAATTTCGGAGCTCACTCGGTGAAATATATTTCTTTCTTGCAGTGGTAAAAACAAATATCCTCAATTTAATCTGCCCATTCACATTTCAGTTGTAATACTTCAATGTCTCACTTGTGGTTACATACTACTATATAATGCCAATAAATGACTGAAAAGGGGCGATTTTTGCCGGCATTTCGTTTACCAAATTTAACAATTTCAAGTTCCAGTAGATAAGTTAAAGCACAGCGGATCTAACAACTTCGTGAACGAAGCTTTGTCGAAACTGGTTGCCAACTTTTGCATTTACTATATAATGCCTATAAATAACTGAAGAGGAGCGATTTTCGCAGACATTTCATTTTCCAAAAAGGTGAAATATACATATCAGGAATCGCCACATTCAGAAAAAACAGCCTCCCCGCACAGTCAAGAAGAAGAGAGGGGGAGAGAGCATGGTTAATAAAATAATCAGTTTCAAAAAAGACGCCACTAACAATAAACAAAAATGAGAACCCGAGGGGTTACCGCCTCGGAACGGTCATTTGCAAATCAAATTGCCACTGGGGGTTTAAACCAGGTTCTAGGGTGCACCAACCTCACACTTGCCCCAACAGGTTCTCATATCACAAAACAAGTACAAGTTGTCTTGGTGAAAAGACTCCAACCCACTTATGTGCTTAACAATGTTGCATGCAAAAGCACACAAACATATAAAACATAAGAAGCTAAGAGCATTGCAAAGCCGAAAGGGGTACTCAGTGATCTTACCGAGACCAGAGCTCCTGGAGTAAAATCAGCAAGAACACGATGACAGGGATAAAAGAAACAAATCGAGCTTCTAGGTTCTTTTAAGAAAAGATTTCCCCAATAACCTTCATAAACTCTTAAACCCCTGCCACCGTCGTGCAACCAAAGAGGTAAGCATAATGATCAACTGTAGAAGGGTTAATCACCAGGCCTGCAGAGCGCTGTAAAATATCATGTTGGTAACCTTCCTTTTTAAATTTACAGATGGTTTTTACGAATAACCGGGAGAAATTAACACTGCCTTTAATCTTTTTAAGTTTATAAATTAAATCTCCATAAAAAACTGGTTGTGAAATACCTTGTTGCAAAAGTGATTTTAAACTGCATTTGTATTTATGAATTAAATCTGGGTATCGGCGATAAAACTTGCAAAAGGTTTTCCTTAATTTGTGATACCGATAACCTTGTTTTAAAAGTTTTTCTGTAATGCAAAGATTACGTTCATTGAAATCATTAACATTGTTGCAAGCTCTTGAAAAGCGAACAAGCTGTGAGATATAAACCCCATAAGATGTTGCACGGGGAACATCGCCGTCTAAAAACGGAAAATTTACTATATTAAAATTAAAATAATCTCTTTTATCATAAATTTTAGTAGTGACATAACCATGATCAATGGACAGATTTAGATCGAGAAAGTTTGCTTGCTTTTCTGAAGTGTTCGCTTTGTTAAGTTGTAGTTCTTTAGGATAAATCTTATTAACCAGTAATGGAAAATGGTTATTGTCTATATTTAATAAATCATTAAAGTACCTCGAGGTGTTGTTAAAAGCTGTAATTATATCAGCTTGATGTTCATTTGAAAGAGATAACATCAAGTCTCTTACATAACAGTATAAAAACAGATCAGCAACAAGAGGTGCACAATTAGTACCCATTGGGATGCCTATTACTTGTTTATAAATGGAGGTGCCGAATCTAACATAAATATTATCCAGTAAGAAAGTTAGCGACTCTATAAGGTCTTGACAAGTCCATAAGGTATAATTATCATAAGAACCATCTGTAAAAAATGCCCTATGTTCATTACAAGCGATATGGTTTTATTTTCTCTAGCAAACGTTTTTTGAATGAGACTGGTTAGTTTGTCTCTTATTAAATTATGAGGGAGCGAAGTGTATAATGTTGAGAAATCATAAGTAGACAAACAGAACGCCCGAAAATTATTTGATTTAAGCTTTTCAAAACGTCATTTGAATTTTTAATCGACCAAAATACATGTTTTGCCAGAAGTTTCAAAAACCTTAGCTGTAAGACAAGATGTTAAGAGCACGGATAATTTAGTAGTAGTGCAAGAACTAGAGTTAGCAATAAATCTTGCTTTATACGGTGTTTTATGCATTTTAGGTAACCAATACATAGTAGGTACTTTGTCTTGTTTCGGCTTAATACTGATTCTAAATTTTGTAATTTGTAGAGTGTGTGCAGGAACAATATAACTCTCAGATGAAGAAGTCAGTATATAAGCATTAGTGCTGTTCAGTTCTTCAGTTTGAATATTAATATAGTGTATTCGTCACACTATAATTACATTATTGGAAGCCTTATCAGCAGGTGTTAAAACAAATCTGTTATGAAAGTCTTGAATTCCTTTTTTCAAACGACGAAAGTTAAAACGAGGTCGAGGTGGTAATAAAGCAATGTTTCTTTCATAAAATGATATACGGGTGTCAATTATTTTGAATATGTGCTTTTTCCAGTTAGAAAGTGCATTAGGCATGTTAGGCTCGGCATGTTCTCTTTTGCACCATTTATTGCAAAATAAGTTCAAAGACTCAGCAATTTCTGCACGGCATGCATTAAAGTCAATTTTGGAAGATATTCTATATTTGGGACCTTTAGAAATTAAATTACGAATTCTAGAGTCTTTGATTAAATTAAGATCACCGGTAACAATATGACCGGCAGGCTTATAGCAATATTTAGAAGTTAAACACTCTCAAGATTTTGGTGTATTTTCAATGATCTGTAAATCCGATGTAATTTTATTGTAATTAAAAATTGTATTTCTAGTTGGTTTGTTGTATTTATAACAAACCATAGGCGATTCAGTATTCTTAAAATAAATAGGAACAGCCGAATTAAATAATTTCAAGTTCATGTAGATAAGTTAAGGCACAGGGAATCTAACCACTTGGACAACGAAGCTTTGTCGGAATTGTTGGCCAACTTTTCACATCCAAACATTGCACTAGTAAATAAAATGTTTTCATGTAGACCAATATGACTTGTATTTGTTTCATCAATAAATTAAAATTCTAAACGGCCGCGTGTTTTATAATAGAGAATGAATTTAACCATGAATTCATGTTTTTATAATAGTCTACAATTGTTAGAGCGTGTGACTTATATTAATTTTGGGGTTATGTATGACCTGTTCCCAACAGTAGTTTAAAGGCAGACCCACATGAAATAGAACTTCGGATTACCAGTTGGTGTGATTAAGATTTTTATGACGTACAATATAAATCAATACAATATAAATGTATTTAATTAATGTTAAAAATGCTTTCCCATTTCATAATTAATCAAAGCTATTAATTTTTTAAGTGTGTAAGTTATGTTATAAAATTAAAAATAAAATAAATTTAATTATCTAACATTAAATCAGTTGCCATTAATTTTATATTTTTGTTGAGATTGTTTTTTTTTTAAATTATTTTAACATCGTAACCAACATCAAATATAATGTTTAAAAAGGTTTCATTATGCTACATGCACAAGATGTACTGTTAAGATGGTTTTTAATCTATAATGGAATTTGTACTGAACGTTGTCTGAGAAATATATTTAAAATTTCAGGTATTTGGTTACAATGCACGTTTTCCACATTCTATTTAAACATAGTGGCTTTTGTTATAACTTTTGTTAGAAGTCCAAGTTAAAACAAGAAACTAAATACATAAATCTTTATATCCGGGTTTTCTTTCATTTCACTTTCAGATATGTTGCCTCATGTCGAAATCATCCTCAAAACGGAAATCCATACACTGTCAGATAAAAGGCACATAAGGATCAAATAATTTTATCAACAAGCTAATGTTAATAAATTATTCAAATGTAAATTCTGGTTTATAAGAGCATAACATTTTTAATGAAAACGTCCGTGTTCCAAGGTTATAAAACTGAGCATGGAAACCAGTCTCAAATCTCAAGCATCTGATTGGCTGAAATGGCGACCAGTCGCCATTTCAGCCAATCAGATGCTTGAGATTTGAGACTGGTTTCCAATCTCAGCTTTATAACCTTGGAACCGTATTTGAATACCTATAGAAATCAATCTACAAATTTCCGTAACTCATTTAGCAGACAAAGTCATTGTTTCTTAATTTGTGCATGACCTTGGTAAAAGAGTTTAATTAAAATTTGATAATGTTTTCGTCAGAAACGAGATTAAGAGAAATTACCTTTTAATTGATTTGATGATCTTTTTAACTAACGACTAAGGCATGTTTCGCAAATTTCTCATTTGTACGACTCTCATTAAAAGTAAATTCAGAAATATAACATGACGCAATGTTGTTCTTATTTCTTTTATTTAAGACTGCATGTACATGTATATTTATTGCAATTTTGATTCTAAATATCAATAGTTTACTTAATTATTTCATGCACAGATTTGCTAGTTTTTATGCGTTCATTTTTCTGTTTGAAAGATTGATGTATTAAGTACTTCGTAACATACAATGATATCTTTGATTTTACTATTGTTCCTTTATTTTATTTTTGATCATCAGGCCATTATTTCAATCTTAACGTGCTAAATATATGGTGAATGTCTGTTGTTACTTAATTTTGTTTCATTTCTACTAGAGCTAATGTGAAGATTGTTCATAAACCTCAGGGCATTCCTTGTAAAATGTTGAAAAAGGACCTATTCAGATAAAAGGGATTCTGTGCAATTATTTTTGTTAAAGTCAGTTTCGAGAAGTTGTTTTTGAGGACCTACAACTTTGCACCGCTTTCAGTCACAAAAACTACCTATGAGTACCGATGATTTCATTGTAATTTAATTAATGTTATCATTAAAATATAAACACTTTATGGATAATAAACTACATTTTGTTTTGTTTAGGGAAGACTGGAGGGATACAGCCGAGCAATGTTTGACAAATCTTTGTATGTCGGAACACTTGTCTGACGTAAGCTTCACGTTCACCTCTGATCCGAATATCAAACTTCCGGCCCACAAGTTTGTTCTGAGCATGCGCAGCACGGTGTTTGAGGCCATGTTTTATGGACCGATGGCAGAGAGTGGTGACACAATCACAATAGATGACTTAGAGCCAGAAACCATGAAATGTCTACTTGTGTATGTATCTTTGTTTTTGAAAA
Organism: Corbicula japonica; assembly: GCA_038501625.1. Taxonomy (NCBI): domain Eukaryota; kingdom Metazoa; phylum Mollusca; class Bivalvia; order Venerida; family Cyrenidae; genus Corbicula; species Corbicula japonica. The sequence goes on from JAZAYU010000104.1 coordinate 674,778, forward strand.
TTAGTATATCGCAAAATAATTTTACCTTTTTAATTAATAAATTTGATTTTAAGCCAGTTATTCGTTTATGTGCAATTAAAAGTTTAACTATGTATTCTTAATCTCATTCTATAAGTAATAACATATATCTAAATAAATGATATCTGTAACATTTTTCAGTCATAAGAGTACTAGTATAAAAATGAGAAAAGATCATTTTGGTTTAGGCAGTAATATGCATTACCATTACTGCCCATGAACATAAATCAAACCGAGCTTGCAATGTTTTCAAATTTTTTGGTATTTGATGTTTTTTTTTTCATCTTTTCATCTATTTCATCTACTGCAATAATCAGAACTTATGTTAGGAAATGACATGCAGTATATATTTTTTGTTTCAGTTTCATGTACACAGACCGATCTCCATTAACGGGCAACAACGTCCTGGCCTGTCTTTACGCTGCCAAAAAGTATGCTCTACATGGACTAGAGATGAAATGTTCTCTTTTTCTAAAAGACAACATTACTGCTGATACAGTTTGTTCTATTTACGAACAAGCGGTATTCTTTGATGTCGAAAATCTTCAAACCAGATGTTTCGACTTTATGCTTAAAAATGCATTTAATGTGTTTAAGTCTCAAGATTTTCTCAGTGTTTCACAGGCAACTTTGTTAAAACTTATTCAGAATGACAACCTGGCAGACGATGAAACACACGTTTTTAAGGCTTGCTTGAAATGGTCAAAACATCAATGTGAAGTTCAGCATTTACAGCAAACGCCTGAAAACCAACGAGCGGTCTTAGGAGATGCCATATTTCAAATTCGATTCCCACTCATGACAATGGACATGTTCGCAAAAACAGTAGCTGGTACCGGATTATTGACCAATAATGAACAGATTATGATTTACCATTTCTTTGCTACTGGCAAACCGATACCGAAATTTCTTTGTCAAGCAAGAATCGTATCCCGTATTACGAAACCCATACCGAAACCTAAAGTATGGTATGAACCTAAGCCTGTTGAAAATTTAAGATATGATGCGGATTAGATATCCTACCATAGGAGGTGCTGACTTGGGGTTTGATTAACTCACATCCATATTGACAAATGAACGTTGTTCGACTTTCATCTTCGATGCTGGTTTTATTTATCATGCATATGATCAGCGCATGTTCACGGAACAAGATGTAACAAAACGGAATAAGTAGCCAGAGTCATGCAAGTTCAATAAATGTTTGTCGTAGTTCAATGCGGTGAATTTTTCGAATAAACATTGAACAAAGAAAATGTGAGCAACACACGTTAGAAGACAACAAAACACACTTACTAAAAGTTTAATTGTGTAGAAGCGAACTTAATAAAGAATATCTACGACAATATGCAGATTATGATTGTAACAGGTTACACAAAAAACGTACTCGACAAAAATACGTATTGAAATATGTCTCAAATTAGGAAAAAAGAGTGAAATATGGATATCAGGAATTGCCGCACCCAGACAACACATCAACCCTACACAACTAAGAGAGGAAAAGAAAGCACGTGTTTATATGAATATCAAATTCAAGTAAGAAACCACAACAATTAACGAAAAAGAGCACCACCTTTGAGGTTGTCGCCTTGTTAGGTTGTAGTCCGCACCAATCTCACACTTGCTCCTTACAGTCTTTTCACAGCAGCAAATTACATCATATGCAACCTGAATTTTAAAACAGTGAATAACAGTATTTCCGTTGTTTTCCTCATGCAATATTTTATTTAGTGCTTTTTTATTTATTTACCTACTTTGTCAAAAGTTTTGCTGTTTATATATTGCTGAATTTAGTAATAGTTTGCATATTTTAAACTTTCATCCGTTTTTTTTCTTCAATAATTTAAAATATATACGTTTTGTGTTATTATCATGCTTATTGACTTGATATTGACTCCCAAGAAATCATTAACAAACTTATAAATATAAATCGGTTTGAATGACAGCATGTATTGATAGTATAGTATTTGAATACCATTACGATCCATGTCCTTTGTACCCCCCACCCCCACACACTTCCATCTTCTTTAAAAGGTTAGAATGTCATGTTTGTGCAACATGTTTTCAAGGGACAAGATATATCACCTAGCCGAATTACTCATGGCTCTTTTCATGATTAAAAGTCTATTGTTATGATTTGTCCTCACTTATACTGAGATTTTGAATTTTTTTGCGAATTTTAACGCAATTCCTAATAGTTGCAGCAACGTGGACTAACAGAAAATGAGAATATTAATTAATAAACACATAGTAAGTTTAAAACAAAACAACACTTTCGGCTAGTGATTCACAAAGATTATTTAATAATAAAAATATTTTTTTATATAAATATATACATTCATAACAAATGTACATGTATTTACAATGAATCCCGAAATTTCTTGTTAAATCATAGAATACGTACACATTGTAAGTTACATCAAATTTCTTTGAATATTTTTATATGTTTTTAAATAGATAAAAAAGTTTGTAAGTTTCATCTAATAAAAAACAAAAGCGTATTAATACAAAACTGTAAAACATTAATAATATACAATTATTTAATTATTAGCTGCGAAATATGCTGTGATATTGACCTAAAAAATCGTTATTGACCGAGGCGATAGCCGAGGTCATTAACGATTTTTGCGGTCAATATCAACAGCATATTTCCCAGCTAATAAGTAAATAACAGTTTTATTACATGAACTATAAATAGTTATATATATATAACTTATATAACTTATATATATGAACTATATGAACTATAAATAATATAAAAGATGGAAACTTTCGCATTCTATTTATTGACAGGTCAATATCAGCGAAAGCGGGTCAATATCTAGATTTATTGACTCGGTTATTTTGGGGGTGTGACCAATCGCGTTGCGTCTATTTATAGTTCATGTAATAAATCAGGTTATTGTCATGAAAATTTATTTCAAAATTCATTACATCTTAATGACTAGTACTTATTCAATGGTATCATACTACGTCACGAGCACCTACCAAAAAGATCCATCTCGGACTTTTTTTTGTAAACAAACCCGTCGCTTCAAAGGTAAACTTTAATTTTTCTGTTTGAAATCTTCGTAGCTGAAAATTGTTTTGTAGCGCAACAAATATTCATAAGTCTAAATATTATTATTCCGGGAAGCATTTACTGTGAGATGAGCCAGTTTATGAATTTATTCGTTTTTTTTGCGAGATCCATCTAGGACTCGGGCCAAAAACAACATACATCGATGCCGAGTTCTGTCGATGCAGCCCTTCAATTTTGTAGCCGATTGGAGCCGATTGTTACATTATTAGTCATTTTCGACATTTGATTTATGCAAAAATCGTGATAGTTTGTTCAATTTCGAGTAAAAAGTAAAAAGATCCATCTGGGACACGAGTGAAAAATAGATCCATCTGGGACTCGGTTCCGTCGAGCGCTTTGTGTACCTTGTCAATTAGAAGTTTTATTCCCAAAAAGCATTTAATCTATTCGAATTATTAAACTTGAAAATAAATATCACTGAACATATTCTCAATACATGTAGCTTATAAACAATAATGTAATATAAAGCAAGCAAGGGCATCATCAACTGTTTTACAAACTGTCAACTTTATGAGCATCAGGCCTTTAAACATCCCGACAATTAACCAGTCCACTATGGACGAACTATAAAAAATAAACGTTCTGATGTGCATAATGTATGCAAATAATACAGTTAAATTACTTATATAGGACAATTTACATTGAATTTTCCGACTTAGTGAGGCCCAACACTGCGGTTTTATTCCATATTTTGTACTGATATATATTTTATGAGAAATAATTAATTGAATATTTCAGAACAATGTTTACCTGTTAATATTGTGGCAAGGAATTTTACAGTAAAAGTGGATTGCGAAAAGATGAAAAAATACATGAAGAAACTGGGAAATACACATCTGTTGTGTGTTGCAAGCTGGTATTCTGCTAGAAAAAACATGAAGAACATTCTGCAAGACATAAGAACGACAAGAATTCTGTCGGTCCAAACTGTGGTAGGTCAACACAAAATGTATTATTTTTCTCTACATTTGAAATGTATTAAGTATGTTTTCACTTTATTTGAAATCATCGGTTCTTATATCATCATTTGTGAATGTTTTATAATTTCACAAAACGTATTGTACGTATAGTCCGACACCTGCAAGACACTCTAAAACAAATGGTATCAGTCGAGACATTTCCTGTATTTCTTCATCTGTATAGGAAGATTCTTCTGAAACATAAGACATGTATAGATAACCCAAAAGCAATACAGATAGGGCGGCAGCGCCTAGCCAACCATGCATAAGACAATAGACACAGTACATATATAAAATATATACATCGTTTACTTCACTAAACACTTTCTGATTGCTTTAAAACTTACTACCAACATACATATAAAATCATTAAAATAAAGTGTATCGAATTACCAGTGCTAAATACCAGTAACAAATTTGAACATTTCTTCACAATTTGCAATTTAAAAGAAAATAAATAAAATAGAACCACCAATTTAGCAATTTAGCTTTATTATCAGTAGCAGATTTTGTTTGGATGAATCTTTTGACATGCGGTATGGACGACGCAGACTTTATATAACTTGTTCTATCTCGCCATAAACAAGCGTTAATAAAGATGAACAATATCACTTTGTTATATTTCAGATAAAGCTTTTGTGACGTGTGCTAATACCTTCAACAAGGCCTGACTCAGACCCAGAATACTCATCTGTTCTTCGTTGTCATGGACTGACTGACTAGTGTCGTCTTCGGCGCCATCTAAATGAAACAGTTGCAGCTTCCATGGACCTGTGTGAATTTCAAAGACATTAGTGGTCACGAAAAGTGTTTAACACGTGCATATCAACCATTTCTTCAATTTAGGGAGGCTGTGTTTTCCAAATGTGGCAGTTCCTGATATGCATATTTCACCTTTTTTTTAAAGTTCGCACACTAAAACTCAGTAGATTTTGAATTTGAGCATAACATATTGTTTTTCAAAGGGACAAAGATAGCATATCTGTACACAATTATTTTTGAATAAAAAGATACAAAGGCTCTTCACTAATGTAATATCAAAGGAAATAGAAGATATTAAACAAAATGGATAAATATTCTGTCTTTTTGTTGTTTAAATAAAAAAACGAAACATATCAACCGCAAAAATTAACAAATTACGTTGGATAAGCATAACACGATGATTCAGTCTGCGATAAAATTATTGCACAAACCTGACCAAATTATGACATTTTTTCTGCACAGAAATGCCAGCTTGCCACGCACAACACATGTGCATTTCCCGGTTCCTTCATGTCTTTTTTCATGTCTTCGCAATCCACTCTTACTGTGAAATTCCTTGCCACAATATGAACAGGTAAACATTGTTCTAAAATATTCAATTAATTATTTCTCATAAATTATATATCAGTATGAAATATGGAATAAAACCGCAGTGTTGGTCCTCGCCAAGTCGGAAAATTCAATGTAAATTGTCCTAAATAAGTAATTTAACTGTATGATTTGTATACAATATGCACATCAGAACGTTTATTTTTTATTGTCCTTCCATAATGGACTGGTTAATTGTCGGGATGTTTAAAGGCCTGATGCCCTTAAAGTTGACAGTTTGTAAAACAGTTGATGATGCCCTTGCTTGCTTTATATTACATTATTGTTTATAAGCTACATGTATTGAGAATATATTCAGTGATATTTATTTTCAAGTTTAATAATTCGAATAGTTAAATGCTTTATGGGAATAAAACTTGTAATCTACAACGTAGACAAAGCGCTCGACGGAACCGAGTCTCAGATGGATCTAATTTTCACTCGTGTCCCAGATGGATCTTTTTACTTTTTTACTCGAAATTGAACAAACTATCACGATTTTTGCATAAATCAAATGTCGAAAATGACTTTAATAATGTAACTAACAATCGGCTCCAATCGGCTACAAAAATGAAGGGCTGCATCGACAGAACTCGGCATCGATGTATGTTGTTTTTGGCCCGAGTCCTAGATGGATCTCTCAAAAAACAAATTAAAACCGAATAAACTCATAAACTGGCTCATCTCACAGTAAATGCTTCTCGGAATAATAATATTGAGACTTATGAATATTTGTTGCGCTACAAAACAATTTTCAGCTACGAAGATTTCAAACAGAAAAATTAAAGTTTACCTTTGAAGCGACGGGTTTGTTTACAAAAAAAGTCCGAGATCGATCGTTTTGGTAGGTGCTCGTGACGTAGTATAATACCATTGATATTTGTTTTACAGTAAAATTCTAGTTCTATAAGTGTCCTATTTTTATAAGGGTGCAGAAAGTTTACATCAAAGTGCTATGAATAAATGTTGGTAATGAAAAAAATATTAATAACAATATTAACAAGTAGTTACCGTAACACATTATGTGTTAATTTGAATCAAACTGGCGAATGATTTGGCTCACTATAATACAATAGCTTTAAAATTATTTCTGAGCTTAAATTTCGATCAACGTTAACAATGAATTTAACATTTTAAGAGGTTTGAAATCAAGTACATTTTAAAGAATTCTCGCTTAAGCACACTTTAATCTATCTGAGTTTCTCATGCTCACATGTTTCTAAATTAAGATCTGTCAAGTTTATAACTTCTGCACCGTAAAATTGTGATGAAAAATCTGTTCTCTCGTTAATCTCTACTATATAATTAGTCTTTTCCAGAATAAAACGTAGGTAAGATGCAAGTGTTAATCTGAAGTTCTATGTATTCGGCGTTTTCCATGAATGCTTTGGAAACAATCACGACATATTTCATACTCTGGTTAACGGCATTTGTGAAAATTTTGAACTTCCTGCCTTGTCAGCCAAATCACGGTCGTACATACACACTTTCTGTTTACATTCATTTTCAAGAAATGGTAAAATGATGTCTCTTGCAAATTCATAATCGTCGTCGCTATAAGAAAGGAATACGTCGAATTCATAATGATTAATTGCAAGTACATGTAATTCTGCACACCTTAAAGGTAATTCAGCAACATTCCACCCCACCAGAAGTACGGACATATAAGCATTATTAACAAAGTCATGCCAAAAACAAATACGACAAATACACATTCTTGTGTGTACATCCAAAGCATTTCGTACGTCTGTACCTGATTAGCAATACCAAATCATGAAAATTCTTCAAAATGAAAAGACTTAGCAAATGTTCCTGTTGGTATAATTTTTAATTTTACTCGGTGTTCGTATAAATGCCATTCCGTCCTTTTGCTTGTTTGATTTTAAAATGTACGCGTTATTTCTAACCTATAATTACCGTAAGAACTTCCACATGCACAGCCGATCACAAAGTAATTCAAAACAAAAATGTCATCGAAGTATCCAGAATTGTTATTTAATGTTAATGTCACTGGGTTATATTCCATTTCCATCACGATGTCATTAAAATATGTTAACTTTAGTAATTCTATAACAAGGGAACAAGAAAAGGTATCGGTGCATAGCTAATCGACCTCCTGATTATTAAAAATACTTTATAATTAATAGTTAATACTGTTTCCGGGAAATCAGAAAACTGGAATGCGCCGATGAATGCATACCTTCCGACAGGTATAACACATAACGTATCCTAGCTGACGATGGGAAAAAGTTGCTACTCTGTACGTTCATAAAACAATTTACTTTTAAACTGACACGAGTAGTTGCCAAAATCGGTCATCTCAAGAAATGGTATAAACAATTCTGAAGTTATATCCTCACGATCAGCATTAGTATCATGTGTTACAAGAATACTAAATTTGCTTATGCCAGGCAAAATAGTTTTTCCATTGAAAGACCAGAAAACAGAAACATCACTTATTTTAAAATTAAATGTTGATATGTCCGAGGAACAATGTAGTTTAAAATCTTGCCCTACATAGAACATAAAAATGTATGTTACATTCGTGCTTGTAATTTTGACCATCGGGGACGCAAATATTTGCGTAATAATCCAACAGTGGTACAAGTTCAACTTCGTACTGGTGTTTGTCATTGCTTTGGTATTTGGAGTTATTATAAATGAATAATAAAATAACATATACACTACTGCGCCGCAGACAACAGAATAACAAATTAGAAACATGTTCAAACATCTGCGTTCTTTCCACGTTTTTAAAATAACTATATATAACAACTTGCAAACAAAGCGTACTTCTACAGTTGCTAAATGTGTCACATGCATCTTTTGGATTGGAACCAAAAAGAAAGATATTGATAACATCTGATAAGATTCATCGGTAACCTTGTCTTTGATTTTTGTTTTCTATTCCGAAACAACGGTTTCCAGATACTCTTCAAACGAAGCCTTTGCTGATGTTAAACAATTCATCATCACTGTTATTTCTGTGTTAGAAACATTATAGTGTTCAGTATTTTCCCGCAAATAATAAAGAATTTGTGTATTTCCATCGTCTGCAATTAATTGCTTCAATATAAATTCTTTCACAACAATGTCCACGACAGTAGAAATTCTAATTTGTTCAATAGAGTGAGTTCGTTCATCTATTTCTTTAATTACATTTTTTCTTAAAATTGGAATCATTGTATTAGTTTTAAGGGTATTAAGGCATAAATTTAAATCTTCAAAGGCGATGACACATTTTTGATATTCATACTCTGTACGGAGAAATATAAAGCCATAAATGATTGACAAAATATATGTAAGTATATAAAACGATACGTCGAAGTGATGGTTGAAGGAATCAGTTCTTAAGCAACAAATATAGGAGCATTCCTTTTCTCCTGTTGGCATAAATAGTGTTATGCAGTAAAAATCGTTTATAAAGTTTTACAAATTTTCCTATATGTTGTTAAAATATTTAGAAATAATTATCAGTCATAATCATTTAATACATGTATATAGATATGACATCCAGACAAAGTAACAAAGACGCAGTATCTTAATCCCAATTAAGAGGTTGTAAAATTGTCAAGTCGATAAATATTTCATATTAAATATTTGGTAACTATGGTGATCTTGACAACTATCATTGACTGATTAGCATGGACAGTTTAAGTTGAGATTTCCAACTGGTAGCATATAAGGTATTCCATAAGAAACGTATTTGTTGTTAAATGTTAAAATATATTATTTGGATTTTCCAAAAGTGAATATTGATGTTTGTTATTGCAATTGGTTTTCCATTGCTTATCGGACTGATTAAACGCTTGAAATTTGGAATAGAATTCGTTATTCATCCGTAAATAAAACAGTGCCTAAGAAGAGCATATCATATGGTGATAGAATCCGCGTGTAACGATCATATGGACTTTCATTAGCACAAGCGAGTACTCTTACATTTGAAGAATTTATTCCCCACGTGTGCTTTAAATTCGGACAATTAACAGTTATGTGCCAAGAAACATATTTCAGAAGGCATCCTAATCTTTGTGCGCGTTGTGGAAATACACATGCAGCGAATCGATGCCATGCGTGGAATGCAGTATGCAACAAATGCCGCATGGTCGGACATTTTGCACGAGTTTGCCGCTCTGTGGAAAAGAAACCGAAGTCGAACAACTCACGCAAACGTGACAAAGAAAGGATGACAGCGTTTGTGCGGCGGAAAACGACGGAAGCCGCACTGCCGTTCATCAACGCAGAGGATGATTTCATCCTAGAAATGCAAATAAACACATCCAAACCTAATTTTGAAATGCTTAAGCGAGAACGGGACGACTTGAAATGCATCAATATACGTTTGGAAGCTGACCTAAGGGAATGCCGTTCACAGTGCAACGTTCAACAGGCTTCAATACAAGAAAGCAATCAAAAGTTACAAGCTAAGATTCTTGAACTTAAAAACCAAAATGCAAACGAGCAGCGACGTCGCCAAGCAGCAGAAAACGAAAGAAATGTTCAGGAATATAAAACGGCAAACCTTACGAGAAAATTTGAAAAACGGAATTCTGAACTCGAAAACAAAAACTTTGAACTTCAACAAGAACTAAATGACATAAAAGCAACTAGTGAACAAATCAAATTAAAGTTAACCTCCGCAGAATCGAGTGTTCAACGTTTAGGCCTGGAATTACAGAACTTGAAAGAAGAGAGGCACGATTTGCTTTTCTTTGACCGCGAGTTCAAAGATCATGCAATAAAACTTAAAAGACAGCATGACAAAGTTAAACAGGAATTCCAATTATTTTTAAGCAAGTATGCTTACTACAAACACAGAGACAGCTCTTCACAGGCTAGGAAAAACTACTTCTGCCATAAATGTGGAAGTAACTGTTACCACCATGTCAGAGACTGTGCAGCCAACGGACATACATGCAGTATTTGTGGAAAACAAAATCATCTTGCTGCAGCGTGCAAAAATGTAGCCCAACCTATTGAGTTGAACTCGAAAGTTCAAAATATTCTTTATAGGATTGCAGACGAAATGGAATTATAAATGCAATCGCTAATGGACAAATTAAAAATAATATATATAAAATGTAGATAATTTCATCCAAATAAATTACAGTTATTCAACATTAAAATTAATATGGAGTTTTTCGTAAAACAAAATATGTTACGTAATAAAACGTGAAAGGTTTCGGTGAATGCTGGTATAAATACGAATTTCGATACTTGTATGTACTTAAATGTATGATTTGGTATTTATATTCTTTTATACTTTAGCGCAACTGTACTTGATCGTGCTATGTTCATTCTGTTGCTTACGTGTTTTATTATATGTAACTATGTTTCGCTTTGAAATACTACATTTCACAGGAGTGAAATAATTTTAAAGGAGGAGGTAGTGTTATGCAGTAAAAATCGTTTATAAAGTTTTACAAATTTTCCTATATGTTGTTAAAATATTTAGAAATAATTATCAGTCATAATCATTTAATACATGTATATAGATATGACATCCAGACAAAGTAACAAAGACGCAGTATCTTAATCCCAATTAAGAGGTTGTAAAATTGTCAAGTCGATAAATATTTCATATTAAATATTTGGTAACTATGGTGATCTTGACAACTATTTTTGACTGATTAGCATGGACAGTTTAAGTTGAGATTTCCAACTGGTAGCATATATGGTATTCCATAAGAAACGTATTTGTTGTTAAATGTTAAAATATATTATTTGGATTTTCCAAAAGTGAATATTGATGTTTGTTATTGCAATTGGTTTTCCATTGCTTATCGGACTGATTAAATGCTTGAAATTTGGAATAGAATTCGTTATTCATCCGTAAATAAAACAGTGCCTAAGAAGAGCATATCAATAGACTAGGAATCCACATGAATATCTCACAAAACACATAAAGCGTGTGTAATACAGGTTCCCAAAAAACAACAAAAGAATCAAAGAACACGCACATATGTAGAGTTGGAACATCATTTCCTTCGAGAAAAAAAGTTCGATCCACCAGAAAGATTTGGTGAATGTTTGGTTGCTGAAATGCTCATTTAAAGTCCAGATGATCGAAGAATTCAACGCCACAAAGACGATGAATCGCAGTTGATTCCCGTCCCAATACACTTCCATTGGTTGGTATACGTAAATATCTGATAAAATTATTAAAAATTGGTATGAAGATTTTTAACAATAACATCTCTTGTAAACGATGAAAAATAAAATCCAGCTGAATCACAATGAAGGAACAACCCAACATAACTATCATGATTTTAATGAAAACGTCATAAACTAGCTCATGTTCTTTGCATAGTAATACAGTTGTAGAGCAAAGAAGTGTTTCCATATGACCCAACATCCATAGTCTTGTGCAAAATGCAGACATTTTGTTATACAATTAGTAGGTTTTAAAATAATATCTTAAGTTTACTGTATACTCGTATTCACACACTTGATAAAATGTTTGCAATAAATGAAAAGGGAACTTTGAAAGCCTTCGAACACGATAAATATGAAAATATTGCAGGCTCGGTTTGATTGAGCCTGTTCATGGACAGTAATGGAAATGCAAATTACTGCCCCGCCGCCTAGCCCCGGGTTGAGCACAACTCAATATTAACACCAATAAACAGTACAATTTTAGTCCATCCCAAACGATGGTATGCATATGGCGGTGAACATGGAACCTTCAATGCGGTATTTTCAGATTAATACCATTCCATATTCAGCGGCGTATGGTCCCCAGCTAAAAGAAAGGGTCTGCTCCAAACGAGAAAACAATAGGCGGAACTAAACAGAATAGAATTTTGATAGGGGATCTTAGAATATAAATCCTGCGTATCACAGACAACGCCAAAGGCAAAATTTAAAAAGCAGGAAGTATATCCTTGGGGGTGATTGGACAATATCCAAAACCTTATTGGCTGAGATATTGAAACCACCTATCTTTAAACTGGCCGAAATATAAAAACAAAAAGTAATTTTAGAAGTACTATTAACTTTGTATATAATTATCGTGCTCAACGACCTTCAAAGGACGTAACTGATAACTGCAAAATACAAAATTAATATCAGGTTGCAAGCTAAACAAGAAATATCTTTTAAAAAGATAAACGGCGTTAATGAAAAAAATTCATAAATGCATGTATATTAGAAAGAAAGAGACACAGTTTAGTTATTTTATTTTACTTGTTATAGCTGTTGACGAACCCTCTCTGCCTTCTGAGAATGACCTAGAGATTAAGCGACCGGATCATGACAACTCATAAATTCATTGCGTCTTTCAAACAAAATGTTGAAGCTGTTGCAACAATTTCATACGCTGATAATATGTCGATTAAAGAAGCATTTCTTACATTAAGTCTTGATCTACATTTATTCAGTTTCAATAAAATACCTCTTGTAGAGTTAAAACTCAAGATAAATAAATGTTCTTGAAATTCAATAACTAGAAATATCTACACTTCTCTTTTGTTTTACACTGTGTGTTGTACGCAAGTGTTTACTTGACACCCAATAATATTCTATATAAAATTGTATTTAAGCCATAAAAATTGACTTAACTGGTTATTTAAATCGTAAATATGTTTTTCTCCAATACAATTATCGCTTTTATAAACGAAAATGCTCGAACATGTAAGTGCAAGTTAAGTATTTCGATTGATTATAGTGGGTGTTGTTTACGATTAACGTAACGATTTTTATATTTTGTGTAAGTATTTACACAAACTATAAAAATCGTTACGGTAATCGTAAACAACACCCACTATAATCAATCGAAATAATCAATTTGATTTTCCCGCTGCATAAAGAGTAAAACTCAACACTAACCTTGATAGAAGTATTTTAACAGACAGCAAGAGGTATACTGTTCCAGTTGTCAAAGGGTTTGGCATTAAATCATTTGCCTACAGCGGGTGTACCTTATGGAACAGTTTGCCTCAATATATCAGGCATTTCAGAACACCATATTCTTTTAAATCTAGGGTCAATGAACATTTTTTAAAATCTGATTTTTAAAATGAAGTTATCTTACATTTTTTGTGTGTAATTATATCATATACTGATAGATAGTTTACTCTTCATAAATACTTCATGGCATTTTCAGTTTAATGTATTTTATGTAAATCATAATTATCTTATTTATTTAACTTATTCTTATATTAGTTTTCTAAAGTCAATGATTGATCCTGTGGTAGTTTGTTCTTGTGATAATCTGTTCTTATCAATTATTATTATTTTCTTATATATAATATGTTTACACAATCTGTTCACTAAGGTGGTTGTTTCTTAACAATTTTTAAAACATTGACTATTTGTGATCCTTTCTTAATCTCCCTATGTCATACAACACTATATCTCAAGGACCACAATGGAAATAAGAGTAAATTACTACTCTTTTTGTGTTATCCTTGACATTTAATGTTGAGTGACATGGCTGTATTAATTCATACTTTGTTATATTGTTTCTGTATGTCTTAATACTTTATGCCATGTTATTACACATTTTATGTTGAAATAAATATATCTATCTATAATAATAAAAATCCCACTAGATACCTCTCCACCCTGCTAGATGCTTCTCTGGTGTAAATAGCTACCAATCAAAATAGTTTATTTCATTTGTCCGCTGCATAAAATTAGAATATGAGTATTATTTACAACATTTCATTGGTCGAAAAACTAGGTCAAAAGTGAGCTTAGACAGCTAACGCCGAAAAAAGCTATTAGAAGATAAATCTTTAAATGCATTCAGTTTAATCAATAACAGCAATAGCTGATTATTCAACGAACTACTATATATATACTCAACAAAAATAAAAAGTATCCACTTTCATATCTTAAATTTTGTAAAATTTGAAAACGAAAACTGAGAAATCTGTGTGTGGACAACTTTGCATTTCTGTTATCATTGCAAAGAGAAAAAAGTTTTCTTGAAAATCTGCAGCCACAACTTAGTTATCTTTCCCTTTGTTGTAATGAGGGTTCCAGGAAAAAGTCAGTGATTCTTTGAAGTATTCATACTGGCTTGAATTAAATCAATATTTCCACCTCTTGTGATCAATAAAATCATAAAACATTCATCAATAAAACAAGTAGTCCTCGATAAACTACGCTAGAAAGTCCAACCATTTCCAATTACCTCCCTTTAAATTGAATATGTAGCGTTTTGTAATCCATTATTAATTGTTATTCGACTTGCCGTTGCTTAGGTCTTGGTGTGAAAGATTATGTTTATGAACAATAGAAATTGAAAACAACTGAGATTAACCAATTGAACTCCATTCAAAGCGTACGTGATTAAATGAAAATATGTTAATGAGAATATAAGCATAAAAAGTGGATACTTTTTATTTTTGTTCAGTATATATACAAGTCCTTTCATAAATCAACATGAAATATCAATCTCCTTCGCAGAGTTGTCGCTCCTTACACTCACTTAACATTTCTGCAATAGGCTCAATGTCAAGATTTTTGACCAAACTCGACAGCCTTATTTTATACAGACATTATTATGAATTTGAAAGCTTGAGATAAAACAAATGACTGAATGTTCACTATCTTTCATTAAAACCAAAGAAACCTAAACTATTGTAAATGCAATTGATGAACTATCCTTAAGGTTAAGGGCCTGCCAAACTCCTCCCAATTCTATTCATCGATAAAAGGAAAATTATCAAAATCTCAATAACGGCAAAATTCTGTTAAATGAAACTTTGCACAAGTGTATGTTATTAATGTATCTTTATTTTAAAGATGGTGAGACATATTAGAAAAAGTAAAGAAAAATAGCGAGATCTAAAAATTCCCTCAACTTCTATTTACATAAATTCACAAAAACTAAAGAACACAAAACATCATTTTAAATGCCCACATGAGTAATATGATACTGACAACAATTTATTGTGTCCTCATGATTTACTTATGTAAACTTTACGAGATATTAGTAAAAGTGTGTTTGACCTTCAATTTCCTGGTCGCGTAAACAGATGACAATCACTGATTTCTCCTTTAATAGTTGAACGTTTTTTTTACAAATTACACAACATTTTCTTGTCAGTATCATTGCGCTCACAAGGGAATTTAAAATTATGTCCTGCATCGCCTACTTTTTGTGAATTTATGTAAATAGAACTCAAAGAATATTTAGCTCTAGCTTTGTTTCTTTACTTTTCTAAGTTGTCATACTGTATGCAAAATAAAGATACATTAGTAACCATCATTTCTGCAAAGTTTCATTGAATTGCATTTTGCCATTACTGAGATTTGATGATTTTTATTTTATCGATGAATAGGATTGGGAGGAGTGTGGCAAGCCCTTAAAGTAAAGTACATGTAGTTGAAAGTAGTCCTAGCCTATAACAAAGGTGAATGTAATGAGCTGATAGTGTAAGAAAGTGATGAAATATAGTTCGTCTAACCGTAATACAGTTAAACTGCATTTTTATTAATGTGTGTTCCAACATGGAGTACTACGACTCTTAGCGACATTTGAGTTGCAAAAAATGATACAATCAAGAACATGTATGTTTTATGCTCTTTTTTTACTAGAACAAAAAAAAGCAACAACAGAAAAAAACAACAAAATAATTGATATTTGTTTATATTTTTATAACAAAAAAAGCGATAAAAATTATTTAATAACTGATAAGCTAACCAGTCTCATTAAAACCCCATTCGCAAGAGAATATAAAACCTGTATTGCTCTTATAGGAAAAAATAGAGATTTTATCAGATGGTTCTTACATGTATGATAATTATACTTTATGGAACTATCAAGAACTGGTTGAAGCGTCCAGAAAATTGAAGGTCAAACACACTTTTACTAAAATCTCGTAAAGTTTACATATGTAAGTCACGAGGACAAAATAAGTTGTTGTCAGTATCATATTACTCATGTGGGCATTTAAAATGATGTTTTGTTTTGTTTAGTTTTTGTGAATTTATGTAAATAGAAGTTTAGTGAATTTTTAGATTTCGCTATTTTTCTTTACTCTTATAACGTGTCTTACCATCTGCAAAATAAAGATATATTAATAACATACACTTGTGCAAAGTTTCGTTTAACGGCATTTTGACGTTATTGAGATTTTGATAATTTTCCTTTCATCGATAAACAAAGCTGGAAGGAGTGTGGCAATCCCTTAATAGTGGGATGGTCTTATTATTAGGGATTCTACACATGTTGATTGCAATGATAATTGAAAATGATAACTTAATGCTTAAAAATGAAATTGTTTCGAATAGGAAATAAATGCTATGCAAAATACAAACATGTATATAGCTTGTTAAAAATATTTTCGTCACATTACCAACAACTTCTTCACATACATTTCCGTTATGAGCAGACAAAAGTGCCACAAATATAAATAACTTACTTGATTTTCAAATTTATGCATATTCTTATAATTACTCACACGTCACTGTCTTTGAAATGCTATTATTCCCATCATTGCACTTCAGTGTCTATAAACGATGCATAGCGGGGGCATCCTTGTCCTATAGACACATTTCTAGTTTTTATTTGCAGTTACGTGTACCCAGACCAATCTCCATTAACCGGAAGCAACGTCCTGGCATGTCTTTACGCTGCAAAGAAGTATTCCCTATATGGACTAGAAATTAGATGTTCTCTTTTTCTAAAAAAACAACATTATTGCTGATACAGTATGTTCCATTTATGAACAAGCATTATTCTTTGACGTTGAAAATCTTCAAACCAGATCTGTCGACTATATGCTCAATAATGCATGCGCGGTGTTCGAGTCTCGAGATTTATTCACCGGCAACTTTGTTGAAACTACTTCAGAATGACCACCTGGCAGACGATGAAACACACGTATTTAAGGCATGCTTGAAATGGTCAAAACACCAATGTGGAGTTAGGTGCACAGTTAAGATCAACCTTTAAAGCCATTGCTAACACTTGGGTTTCTGTTGTATTGATTAAGTTCACTACCAACGTAGGCTGTGTTCAGGTTGAATTCATGACATTTGAAATTAGTGTAAAATCCTGATTGACACAAATTATATTAAAATCTTTTTAAAAAGAAAACTTTTTAATGGACTGTTAATGTCTGGTATATTTGAATTTAATTTGTAGAAAACAACTTTTAATTGCATGTTTAAACCTTTAATATTGCTTTTGCAGTGAAGCAAAAAGCGATTGCACTCAATGACCATAATGACATGATGTGAAAAGTATATAAAAAAATTTGTCCTCTTAGCATAATGCCTATTTTATTTATGGATTTATGGTTTGTGTCTTTAAATTGAATTAGGTAAGAAATTGAGGCTACTGTATAACCTTGAACTCGGAGAAAGATATCATCTTATTTTACCGATATAAACTTGGCATTTTAATTGTTTCTGTATTTTGAAATAATTTACAATTATCTTTTTTCTCAAAATAAAACAAAAAATAAGTTTTATGATAAACTCAAGATAGAATCTATTTTATTAAAGATTTTATCCCCACAAAATTTCTTTAGTGATTTTGTAAACTCTAAACTTTCCATTCACTATATCGTTATAAATAAAACATTTTCGCACTTAAGTGGGAATATTTCGCCCCGCAGAATCAAACTGTTGTTGCGATTGACATTGATTTTGTCAATCTCCTTCGGAGAGTTCTCGTTCCTTACACTAACTTAACATCTCTGCGAAAAGCTCAATGTCAAGGTTTTTATAAAACGCGAACAGCCTTATTTTATACAGTCGAAATTATGAATCTTAAAGCTTGAGATAACACATATGACAGAAATCTTCACTATATTTCATTAAAACCGAAGAAACCAAAGCTATTGTAAATGTAATTGGTAAACTATTTCTTTGAGTTAAAGTTGAAGTATTTAAAAGTAGTTCCAACATATAACAGAGGTGAATGTAATGTGGCGAAAGTGTAGGAGAGTGTATTTTTGTAACAAGTCTCATTTTAGTCGGTCAGATGTTTGAGACTTGAGACTTGTCGCCAATCTCAGTTTTTATCTTTGGTCAATATTAACTTTAATTGTTTTTGCTGCAGAAGTTGCTTAAGTGTTGTTACCTTGATTATAATATCTTGCATGAGTGCGAGGTGAAGATGGAAAAATCTGTCACCTCGGGTTAACTGTTTTGCGGGAACGAGGCACTGCAGAGTTCCCGCCAAAACAGTTTACCCGAGGTGACAGATTTTTCTATCTTTGCCGAATGTGCTATGCAAGATGCCTTTTCTTGCATACCTTCAACTGTTCATAACATTTTCGTTCATGCAAACAAACTAAATTTGGATTCCTTACGCTGGAATATTGACGTTAACATAAACCTTATTTTCTAAATGACGTCATGGAATAAATTGCGTCAGATACTTGAAGACTTGGTGTCACATGTGTAGCACGCGAACGTTCTCTTTTCCCTAGGGAAAAGACGTGACGTCACTCGTGTTACACGCGAACGTTATCTTTATCAAGGGAAAATATAAGATTTTCTTTCACCCGGTAAAACACGCGGAAATACTTATCCGGTATGAACAAATAAACGTACAAGGCATTACTATTTCTCAAGGATATGTTGTTGAATGTTAGAAATATTTACCAACGTCCATCAGTTCAATTAATAGCATTGTTAATAACACCAGTTTTTTTCTACTGCGGTCATTTCTGACGGACCATAGCTCATTCTTCACATTGATCTTTAAGCAAACATACGAGCTAAAGAGAAGAAATGTATTTAATGAAAAATCACAAGAAATTTAAAAAACATATAATTCGAGAATGTTAAAACATAAAACACTTTAGTTTAAAGATGTCACGGCTAAAATCTAGTTCAATTATTTTATTATATTATTTTTATTATAGTTTACTGTCACAGGTGCGTAGTAATACGGTCATTGAACATTTTTTTCTCCTGGCCGAGTTTCGAAAACTTAATCCTTGACATCTGTTACAGTTTAAAGATAAAGTCACAGCCTTTTTAGACCACAGCTGACCCGAATCGGCCAAAGGCAAGCAAGTACAGCCGTTTGTCCAACAATATTGACCTGGCACCTCATTAACTTTCGTAAAGGTCAATGGAAAAACACTGGTACATAACCTGTTAATATATTGATATCAATATTTGTTCACGTCCATATGTAATGGTGTATTAGTACACTTGCCAAGTTGCCAGGCTTAAGATCCGAATGTCTTCGGTTCGAATCCTAATAAACATCACTCTTTGAAATGAATTTACTTGTAATAATTAATTTTAAATCGTTTTTTTGTGTAAGTTGTCTTTATTTGGCATTGTTTACTAAATTTTATGCTTGTAGTAGTAGTAGTAATTTATTTTCCCGCCAATATTCGTGTTTGACAACTGGACATTTATTCGGTTTAAGAAAAACTTGGTTGGCTGAAAAAATGAAGGTTACTTACCAACGAAAGGGGTAGATTCATAAAGGCTCCAAAACAGTCTAAAATTATCTAAAATCATCAGATCCAATTTCAAACCACCGAAAGGCGTTATTTATAATATTATATGTACACTTAAACTTTATCCTCTACGCCGAAGTCTGATTCATTTAACGAATCATAATTTCTGATATTTACACTTCAACTTCATTCTCTACGATGAAGTCTTATTCACCTAAGGAATCATAATTTCTAATGGTAAACAGTGTGACGTAATAGTTTAAAAGACGTGGCTCCAGAAGAACCGTTCACAGTTTATTGGACGTTGCACAATGTTTTGACCTGTGACGCCGCCGAGCATGCACGTTTTGCCACGAGTTGTTGCGAAAAAGCGTCGTGAACATGGCTGTTCTAACAGCCATAAGAAAAAGCCGTTATATTACGAATTCTTCTAATAATTTCTGTATTTATAAGAGTATAAGTATGTGTAAATATAAGGATTGAATCGACATTTGATGTTTTTCATTTGGGTATGAAAAACAGTTGGATTGTTTAAAGTATGCATAAAGTCCTTCGGGCTTTACACACTTTAAACAACCCAACTGTTTTCCATACCCTAATGAAAAACATCAAATATCGATTCAATCCTTAAATGATAAAAAGTGTGACGTATTAGTTTCAAAGGCGTTACTTCAGTAGAGCTGTTCACAATTTATTGGATGTTGCACGGTGTTTTGGCGTGTGTCGTCCCCGAACACGCACGTTTAACCACGAGTTGCTGCGAAAAAGCGTGCCGTCATTCACTTTGTCTTTAACGTAGCTGATCCAACAGCCATTCGAAAAAAGCCGCTATATCACGAATTCTTCTAGTTATTTCTGTAATATTTACACCTTTATTTCCACTGCTTCAATATCCTTTACGGGACGAGTGAACTTTAATCTTCAATGAATACCGTTAGCCTTATCACCGCGCAATGAGTACATTTAGGGTCTGATGTAAAGGAATACCCTAGTGACGTCATGAAATCCCCGCTATTTTTATAATTGTTGCTAATTTTAGATAGCTCTTCCTGGAATGTTGCTATTTTTATATTACTTTTATTTTTAGTTGCTTTTATACCCTTCAAACCGGAAGTAAACAAGTTTACTTATATGACATCAAATCCAGTTGTTTCTTTCGTTTCGTGTTCCTGTTTTATGTTATATCTGGGGCTAACGCCCCCGAACCCCCGTTTTTATGTTTAAAGCGAGAAAGAAAATGGCCGCCAAAAATCCGATTCAGTGAGGGTCGGATGTAAACTCGTACCGTTCCATTTTCTAGAATTATCATTGGTTGAAAATTTAACGCATTAGTCTTTTCTAACATCCCGCCAAAATAACGGTTTTTACTTAGACTATCATTTACTCACATAGATAGTACTTGTTCCTATGTTGCTGTGATACAATTTTGATGTTTGTTGTGAAATATTAGGTTTTTCTGTATAAATGTTTGAAAAAAACGGACGAATGTGTTCAATAAACATGGAACTATTTTTGGTCGTAGTATGATTTTTTTATTTGAGTAAATAGGCGGACCAGTCCAAATGCCAAACCCGGGGTAAGAAATGTTTTAAACAACATTTCGAAATTAGTAAAAAGTATATATTTTATATTAAATTTAGAAATAAAATGATAAAATGAGGTGTAAATATAAGGAATAAATTTCGTGTTTGATAAGTTCATCGAGTCTTGAACGTCATTAGGGCTGGTTAAAGCATGTGTGGAGTCCTTCGGACTCCACACATGCTTTAACCAGCCTTCGGACTCCACACATGCTTTAACCAGCCCTAATGACGTTCAAGACTCGATGAACTTATCAAACACGAAATTTATTCCTTAAATATGAACTAAGGCACTGCCTCTTATCGAGCTCTAGCTGTAATAATCTCGGATAATGTTTTATTTTGTCATGTATTTGGCCAAAATATTAAAAAATAAATTGTGTCTAACATTTGTTAGCCTACTCACGCAGGTGGAAGGATCGTACCCTGGTATCCCCCCACCCCGACCTCCCATGCAGACACCACCCACACCAGGTCAAAAAAAATCCAGTCAACCAGACAGTAAATTGCATTAAATTTAATCTTTAAACAAGAGCCAGTCGGAAACGACTGCAAGCTCGACTATTCGAAAAGTTAGAATTATTAAGCACATTGTAACTGGGCTTCATTTAAACTGGGGAGTGATTCAGGAGTTTATGACGCCTCCAACAAACACACATGAACAAAAGTTTCTTAATCCAAGTTAGGAAATCAATAAATTACACTTAATTTATTCTTGTAGATTTTTTGGGGTTTACACAACCCAGCCCATACACCCCTGATCCCACACCCATTAACCCACTATCTTTGCCCACCTATAGTGGTGGTAGTGTTGTTGCTGGTGGTGGTGGTGGTGGTGGTTGTTGGTGTTGTTGTTGATGTTGTTGGTGGTGGTGGTGTTGATGTTGTTGGTGGTGGTGTTGGTGTTGCTGGTGTTGTAATAGTATAGTAAAAGTAAAAAGTAATAGTAAAAAGTAATAGTAATAGTAATAGTAATAGTAATAGTAATAGTATAGTATAGTATAGTATAGTATAGTATAGTATAGTATAGTATAGTATAGTATAGTATAGTATAGTATAGTATAGTATAGTATAGTATAGTATAGTATAGTATAGTATAGTATAGTATAGTATAGTATAGTATAGTATAGTATAGTATAGTATAGTATAGTATAGTATAGTATAGTATAGTATAGTATAGTATAGTATAGTATAGTATAGTATAGTATAGTATAGTATAGTATAGTATAGTAGTAGTATAGTATAGTAGTAGTATAGTATAGTATAGTAATAGTATAGTAATAGTATAGTAATAGTATAGTAATAGTAAAGTAAAGTATAGTATAGTATGATAGTATAGTATAGTATAGTATAGTATAGTATAGTATAGTATAGTATAGTATAGTATAGTAAAGTAAAGTAATAGTATAGTATAGTATAGTAGTAGTATATTATAGTATAGTAATAGTATAGTAATAGTATAGTAATAGTATAGTATAGTATAGTATAGTATAGTATAGTATAGTATAGTATAGTATAGTATAGTATAGTATAGTATAGTATAGTATAGTATAGTATAGTAATAGTAATAGTATAGTAATAGTAATAGTATGGTATGGTATGGTATGGTATGGTATGGTATGGTATGGTATGGTATGGTATGGTATGGTATGGTATGGTATAGTATAGTATAGTATAGTATAGTATAGTATAGTATAGTATAGTATAGTATAGTATAGTATAGTATAGTATAGTATAGTATAGTATAGTATAGTATAGTATAGTATAGTATAGTATAGTATAGTATAGTATAGTATAGTATAGTATACTAATAGTAAAGTAAAAGTATAGTAAAAGTAAAAGTATAGTAAAAGTATAGTAATAGTATAGTAATAGTATAGTATAGTAATAATATAGTAATAGTATAGTATAGTATGGTATGGTATGGTATGGTATGGTATGGTATGGTATTGTATGGTATGGTATGGTATGGTATGGTATGGTATGGTATGGTATGGTATGGTATGGTATGGTATGGTATGGTATGGTATAGTATAGTATAGTATAGTATAGTATAGTATAGTATAGTATAGTATAGTATAGTATAGTATAGTATAGTATAGTATAGTATAGTATAGTATAGTATAGTATAGTATAGTATAGTATAGTATAGTATAGTATAGTATAGTATAGTATAGTATAGTATAGTATAGTATAGTATAGTATAGTATAGTATAGTATAGTATAGTATAGTCTATGCCCCCACCCACCCCACAATTACTCAACACTTTCAACCAAAGTATGTTAAGTACATCTGTTTTAAACATTTTCTATAGCATTACATATGAAAAACACTAACATTGAACCTTTAAGAATTATTTATAAGTCTTAATTCTAATTTTAAGTGAAAAGGGCAAAAATCAGATATAAAAAAGCAAGGATGAGTTATGGGTCTTTGAAAATAAACCTGATGTAAGATAAAATAAAGGTATACAAAGTTTTAAACCTTAATTTTTAAGTCTAAAAAGGGCAGTAATTTGAAAAAATTCAAAGAGTTATGGT
Organism: Corbicula japonica; assembly: GCA_038501625.1. Classification (NCBI taxonomy): domain Eukaryota; kingdom Metazoa; phylum Mollusca; class Bivalvia; order Venerida; family Cyrenidae; genus Corbicula; species Corbicula japonica. The sequence goes on from JAZAYU010000104.1 coordinate 698,689, forward strand.
TCTTGGCATACATAGTCAGGGTCATGATGATGAATAAGTTTCAAAGCTATAGTACAAGAAGTATGAAAGTAACTAGCTTGCACGCAAACTTTAACCTGAAATTCTAAGTCAAAAAAGGGGCATAAAAATGAAAGAAAGAGTTATGGTTCTTGGCATACATAGTCAGGCTCATGATGGTAAACAAGTGTCTTAAGTTTCAAAGCTATAGTACAAGAACTATTAAAGTAACTACCTTGCACGCAAACTTTAACCTGAAATTCTAAGTCGAAAAAGGGCCATTATTTGATTAAAAATGAAAGAAAGAGTTATGGTTCTTGGCACACATAGTCAGGGTCATGATGGTAAACAAGTGTCTTAAGTTTCAAAGCTATAGTACAAGAAGTATTTAAGTAACTACCTTGCACGCAAACTTTAACCTTAAATTCTCAGTCGAAAAAGGGCCATAATTTGTACAAGAAGAAAATTAGAGTTATGGTTTTTGGCAGACAAACTTGAATTATGATGATGAAGAAGTGTTGAAAGTTTCAAAGCTGTAGTATGAGTAGTATGGAAGTTATGGGTTTGTACAGTAGCTTGCACGCAAACTTTAACCTGAAATTCTAAGTCGAAAAAGGGGCATAATTTGATAAAAATGAAAGTTAGAGTTATGGTTCTTGGCATACACACTTGGGATATGATGATTAACAAGTGTTGAAAGTTTCAAAGCTGTAGTATAAGTAGTATTGAAGTTATGGGTTTGTACAGTAGCTTGCACGCAAACTTTAACCTGAAATTCTAAGTCGAAAAAGGGCCATAATTTGATCAAAATGAAAGTTAGAGTTATGGTTCTTGGCATACACACACGGGTCATGATGATGGACAAGTGTGCCAAGTTTTAAAGCTGTAGTACAGGTAGTATTGAAGTTATGAGTTTGTACAGTAGCTTGCACGCAAACTTTAACCTGAAATTTTAAGTCAAAAAAGGGCCATAATTTGATCAAAATGAAAGTTAGAGTTATGGTTCTTGGCAAACACACTCAGGACATGATGATGAACAAGTGTGCCAAGTTTAAAAGCTGTAGCTATAGTAGTTTTTAAGATATAGGTAGGTTGCACGTAAACTTTAACCAAAGCGGGACGGCGACGGCGACGCCGACGCCGACGCCGACGCCCAAGTGAGTACAATAGCCCGACATATTCTTCGAATAGTCGAGCTAAAAAAAACATGAAAACAATTATATTACTATTTTTTTGTATATGGTCACTTACCATAGACAAGGTCAGTAAGAGATGTCTTTAAAAACAAATACTATGTTTCTTCTATGTGACCAAATACAAAAAAATAATATTTTCAAGGTCTTTGATGAAAAAGATTAAATTCAATGCAATTTGACGTCTGGTTGACTGTATTTTTGTTAGGACTGGGGAGGGGGGGGGGGGGGGGGGTACCAGGGTACGATCCTTTCACCTGTGCCTACTCATGCATGATATAATGATGTGATTTTTTGAAAGAATTTAAGCCTGCATCAACTTTCTCTGAATTCAGCTGCACAACTTGCAATCTGACTTTTACTAAAAATTTGGGTTTTTAATGTGTAAAACATAATGGCTTCTTGCTTAAATTTTACAACCTAAATGCTTTCCATTACCTCGATTAACGCAATATTGAATATTGATAAATTCTTTATTGATACATGTTATTTCTCATAATTATGTCACATTATGCGTGATTTATTATTGACTGAAATATAAATTAAAAAAAACACTAAAACTTGAAACAGAAAAAAAGTTCAGTTTCTTTGTACGTTTTTAAAATCACTGCAATAATTTTATTTCAGTTACAATAAAAAAAGTCTAAATAAGGATGGCAGAAAAGTTTCTTTAGTCAGAATTCGAACCTCGAACCTCTGACTTAAAAGGCAAAAGCTATAACAAATGAGCTATTGCCATATGATGATGCGAGTGTCACTTCATTTGCAAATCTATTTTGTATATTTGTGTTAAGGGATTGCCACACTCCTCCCAATTTTGTTGATCGATAAAAAGAAAATTATCGAAATCTCAATATCGGCAAAATACCGTTAAACGAAACTTTGCACAAATGTATGTTAATAATGTATCTTCATTTAGCAGGTGGTAAGACACGTTAGAAGAGTAAAGAAAAATAGCGAGATCTAAAAATTCCCTAAACTTCTATTTACATAAATTCACAAAAACTAAACAACACAAACCATCATTTTAAATGCCCACATGAGTGATACTGACAACAAATTATTGTGTTCTCGTGACTTACATATGTAAACTTTACGAGATATTAGTAAAAGTATGTTTGGCCTTCAATTTTCTGGACGCTTCCTGGTCGCGTAAACGGATGACAATCACTGATTTCTCTTTTAGTAGTTGACAATTTTTTTACAAAGTACACAACATTTTCTTGTCAGTACCATTGCGCTCACGTGGGAATTTAAAATTGTGTTTTGTATCGCTTAGGTTTTGTGAATTTATGTAAATAGAATTTTAAGGGATTTTTAGGACTAGCTTTTTTCTTTACTTTTATAACCTGTCTTACTGTATGCAAAATAAAGATACATTAGTAACATTTATTTGTGGAAAGTTTCATTAAACGGCATTTTGCCATTATGGAGATTTTGATAATTTTCTTTTAATCGATAAACAAAGTTGGGAGGAGTGTGGCAATCCCTTAATATTACCCGAACTGTGGCGAAATCGGCCGACATCAAAGCTGATTAGCCCGCAGCTTCCTTAACATTTTAGAAATTGTTTGCAACATCAAAGCAAATCCTGGTGAATTATGAAGTATTATTACGATACTTGCCGTATGAATTGTATTGTGTTTCAACATTTCCCCATGGCTTATGAAGATAAGACACAACAAAGTTAACGAAGAAGAGAACCTTTGGGGTTACCGACTTGGAAGGGTCAGTGGCAAAACAATATGTCACTGGGGGCTTTAAAACAGGTACAAGGGAGTCATAAATGTCCCCATTATAGGCCATTTTAATGCGGTAACATCTAAGTATGATTTTCATTTTCCAAAGGCATAGTCACCTATATGTTTTTAATGGGCTCGTATCACGATATCTAGCGGCATGCAAGAATAATTTCGGGTAGATTTAACAGTAATTGACATCCATCTATATCCATTACTTTAAGCAAAATGATCACCATAATGGTGGTATTTGTATTTTTTATGACCATTTAACATTTATGGCATTAATAAATCACAAACAAACCCACCGTCGAGAAGATGTTCTAAATGATAGACCACGTTATGAGATGTACATTTATCAGCCTGTTAATTTCCAGAGTTTGCAACGATTTAAAATATTTAAATAAATAATTTTATTACCGCTTAATATTTGACACTGAAACTAATATTGTCCAAGAATACTGACCTCATTAACCTCATTAATTTTCGTAAACTTTAAGTTCATTGGGGAAAACACTCGACGAGGTACATAACCAGCAAAAATTGATGTATTTGTTCATGCCATACGTCAGTGAGTTGTAGTGTATTGGTATACATGCTGTACTATCGAATTAAATCTCTGGTTCAAATCCTAACACACATCACTTTATGAAAATACACATTTTTACCACATTTTGTTTTAGAATACCTTTTACTTGGTGTTTTCCTACAATTTGTGGTGACATTATGCAACCGTATAGGCTATTTATAAATGCGTTTTGCTTTAGCGCATACACGCCATATAATTATGCCATTATTAAAATACTGCACAGGCAGTATACACAGAAAAAAGTGGTCTATGCGAAGTGTTAGAGAATGGCAATTTTAATATTACTTTGACCGATTAAAATTTAGTTATACACATTCATATCGATTTACAATAATTACCGATAGATCGTAAAGTTGTCGAAATATACCGACTACAGGGTCAAATGCAAGAGTGTCCGATCAATATTGTTGGAAAATAATTTCTGTACCACGAATTAATAAACACTTTTGGTACACAAATACAATATAAGGTCAATAGCCACACTGTGAAAACACCGACAGCCTTCCATACAGCAAAATACAAGGAGCCTACCCACACAGCAAAATACAAAGAGACTTCCCATACAGCAAAATACAAGGAGACTTTCCACACAGCAAAACACAAAGAGCCTTTCCACACAGCAAAATACGAGAAGCCTTCTCACACAGCAAAATACAAGGAGCCTTCCCACACAGCAAAATACAAGGAGCCTTCCCACACAGCAAAATACAAGGAGCCTTTCCACAGCAAAACACAAGGAGCCTTCACACACAGCAAAATACAAGGAGCCTTTCCACACACCACAATTAAAGGAGCCTTCCCACACAGCACAATACAAGTAGCCTTCACACACAGCAAAATACAAGGAGCCTTCCCACACAGCAAATACAAGAAGCCTTCCCATACAGTAAATACATGGAGCCTTCCCACACAGCAAAATACAAGGAGCCGTCCCACGCAGCAAAATACAAGGAGCCTTCCATACAACTAAATACAAGGAGCCTTTCCACACAGCAAAATACAAGTAGCCTTCCCACACAGCAAAATACAAGGAGCCTTCATACACAGCAAAATACAAGGAGCCTTCCATACAGCAAAATACAAGGAGCTTCCCACACAGCAAAATACACGGAGCCTTCCCACACAGCAAAATACAAGGAGCCTTCCCACACAGCAAAATACAAGAAGCCTTCCCACACACCAAAATACAAGAAGCCTTCCCACACAGCAAAATACAAGGAGCCTTCCCACACGGCAAAATACAAGGAGCCGTCCCACACTGCAAAACACAAGGAGTCTTCTCACACGGCAAAATACAAGGAGCCTTCCCACACAGCAAAATACAAGAGCCTTCCCACACAGCAAAATACAAGGGGCCTTCCCCCACAGCACAATACAAGAAGCCTTCCTACACAGGAAAATACAAGGAGACTTCCCACAGAGCAAAATACAAGGAGCCTTCCCACACAGCAAAATACAAGGAGCCTTATCACACGGCAAAATTGAAGGAGCCGTCCCACACAGCAAAATACAAGGAGTCTTCCCACACGGCAAAATACAAGGAGCCTTCCTACACAGCAAAATACAAGGAGCCTTCCTACACAGCAAAATACAAGGAGCCTTCCCACACACCAAAATACAAGGAGCCTTGCAAACACAGCAAAATACAAGGAGCCTCCCCACTCAACAAAATACAAGAGGCATTCCCACACAGCAAAATTCAAGGAGCTTTCCCACACAGCAAAATACAGGAGGAAAGGAGAGCGTGGACTTATAAATAATTTCTATATAAGAAAGACACAAAACAGAAAAGTGATTAAATAGTAATGAACATCTTCTTAGAGTTATAGAATTTGTGCCACACTGTATGGTAATAATTTTAGGTTCTGATCAACTCGTATCTGAGTCAACTCGTATCTTAGTCTACCCCTACCTTCATAAACTCGTACCTTAATCAAAAGTTTAACAAGCAATAATGAAGTTATTGTTTTCTTTTATAATATTATAATTTACAATTGTTAATTTATAAACTGTTGCTTGATGTCTTTTCTAAAAATGTTGCAGTCCAGCACGTCACAGTGAATTTAAATATTAAATTTTATATCGTTTATTATTGTACGCCTAAATTAAATATGTTGTAATAAGATGTTTAAGAATATCGTATTGTGTAAAAATAATTTAGTGTTCGATAATTACCTTCGTCGTTGTTATTTGTTCGGATGCTTATTCCAAACACGGTCCATCACTCGACAGGCCACACATCTGACCGGAACCATGTTGGGTTAAAATTATATCGTATCCTTCGAAAACTGTATTATAAGGTAAACTTATAATCATAACTCTAGCCTACGATAATATATAAATTTATTTGATATATTTCTTTGTTTGGTAATCAACAAATTTAATATCGAAGTAAAATTTTATTCTTTAGTAGTTTCAAAATATTAGAGCATTAAAAAGGTATTTTGATTAAATTGTTATTTAGAAAATAGAAGCCAAAACGAGCGTAGCAACACAAAAAATCGGATGTGTCACAGCTGTGTTCAGGTTTGTATGCGATTACCCGTTGATTATTAAGCATGTGCTGGTAATTTGACAATAATTTCATAGGTCTGTTGATATGATATCTTAATTGTATCAACAATATGATATAATCTAAAAACAAAATTTAAACACACAACAAAACACGTGTTAATAACAAATTGAACTATAAAGAAACTGGTGTGGAAAACAATCATGAGGATGTTTTGACCGACATGGGGGCTTTTTGATTTGGTGACATTTTGACTTTTAATCAAAAAGAGTACGCGTTGACTTGGGTATGTATGTTTTGACCAAAAATCAGGCACGAGTTGACCAATAAAGGGTACGAGTTGAGTTCTTTATTCATGTTACGACAAACCATTCTCACGGCGTATATCAAGATGGCAGCCTCCAGGAACATAGCGACGTGTATACTTGTAAAAATGACTTTAATTGTTAAAAGATAGGTGCATCAACTAGGGCCCGTATACAACAAAAGCAATCACAGGGACCAGGTTTCAGCGAAAAAAACCTCTAAATAGTAAAGTTGAAAAATTTGACTTAGAACTAATATTACTAAAAGGGTGCGCAGCCGACATTAAACCATCGGAAATCCGATAAATTGACTGGTTTTTGTGATGCAATTGATTCGCAATTACTCGTTACATACCTATCCGCGATATCCCCAAAACCAGTCAATTCACCGATTTCCGCTGGTTTAATGGCGGCTTCGCACCCATTCAGTAATATTAGTACTAAGTCATTTTTTTCAACTTCACTGTTTAGAGGTATTTTTCACCGAAACCTGGTCCCTATAAAAGCAATGAACAGTTACCCGATTCTGTAAGTGTCCTAAATATTGGACGCTAGACGTAAAAGCGTTAACATTGTTGCACTCAAACACAAGTTGAAAACGTATTGCCGATTCATGCGATTTCGGTGAGTTATGTAAAACATTTCCGTACGTTGACCTGTTACTTTAGATGTTATGATAACAAAATACATCGTTAAGCTTATTGACAAAATGCCTTGCCGAGTCATGATATAGCTTGAAAAAAATTCCGTTTGTCGACCTGTATTGACAAAATGCCAGATACATTTTAAGGCGGACAATTCTTCTTTGTTTGTTATAGTTGTAATGGCATATACGAATATATACAAGTGATATTTACCTGTCCTTGGCTAAAGATGATTTGAAAGCAGTCTCAAGTCAAAAGAATCCAAAGTATCAGATTGTTGGGATTTCAGACTGGTTTCCATTCTCACTTTTATAACCTTGTTACATTATCATCAAGCTGTGAAAATATACATCTGTGTCTATCATTGGCTGAAGATGATAAAACTCTGATTGGAAACCGGTCTCAAATTTAACGAATCTGATTGGCTGAATCGGCAGCCAGTCTATATTTCAGCCAATCAGATGTTCGGGATTTCAAACTGGTTTCCATTCTCACCTTTATAACACTGGGACCTTATACCTTGCGTACCTTTGTGCCTTCTTGTTATTAGAGGCGAATGCCCTTGAACAGTGTAGGACTCTCTGACCTAAAAGTTGCCTTCTTACTTCAATTATAGGTAGATCCCCCGATACATATGTTCGAATTGAAATATGACCTATTATTTCCGGTCTGTTTGTAATTTTTAGTCTTTTATTACTTTGTGTACGTGACAAACTATACCGCACACGCATCAAAGCGTGTACTGATTTGAAATATCGATGCCAACGGTTTTGTTTACTCATGGGTATAAAAGAACCGTCTCAGCGGCGTTCTTACATTCTCGACGGGAACGAAGAGTTTGCAAGTTCTTACACAAGTCATCAAAAATACATGATGGTTTTCTTAAAGCGCGCCTCGGCAATAATTCTGCTTAGCTGTTGTATAATGGCTGTTAGTTCACAGTACGCTATGTACGTGTGGACAAAGGGGTTTGATAATACCGTATCAGGATGTGGGGAAACTGAGTTCATGGCCTGGAACTCGGGTAGCTCTTGCTTTACCCACACTTGGAACACTCAAGCGAAAAGGACATGGCTTTGGACCACAGCTAACCTACAAGGCAGGGAAGTCGGAGCGATATTCCTCAGTGATGTTTATTCCAATCTGAAGTATGCCTATGATAATGCGGATTGCACTACCGCTGATGTCGCATTAGTGAAGCAGACGCTGGCGGAGGGACATGCTCAGGTAAGTTTTTATTTTGCAAAATAAAATAACTTCTTGATTTAATATTCCTAGCGACGCATTTTGTCATACCCTTGCAAGTGCGAGAGCAAATAGGTTATATTTATAAAAACATCAATTTTAAACAATTGGCGTGAATTTTGAGGACTTTAATTCTATCATTTTGCCCGGATAAATGTACAATATCATAAAAGACGCACAATTCTGTGCTATATATCATGATGTATATTAGGTGAATTACGTACGCTTATTACGTACATGGTAATCAAACGTGATTTATAGAGAATTAGAGAAACATGTGATTTGTTTTAGGGGTATATAGAATTCTAAACATGTATTAATTTGTTTTATGCATCCATTTTAACATAAAGAAAAAAAGTTACACAAGAACACAAATAACATAAAACTGGAAAGAATAAATAATTTAAAACTATAATTTCTTGTTCCTACGGGCCTTTCTTTTAGGAAGATATATCTACAGATTCTTACATTTTCCAGGTGCCCAATCTTAAGATCTACGGTCTCTATGCCGTAGATGACCTGGCAGTGAGCGAGAAAAACCATGTCAAGTACATAGTGTATTACAATGACAATTGTGCCTGTAAGTAATCGTATATTCTTGAAAAAAAAATTCCTTCAATGCGATTGAAAAAAATGCCGTTAATATATGTCCGATTCTACATATGAAAAAAAGGCGCATGCCCTATTCTTGCCGCCCGCAATTTTGTTTTGAATTTTGGGAAACATGCATATTTAACAAAGCCGATCTCGTGAGGTATGATAAGCGGCTACAGAGCTAAGAGTTTTAGCGCTAGGGTAAATGCACAAAATGCACAAAACCCTTTCGAAATTGCAACATGTAATAATAAGTCTTAATAGAAAAAATATTATTACGCGGATTTATGGCCGCGTGAATAAATTTGCGGCTTTTGCGCGAAAAGTTGTCTTTGCGAAATTGAATGACACCACAGCAATATCTTTTCTTTTCATTTTCGTTAATTTTTTGTGGTGTCTTATTTGAATTTAAAATACTTGTATGCACATGTTCTATTTTCCTCTCTTTTTCGCCGCTTGGGGAGATTGTTTTTTGTAAGGCGATTCCTGATATGCATATATATCCCTTTTTACATTTTCACAGCAAACGCGAATGAAAGATTCGACGGTGTAGCAGCAAACAATGAGCAATACCGAAATCTGAAATGTGGGGATATGACAGCCAGGGCAACCTATCTTGACAATCTAGAGCAAATAGCAACGGAAGCTGACAAGCAAGTACAAGGAACGTTGCTTACCCATTATTCTATGAGCTGGCACTGGTCGCGTTGCAGCGGAGTGACGGTGAATACGACATGGAAAGGCGTTGACAAACCAGTGCATCAACACATGATTGACATATTTGACAGCACCGATGTTCAGGTTAGTTCTAATATCATTTTTTTGCAATCAAAATCTCCAAAACAACAGAAGCACTATTTGTTTTTCTGTATCAAGTTAATGTTAAAAACAGCCTCAGCACCAAGCAAAGAGCCAGGCTAGGAAAAGAGACAATGGTTTAAGAAAAAAAAAGTAAGACACCACAAACATTTAACGAAAATGTGAATCTGAAAAAGGCCAATGGTAAAACAATTTTCCACTAGGGTTCAATATTACTTTTGGCAACTTTTAACTAGTAATATCTGCAGTTTTGCTTATGGTACATCTATACTGATGCCTGACACACTGCGGGTTCCATTACTTGTCTGACTTTGTATCTTTATAAATAAAAACATATTACGACCAACAATATTTATGCAGCGAGGCGCCGGTAAAAAGTTTCCCGAATAAGTAAGTTTGTATTGTCATCAGTTCAACAGCGATTACACAAATTTTATTAATGAAAAATAAATAAGTATATAACAAGTCAAATAAAATAATAAATAAATAATGCATTGAAGTAAATAAATAAATAAATAAATAAATAAATAAATAAATAAATAAATAAATAAATAAATAAATAAATAAATAAATAAATAAAAAAAATAAGAAAAAAATAAAAATAAATAAATAAATAAATAAATAAATAGTGAAGTTATTAACAAAACGGGTAAGAATACTATTTTAAGCACATTATTTTATTTTAGGTTGGTTACATCATTCATCCGGCAGTATCTGACAGGACGAAGGGAGCGGGCTATGCCTACGCTGTGTCTCTGAACAAACCTATCTATACTACCCTTTATTTAAACAAAGTAAGTATATAAATTATGCAGTAGCTGTTGACATATTTTCGAACGTTAAAAAAGTGAAATATGCATATCAGCGATGGCCACATCCAGCAGACACAGCCTCCTCACACAACCAAACAGTAGAGAGGAAAAGAGAGCATGGTATTACAACAATCAATTTCAATATGGACGCCACAAACAATTTACGAAAGTGAGAACCCGAGGGGTTCTCGGCAAATATAGTTGATTATTGTTTAATGTCCTTTAGAATATGCACCCCTTTCTTTCGCGTTCTTTTTTATATGCAGGATTTGAATTCTAAGATAGCCTGTCAAAATTCTATCCTGATATGTTCCAATAACTGTTTTCTTGTATGCTAAGGGCAACCCCATGGTTTCTTTGGAAACCATAGGCCGCTGATCACGGATTTTTTTATTCTAAAAAATCGAATTAAAGGTTTCATGACCATTGACCACCGCCAGATACAAATCATCTTTAAACGCCGTTGCGCACGATACATACGATAAATGGGGCGCGTCACGGGAAAAAGTACCTTCGGACAGTTGACGCCAATCCTTGAAATGACCTCATAAAGTTGAGCAGACGACATTAATTATTATGCGTTTTGCGTTTAAAATATCATTTTATTGTCAAATGTGTAAGAAAGCACTTGTTAGTTATGAGTAATTTAAAAATAGTTGTAAGTTCTATCTAAATATAGTAACAACTAAAATGTCACAAAATATGACCGAAGGTAACTTTTCCCGTCGCGCGCCCCATATTTGTGTAAATATTGAGTAGTGCTCAACATGGGGCTGGGCGGCGTGAACAGTTCTATGCATTTCCATTAAAGTTCATCAACAGGTTCATTCAAACCGAGCCTGCAATATTTTGATATTTGTCGACTTCGGTGGCTTTCAATTTTTTCCCATCTATTAATAATTATCGGCCATTCAAAAAATGTTTTTCAAAGCCCAAATTAAAAAAAAATGATTTACCGGTAAAGACATCGGTAAATTTCGTTGATGATCGATGGCATATTAAAGATTAGACACGAGTATACAAGACGATTAACTCTAAAACAACTGAAACTGTGTTTTGTGAAGATATTTTTGCAACTGAAGCCCGAAAGCTAAATCCGTACGTGTAATGATTATGAGTTTACAAGTGAATTTAAACTTAAAACAATTAAACCCCCTTGTCACATTTATTTAGAAAAATTTTAACAGCAAAGATAATTAGCGGTAGGGTTAGATGACATTTGATAAACAGTGATGGTGAAAATATAATTTGACTGTTAATACTTACGGTTAGGCCCGAATTTATTTTGCAGGTAGATCCGTGCCAGATTACATTTTTCCCTGACGACACATGCATGATTCCAGGACATAATGAAACAGCCATGTTTCAACTGTTTGACGCGTTTGCCGCCAATGGTATAGGTTCGGCAAAACCGTGCATACACTATTTCCGTGGTGTGTATTCGACCGGTGTTGTCGCTGGGTGGCCGAAACATGGGTGAACAGGTAATATTGAAAGTTATTGTTATTATACACTATTTTCCTTCGGGGTTTTATAAAATCGGTGGCTAAACTGAAATACACATAATCACATGTAGTTGATTGTGTTAATTTGTCATAATTACCGAGCATTTTATTAGATCATCGAAATGTACATATGTGGGAATATCATTTCATATGTACTTTAAGAAATTAGAAACGCAACTTTTTTAACAAGAAAATTTTTTTTTGATAGCATTTTCAATTTTTTTCAAGTATGTTATATAAAGTCAAAGAAATAAGAAACGGAACTTCTTTAAACAAGAAATATAATTAGAGTTTAAAGAAAATGTGCTTTAATGTTCTTTTATTGTAATTGAAGAGTCCATTTGAAAGAAACCTTTTAAACAATTTAACGTTGTATCATTTCAGATTCAAATACAATCAGTTGGTAAGAGGAGACGGTTGAAGATTTTGTTTATATACTCGTGCTTGTAGTTTGATTTAGATACAACTTTTTCTTCATATTAGATACTTCGTAGAAATATTTATCTGTATGTGTTTATGTAGTATATCTTATATAGCAATAAAAAACGGTTAACCGTAAAACATGTTATTATAATTGTATTCAAGCAAACACAAAAGTGAAATATGCATATAAGGAATCGCCACACTCACAAAATACAGTCTCGCCACGTAGCAAACAAAAAAAGGAAAAAAGAGCATGTGTTTATAGGTATGTTCAATTGAAATAAAACACCGCAGACAATTAACGAAAAAAAAAACAACCTTGCGGTTACCGCTTTGGAACGTTCAATGGCATAACAGTTTGCAACTGGTGGTTTAAACCAGGTTATAGGGTCGGTGATTTAACTTGATAGCGTAAGTTTATACCACATTGAAGAGGTATACTTTATATTTAACAGCAGAAACTGCGCCTTATATCTTTATGCCATATATTTAAAATGTTTGCTTGCAGTGCAACATGTTTGCTGGGAATCTGATATTCAGTTGTCCGATGCCGGGCTATTTCCACACAAAAAATCAACTTGTTAAATTTAATTAGCAACCACAAGAATATAGAAGCTCGATATGTTTCTTTTATTCCCTGCATCGTGTTCTTGCTGATCTAACTCCAGGAGCTTTTGTCTCCGTTAGGTCATTGAGAACCCGCCCTTTTACTTAACAATGCCATAAGATTCTTATGTTTTCTGTGTGTTGCTTTTGCATGCAACATTGTCAAGTTGATATGTTAGATTGGAGTAATTTCACTTAGACAACTTGTACTTGTTTGTTCATATGGTGACCTGTTGGGGCAAGTGTGAGGTTGGTGCACCCTAGAACCTGTTTTAAACCCCCGGTGGCTTATTATTTTGTCTCTGACCGTTCCAATGCGGTAACCCCGACAGTCACGGATTTGTGCATGATTCGATACTTGTGAAACGGCGTGTAACAAGATAGGTAACAAAATAGGGGTCAGGGCATTAATATTTTTGTGTGCACAAGTTTAAACTTTTAGTGATTCGCCTCTTTAATACCGTAACACTTTTGTTTGCCTCTCTGATAGCGGCAATGCTAATTTACCTGGCGAATTATTTTCCAAGAATTATCATTGGTTATCATTGTCTGATTAAACAAGCCTGCTAGAGAGAATCTACCTGTAAATCAAACTTTGAACAGGTACATAACACCTGGCAGGCCTCGAAAAGTTTTAGTTTGGGGTTTGATCTGGAAAGCTTAAGTTATGGAAGTTTTGGAAAACTAGTCATGACGGAGTTTTGAGTTTTGGGTTAGATCTGGAGAAGTTGAGTCTTAGAAAGTTTTGGGTACTTAGATAATGAATCGCGGAATATTTTGGATGGGCTAGTAGTAACTTATAGAAGTAATAAACGGTAGAAACAGGACAGTGTTCTTTTATTCAAAACCCACTATACGATCAAGGACAAATAAAGTGCTACAGGCGTCACAACAATTAAAATTATATATTATAAAACGGTAAAAAGATTGACTTAGTGTACGTATGTAAAAGGGATTTATCATTTTATAATCAAACACATAAACACTCAAACATTTTCTCAAGAATAAACAACGTTCATTTATTGGAAGAAAACATATAGGAGTTTCAGACAAACCACAAATCCGGAATGTGCATGGAAGAAAAGATTTGCAAATGTCTTTAGCTTCTTATGTTTTGTATTTGTGTGTGCCTTTGTATCCACCAGTGTCCAGTTGATGAGTGGGATAGAGGTTATCCACCCAGCATTCTGTTTTGGTTTGTATGAGAACCTGTAGAGGCAAGTTTGAGGTTTGTGTAATCTAAAAGCTGATTTACCGCCGTTGCAAACGTTTTTGACGCCGAACGTTACCATGTCACATGTAACTCCTAAGGTTCTCCTTTTCGTGAATTGTTCCATGTGTCTATTTTTCATTACATAACACTGTCCAACTTCCTAATTCGAACTTTAATTTTTCGAATTCGTACCTCGGTCCCCGAAAAATGCCAGTATACTTCCGATGCATTAATCCCTGATCATTCGAGCACCAAATATTTCGATCCCGTCGTTTAATTGTCTATTAATTTCACTCTCAAAATTTCAAACTCAATAAAATGTATCGCTCAAAATAATTACAGATTAAAGTTTTCACACTTTAATTGGAAAACAATAGCGGTGCCGTATGTTCAGCGCATGTTATGGAGTTGAAACGGCAATTAAATCGGGCAGCATTATTCCTGGCTCCAAGGTTATAAAGCTGAGTTTGGAAACCAGTCTCAAATCTCAAGCATCTGATTGGCTGAAATGGCGACCAGTCGCCATTTCAGCCAATCAGATGCTTGAGATTTGAGACTGGTTTCTATGCTCAGCTTTATAACCTTGGACACTGTAACAAACAAATAATATTATTTTTATTTGTTCCCATTAAAATCTCATCAGAACACGAATATTATAACAAAGAAAGTCTAAAATAATGGATATTTGCAAACTAAAATCGAGTGAATTGCATAGTTCATTACTGCTTATGTAAAGACACCAGTGACTTTTACCGTTTTGTCATATCATATCGGCATTACATGTAAACATCACACTGGACATAGCTTTCGCGCTAACGACGGGTCTATCGCGCCAACAACGATTACTATCGCGTAAAGAACGCATTTTGATGCCGGATTTCGTGGCAAAAGAGCATCATCGCAGTAAGTTTACATTTTGTACTTCTTTAGATAATGATACAATGGCAAGGGACTGATCACAAAGTAAACCCTCACCATACTAGTTTTTGTTTGTTTCACTAGAAACTGCACAAACCTTGCTGATGTTTTGGAGAATCGCCCACAGACCATATAATATCATCTTATTTCATTCGACTGAACTTTGATATTGTGAATTGCCGATAATTCAAACTTTTTTCTTGTTCCATTTGAGTTTATATACTACTCAAAATTTGATAGGGATCGCTTTCCGTGTTATCCCGAATTATTTCCCTAACCAAGTTTCAACTGTTGTTACTCTTCACCAGTTTATTAGCTCATTCTATTTTTTTGGCAAAAAGCTGATGTCAAATAAACAAATCTTCAGAATCGCAGCAATACTTTTATCGTTTCAACCTTATTTAAGGAATAAACTCAATCTTTTAAGTGATACTTATCATATTTTGAGTAGTATATTATCGAAGTTCGACTGTAATAATAATAACAAGAAGTAGAAGAAGAAGAATATCACAAATCCCATATACATTGTAGGTATAATGCGTTTTAACATTTATTATATAATTATTTTAATTGCAACTTGCAATCAAAATACTTTACTTTTCGTTGGTTCGATCCATAATTTTTAAATAACCTTTTACATATTAAAACATTTATATATTTTGTAAAATACTGTAAAAAAAGTAAAATATGCATATCAGGAATCGCCACACTCACAATAGTTTATTTCTGTGCATTTTTCGAGAGAAATCCTCGACGAACGTAAATAATGTTAATAGTTTATTATCTCGGTATTCGGTATGCATACATTTTCAAATAAAATAGTATATCAAAATAAAAAAAACATGAACAAGTATTAATCATGTCCATTCGAACGAATTCCGATATATAAATGATATAATAAAAGAGATGAAGCAATTAATCTAAACTGATGCCCAAGGTTATAAAGCTGAGCATGGAAACCAGTCTCAAATCTCAAGCATCTGATTGGCTGAAATGGCGACTGGTCGCCATTTCAGCCAATCAGATGCTTGAGATTTGAGACTGGTTTCCAAACTCAGCTTTATAACCTTGGAGCTGAATCTTCAAAACATAATTGATGTACATTGAATATTGCAAATATAACATTGAAGCCTATTGTAATTGGTTTTATTTTTATTAAACCTTTACGTGAAAATAAGAGTACTTTCAAATTGTTACCTCCCCTTATTGCTCTATTAATTTGAAGAGCATATTTAATTGATAAGAGGGCATTGTTTTCTTCTGTCAATCGACAAAGAGATTACAACTTAGACATTGTTAAAATACAACAACAACGTTGTTGTTAAAATACAGTGAACTAATCGAACACTGCCAGACATTAAACCAAATTCTTTCATCATAATTTTGGTAGTTAACATGTTTTGTTCTGGAATACGAGTTAGACCAATGTCTTCTTGGCGATAGTTGACTATTTGATAAAAGCGTACTAGTTTATAATAAAAATAAATATGACGAATATTTCTATATGATCGGCCATTTCCTGCTACACAAGGTAGTTATATAGAAATATGGGACTAAACACCTGACAATTTTTATGTATTGGAAAAGTTGAAGCTAACTTTAAGTGACAATATGAGTACCGTAACTATCAGACTCGTAATTTGTAATAATAAAAATTGATTTAAAACTAAAATAAAACTGCTCATGTCTCCTCAAATGTCATGTGTCTATCAAGTTTTCGCACTTTAATATGCCATCATCTTCTCTCGGCAGATTGGGAATAACGCGTCAATTAACTGCAATTAACAGTAACACACGGTCTTATTCAAACTGTGACCATACCGGACAAAGCACTGAAGTGTGTAATGTGTTGAGTAATCGATGTCATCCATTTGTTTACTCTTAAATAGAAAGGAAATGTTTAAGCGGCGTTCTTACATTTTCGACTTGAACTCGGGAGTTTGCAGGTTCATACAAAACTTATAAAATACATGATGGTTTTCTTGGCAATAATTTTGCTTAGCTGTTGTATGATGGCTGTTAGTTCACAGTACGCTATGTACGTGTGGACAAAAGGGTTTGATAATACCGTATCAGGATGTGGGGAAGAAGAGTTCATGGCCTGGAACTCGGGTAGCTCTTGCTTTACCCACACGTGGAACACTCAAGCGAAGAGGACATGGCTTTGGACCACATCTAACCTACAAGGCAGGAAAGTCGAAGCGATCTTCCTCAGTGACGTTTATTCCAATCTGAAGTATGCCTATGATAATGCGGATTGCACTACGGCTGATGTCGCATTAGTGAAGCAGACGCTGGCGGAGGGACATACACAGGTAAGTGTTTATTTTGCAAAATAAAATAACTTCTTGATTTTAATTTTCCTAGCGACGCATTCTGTGATACCCTTGCAAGTGCGAGAGCAAATAGGTTATATTTATAAAAATAAACACACATTAATTTTACACAATTGGCGTGAATTTTGAGGACTTTAATTCTATCGTTTTGCCCGGTTAAATTTTCAATATTATATAAGACGCACAATTCTGTGCTTTATATCATGATGTATATTAGGTGAATTACGTACGCTTATTACGTACATGGTAATCAAACGTGATTTATAGAGAATTAGAGAAACATGTGATTTGTTTTAGGGGTATATAGAATTCTAAACATGTATTAATTTGTTTTATGCATCCATTTTAACATAAAGAAAAAAAGTTAAACAAGAACACAAATAACATAAAACTGGAAAGAATAAATTTAAAACTATAATTTCTTGTTCTTACGGGCCTTTCTTTTAAGAAGATATATCTACAGATTCTTACATTTTCCAGGTGCCCAATCTTAAGATCTACGGTCTCTATGCCGTAGATGACCTGGCAGTGAGCGAGAAAAACCATGTCAAGTACATAGTGTATTACAATGACAATTGTGCCTGTAAGTAATCGTATATTCTTGAAAAAAAATTCCTTCAATGCGATTGAAAAAAATGCCGTTAATATATGTCCGATTCTACATATGGGCCATATCAAAAAAAGGCGCATGCCCTATTCTTGCCGCCCGCAATTTTGTTTTGAATTTTGGGAAACATGCATATTTAACAAAGCCGATCTCGTGAGGTATGATAAGCGGCTACAGAGCTAAGAGTTTTAGCGCTAGGGTAAATGCACAAAATGCACAAAACCCTTTCGAAATTACAACATGTAATAATAAGTCTTAATAGAAAAAATATTATTACGCGGATTTATGGCCGCGTGAATAAATTTGCGGCTTTCGCGCGAAAAGTTGTCTTTGCGAAATTGAATGACACCACAGCAATATCTTTTCTTTTCATTTTCGTTAATTTTTTGTGGTGTCTTATTTGAATTTAAAATACTTGTAAGCACATGTTCTATTTTCCTCTCTTTTTCGCCGCTTGGGGAGGTTGTTTTTTGTAAGGCGATTCCTGATATGCATATTTCCCTTTTTACATTTTCATAGCAAATGCGAATGAAAGATTCGACGGTGTAGCAGCAAACAATGAGCAATACCGAAATCTGAAATGTGGGGATATGACAGCCAGGGCAACCTATCTTGACAATCTAGAGCAAATAGCAACGGAAGCTGACAAGCAAGTACAAGGAACGTTGCTTACCCATTATTCTATGAGCTGGCACTGGGCGCGCTGCAGCGGAGTGACGGTGAATACGACATGGAAAGGCGTTGACAAACCAGTGCATCAACACATGATTGACATATTTGACAGCACCGATATTCAGGTTAGTTCTAATATCAATTTTTTTTTAAATCAAAATCTCCAAAACAACAGAAGCACTATTTGTTTTTCTGTATCAAGTTAATGTTAAAAACAGCCTCAGCACCAAGCAAAGAGCCAGGCAAGGAAAAGAGACCATGGGTTTAGAAAAAAATAAGTAAGACACCACAAACATTTAACGAAAATGTGAATATTAAAATGGCCAATGGTAAAACAATTTTCTATCAGGGTTCAATATTACTTTTGGCATCTTTTAACTAGTAATATCTGCAGCTTTGCTTATGGTACATCTATACTGATGCCTGAGGCAATGCGGGTTCCATTCCTAGTCTCATTTTGTATCTTTATAAATAAAACATATTACGACCAACAATATTTATGCAGCGAGGCGCCGGTAAAAAGTTTCCCGAATAAGTAAGTTTGTATTGTCATCAGTTGAACAGCGATTACACAAATGTTATTAATGAAAAATAAATAAGTATATAATATATAAGTCAAATAAAATAAAAACTAATAATGCATTGAAATAAATAAATAAATAAATAAATAAATAAATAAATAAATAAATAAATAAATAAATAAATAAATAAATAAATAAATAAATAAATAAATAAATAAATAAATACTGAAGTTAATAACAAAACGGGTAAGAATACTATTTTAAGCACATTATTTTATTTTAGGTTGGTTACATCATTCATCCGGCAGTATCTGACAGGACGAAGGGAGCGGGCTATGCCTACGCTGTGTCTCTGAACAAACCTATCTATACTACCCTTTATTTAAACAAAGTAAGTATATAAATTATGCAGTAGGTGTTGACATATTTTCGAACGTTAAAAAAGTAAAATATGCATATCAGCGATGGCCACATCCAGCAGACACAGCCTCCCCACACAACCAAACAGTAGAGAGGAAAAGAGAGCATGGTATTACAATAATCAATTTCAATATGGACGCCACAAACAATTTACGAAAGTGAGAACCCGAGGGGTTCTCGGCAAATATAGTTGATTATTGTTTAATGTCCTTTAGAATATGCACCCCTTACTTTTGCGTTCTTTTTGATATGCAGGATTTGAATTCTAAGATAGCCTGTCAAAATTCTATCCTGATATGTTCCAATAACTGTTTTCCTGTATGCTAAGGGCAATCCCATGGTTTCTTTGGAAACCATAGGCCGCTGATCACGGAATGTTTTCAATCTAAAAAATCGAATTAAAAGTTTCATGACCATTGACCACCGCCAGATACAAATCATCTTTAAACGCCGTTGCGCACGATACATACGATAATTGGGGCGCGTCACGGGAAAAAGTACCTTCGGACAGTTGACGCCAATCCTTGAAATGACCTCATAAAGTTGAGCAGACGACATTAATTATTATGCGTTTTGCGTTAAAAATATCATTTTATTGTCAAATGTGTAAGAAAGCACTTGTTAGTTATGAGTAATTTAAAAATAGTTGTAAGTTCTATCTAAATATAGTAACAACTTAAATGTCACAAAATATGACCGAATGTACCTTTTCCCGTGGCGCGCCCCATATTTGTGTAAATATTGAGTAGTGATCAACATGGGGCTGGGCGGCGTGAACAGTTCTATGCATTTCCATTAAAGTTCATGAACAGGTTCAATCAAACCGAGCCTGTAATATTTTGATATTTGTCGACTTCGGTGGCTTTCAATTTGTTCCCATCTATTAATAATTATCGGCCATTCAAAAAATGTTTTACAAAGCCCAAATTAAAAAAAAAAGATTAACCGATAAAGACATCGGTAAATTTCGTTGATGATCGGTGGCATATTAAAGATTAGACACGAGTATACAAGACGATTAACTCTAAAACAACTGTAACTGTGTTTTGTGAAGATATTTTTGCAACTGAAGCCCGACAGCTAAATCCGTACGTGTATTGATTATGAGTTTACAAGTGAATTTAAACTTAAAACAATTAAACCCCCTTGTCACATTTATTTAGAAAAATTTTAACAGCAAAGATAATTAGCGGTAGGGTTAGATGACAATTGGTAAACAGTGATGGTGAAAATATAATTTGACTGTTAATACTTACGGTTAGGCCCGAATTTATTTTGCAGGTAGATCCGTGCCAGATTACATTTTTCCCTGACGACACATGCATGATTCCAGGACATAATGAAACAGCCATGTTTCAACTGTTTGACGCATTTGCCGCAAACGGTATAGGTTCGGCAAAACCGTGCATACACTATTTCCGTGGTGTGTATTCGACCGGTGTAGTCGCTGGGTGGCCGAAACATGGGTGAACAGGTAATATTGAAAGTTATTGTTATTATACATTATTTTCCTTCGGGGTTTTATAAAATCGGTGCCTAAACTGAAATACACATGTAGTTGATTGTGTTAATTTGTCATAATTACCAAGCATTTTATTAGATCATCGAAATGTACATATGTGGGAATATCATTTCATATGTACTTTAAGAAATTAGAAACGCAAGTTTTTTAACAAGAAAATTTTTTTGGATAGCATTTTCAATTTTTTTCAAGTATGTTATATAAAGTCAAAGAAATAAGAAACGGAACTTCTTTAAACAAGAAATATAATTAGAGTTTAAAGAAAATGTGCTTTAATGTTCTTTTATTGTAATTGAAGAGTCCATTTGAAAGAAATCTTTTAAACAATTTAACGTTGTATCATTTCAGATTCAAATACAATCAGTTGGTAAGAGGAGACGGTTGAAGATTTTGTTTATATACTCGTGCTTGTAGTTTGATTTAGATACAACTTTTTCTTCATATTAGATACTTCGTAGAAATATTTATCTGTATGTGTTTATGTAGTATATCTTATATAGCAATAAAAAACGGTTAACCGTAAAACATGTTATTATAATTGTATTCAAGCAAACACAAAAGTGAAATATGCATATAAGGAATCGCCACACTCACAAAATACAGTCTCGCCACGCAGCAAACAAAAGAAAAGGAAAAAAGAGCATGATTTTATAGGTATGTTAAATTGAAATAAAACACCGCAGACAATTAACGAAAAAAAAACAACCTTGCGGTTACCGCTTTGGAACGTTCAATGGCATAACAGTTTGCCACTGGTGGTTTAAACCAGGTTATAGGGTCGGTGATTTAACTTGATAGCGTAAGTTTATACCACATTGAAGAGGTATACTTTATATTTAACAGCAGAAACTGCGTCTTATATCTTTATGCCATATATTTAAAATGTTTGCTTGCAGTGCAACATGTTTGCTGGGAATCTGATATTCAGTTTTTCGATGCCGGGCTATTTCCACACAAAAAATCAAGTTGTTAAATTTAATTAGCAACCAAAAGAATATAGAAGCTCGATTATGTTTCTTTTATTTCCTGCATCGTGTTCTTGCTGATTTAACTCCAGGAGCTTTTGTCTCCGTTAGGTCATTGAGTACCCGCCCTTTTACTTAACAATGCCATAAGATTCTTATGTTTCCGGTGTGTTGCTTTTGCATGCAACATTGTCAAGTTGATATGTTAGATTGGAGTAATTTCACCAAGACAACTTGTACTTGTTTGTTCATATGGTGACCTGTTGGGGCAAGTGTGAGGTTGGTGCACCCTAGAACCTGTTTTAAACCCCCGGTGGCTTATTATTTTGTCTCTGACCGTTCCAATGCGGTAACCCCGACAGTCACGGATTTGTGCATGATTCGATACTTGTGAAACGGCGTCACAACAATTAAAATTATATATTATAAAACGGTAAAAAGGTTGACTTAGTGTACGTATGTAAAAGGGATTCATCATTTTATAATCAAACACATAAACACTCAAACATTTTCTCAAGAATAAACAACCTTCATTTATTGGAAAAAAAAACATATAGGAGTTTCAGACAAACCACAAATCCGGAATGTGCATGGAAGAGAAGATTTGCAAATGTCTTTAGCTTCTTATGTTTTGTATTTGTGTGTGCCTTTGTATCCACCAGTGTCCAGTTGATGAGTGGGATAGAGGTTATCCACCCAGCATTCTGTTTTGGTTTGTATGAGAACCTGTAGAGGCAAGTTTGAGGTTTGTGAAATCTAAAACCTGATTTACCGCCGTTGCAAACGTTTTTGACGCCGAACGTTACCATGTCACATGTAACTCCTAAGGTTCTCCTTTTCGTGAATTGTTCCAGGTGTCTATTTTTCATTACATAACACAGTCCAACTTCCTAATTCGAACTTTAATTTTTCGAATTCGTACCTCGGTCCCCGAAAAATGCCAGTATACTTCCGATGCATTAATCCCTGATCATTCGAGCACCAAATATTTCGATCCCGTCGTTTAATTGTCTATTAATTTCACTCTCAAAATGTCAAACTCAATAAAATGTATCGCTCAAAATAATTACAGATTAAAGTTTTCACACTTTAATTGGAAAACAATAGCGGTGCCGTATCTTCAGCGCATGTTATGGAACAGAACAGAACAGAACAGAACATCTCTTTTATTACACCCAGGTAGTGCGCTACAACATGGGATATGGAATAAATGCATATAATAAACATCAAGTGTGGGTTTCCGGTCAAACATAAAACCTCACACAAAAACAACAACAAACAGTGCAAAAATGGAGTTGAAACGGCTATTAAATCGGGCAGCATTATTCCTGTAACAAACAAATAATATTATTTTTATTTGTTCCCATTAAAATCTCATCAGAACACGAATATTATAACAAAGAAAGTCTAAAATAATGGATATTTGCAAACTAAAATCAAGTGAATTGCATAGTTCATTACTGCTTATGTAAAGACACCAGTAACTTTTACCGTTTTGTCATATCATATCGGCATTACATGTAAACATCACACTGGACATAGCTTTCGCGCTAACGACGCGTCTATCGCGCCAACAACGATTTCTATCGCGTAAAGAACGCATTTTGATGCCGGATTTCGTGGCAAAAGAGCATCATCGCAGTAAGTTTACATTTTGTACTTCTTTAGATAATGATACAATGGCAAGGGACTGATCACAAAGTAAACCCTCACCATACTAGTTTTTGTTTGTTTCACTAGGAACTGCACAAACCTTGCTAATGTTTTGGAGAATCGCCCACAGACCATATAATATCATCTTATTTCATTCGACTGAACTTTGATATTGTGAATTGCCGATAATTCAAATTTTTGTCTTGTTCCATTTGAGTTTATATACTACTCAAAATTTGATAGGGATCGCTTTCCGTGTTATCGCGAATTATTTCCCTAACCAAGTTTCAACTGTTGTTCCTCTTCACCAGTTTGTTAGCGCATTCTTTTTTTTGGCAAAAAGCTGATGTCAAATAAACAAATCTTCAGAATCACAGCAATAATTTTATCGTTTCAACCTTATTTAAGGAATAAACACAATCTTTTAAGTGATCCTTATCATATTTTGAGTAGTATATTATCGAAGTTCGACTGTATTAATAATAAGAAGAAGTAGAAGAAGAAGAATATCACAAATCCCATATACATTGTAGGTATAATGCGTTTTAATTAACATTTATTATATAATTATTTTAATTACAACTTGCAATCAAAATACTTTACTTTTCGTTGGTTCGATCGTTAATTTTTAAAAACCTTGTGCATATTAAAACATTTATATATTTTGTAAAATACTGTAAAAAAAGTAAAATATGCATATCAGGAATCGCCACACTCACAATAGTTTATTTCTGTGCATTTTTCGAGAGAAATCCTCGACGAACGTAAATAATGTTAATAGTTTATTATCTCGGTATTCGGTATGCATACATTTTCAAATAAAATAGTATATCAAAATATAAAAAAAAAACATGAACAAGTATTAATCATGTCCATTCGAACGAATACCGATATATAAATGATATAATAAAAGAGATGAAGCAATTAATCTAAACTGATGCCCAAGGTTATAAAGCTGAGCATGGAAACCAGTCTCAAATCTCAAGCATCTGATTGGCTGAAATGGCGACTGGTCGCCATTTCAGCCAATCAGATGCTTGAGATTTGAGACTGCTTTCCATGCTCAGCTTTATAACCTTGGGCACTGAATCTTCAAAACATAATTGATGTACATTAAATATTGCAAATATAACATTGAAGCCTATGGTAATTGGTTTTACTTTTATTAAACCTTTACGTGAAAATAAGAGTACTTTCAAATTGTTACCTCCCCTTAGTGCTCTATTAAATCGAAGAGCATATTTAATTGTTAAGTAGGCATTGTTTTCTTCTGTCAATCGACAAAGAGATTACAACTTAGACATTGTTAAAATACAACAACAACGTTGTTGTTAAAATACAGTAAACTAATCAAACACTGCCAGACATTAAACCAAATTCTTTCATCATAATTTTGGTAGTTAACATGTTTTGTTCTGGAATACGAGTTAGACCAATGTCTTCTTGGCGATAGTTGACTATTTTATAAAAGCGTACTAGTTTATAATAAAAATAAATATGACGAATATTTCTATATGATCGGCCATTTCCTGCTACACAAGGTAGTTATATAGAAATATGGGACTAAACTCCTGACAATTTTTATGTATTGGAAAAGTTGAAGCTAATTTTAAGTGACAATATGAGTACCGTAACTATCAGACTGGTAATTTGTAATAATAAAAATTTATTTTAAACTAAAATAAAACTGCTCATGTCTCCTCAAATGTCATGTGTCAATCAAGTTTTCGCACCTTAATATGCCATCATCTTCTCTCGGCAGATTGGGAATAACGCGTCAATTAACTGCAATTAACAGTAACACCACGGTCTTATTCAAACTGTGACCATACTGGACAAAGCACTAAAGTGTTGAGTAATCGATGTCACCCATTTGTTTACTCTTAAATAGAAAGGAAATGTTTAAGCGGCGTTCTTACATTTTCGACTTGAACTCGGGAGTTTGCAGGTTCATACAAAACTTATAAAATACATGATGGTTTTCTTGGCAATAATTTTGCTTAGCTGTTGTATGATGGCTGTTAGTTCACAGTACGCTATGTACGTGTGGACAAAAGGGTTTGATAATACCGTATCAGGATGTGGGGAAGCAGAGTTCATGGCCTGGAACTCGGGTAGCTCTTGCTTTACCCACACGTGGAACACTCAAGCAAAGAGGACATGGCTTTGGACCACAGCTAACCTACAAGGCAGGGAAGTCGAAGCGATCTTCCTCAGTGACGTTTATTCCAATCTGAAGTATGCCTATGATAATGCGGATTGCACTACGGATGATGTCGCATTAGTGAAGCAGACGCTGGCGGAGGGACATACACAGGTAAGTGTTTATTTTGCAAAATAAAATAACTTGAAAAAAGTTACACAAGAACACAAATAACATAAAACTGGAAAGAATAAATTTAAAACTATAATTTCTTGTTCTTACGGGTCTCCCTTTTAGGAAGATATATCTACAGATTCTTACATTTTCCAGGTGCCCAATCTTAAGATCTACGGTCTCTATGCCGTAGATGACCTGGCAGTGAGCGAGAAAAACCATGTCAAGTACATAGTGTATTACAATGACAATTGTCCCTGTAAGTAATCGTATATCCTTGAAAAAACTACTTCAATGCGATTGAAAAAAATGCCGTTAATATATGTCCATTTCTACAGATAGGCCATATCAAAAAGAGGCGCATGCCCTATTCATGCCGTCCGCCATTTTGTTTTGAATTTTGGAAAACATGCATATACATGTATAACTAAGCCGATCTCTTGAGGTATGATAAGCGGCTACAGAGCTAGAGTTTTAGCGCTAGGGTAAATACACAAAATGCACAAAACCCTTTCGGAATTACAACATGTAATAATAAGTCTTAATAGAAAAAATATAATTACGCGGGTTTATGGCCGCGTGAATAAATTTGCGGCATTTGCGCGAAAATTCGTCTTTGCGAAATTGAATGACACCACAGCAATATCTTTTCTTTTCATTTTCGTTAATTATTTGTGGTGTCTTATTTGAATTTAAAATACTTGTAAGCACATGTTCTATTTTCCTCTCTTTTTCGCCGCTTGGGGAGGTTGTTTTTTGTAAGGCGATTCCTGATATGCATATTTCCCTTTTTACATTTTCATAGCAAATGCGAATGAAAGATTCGACGGTGTAGCAGCAAACAATGAGCAATACCGAAATCTGAAATGTGGGGATATGACAGCCAGGGCAATCTATCTTGACAATCTAGAGCAAATAGCAACGGAAGCTGACAAGCAAGTACAAGGAACGCTGCTTACCCATTATTCTATGAGCTGGCACTGGGCGCGCTGCAGCGGAGTGACGGTGAATACGACATGGAAAGGCGTTGACAAACCAGTGCATCAACACATGATTGACATATTTGACAGCACCGATGTTCAGGTTAGTTCTCATATCAATTTTTGTTGCAATCAAAATCTCCAAAACAACAGAAGCACTATTTGTTTTTCTGTATCAAGTTAATGTTAAAAGCAGCCTCAGCACCAAGCAAAGAGCCAGGCAAGGAAAAGAGACCATGGGTTTAGAAAAAAATAAGTAAGACACCACAAACATTTAACGAAAATGTGAATATTAAAATGGCCAATGGTAAAACAATTTTCTATCAGGGTTCAATATTACTTTTGGCATCTTTTAACTAGTAATATCTGCAGCTTTGCTTATGGTACATCTATACTGATGCCTGAGGCACTGCGGGTTCCATTCCTGGTCTGACTTTGTATCTTTATAAATAAAAAATATTACGGCCAACAATATTTATGCAGCGAGGCGTCGGTAAAAGCGGTCCGTTCTAATACCCCAAACTACCCCAAACCACCCCAAACTACCCCAAACTACTCTAGTTCTAGTTACCCAAACTACCCCAAACCACCCCAAACTACTCCAAACCACCCAAACTACCCCTACTACAAACTTCTTAAAATAATATTATAATGCTAATTATGTTGTGAATACTGATGAGTACATTATAATATCTGACAATTGATTATGTTGTATAAGAGTAGCCTTGACCAGGACTCAATTAGATCAGGCTCACCATGTCGATGCTGCACCAACTTAACTGCAGGAGCTGCCCGATAAGAAATCAACTACATATTTTTTAATCATTTTATAATAAGACAGTAAGTGAATGGCTTGTTGCTGAAGTGTAACATCTAAATTGAAAACTATTTTCTTTCATTTTGGTTTAATGTATCATGGTTCAAGACATTTCAAGTAATTCAGAAATGGCAAGTTTTAAACCGTTTAAATGAAAAGTTTTATACTAAAGCTCCTAACGCTGTATTGCTTTATTTCATATTTACTTATTTAATTATAACAACTTTCTACTGGAGTTAGTTTGGGGTGGTTTGGGGTAGTTTGGGGTACTAGAACTGGAGTAGTTTGGGGTGGTTTGGGGTGGTTTGGGGTAGTTTGGGGTGGTTTGGGGTATTAGAACGGACCCTCGGTAAAAGGTTTCCAGAATAAGTAAGTTTGTGTTGTCATCAGTTGAACAGCGATTACACAAATTTTATTAATGAAAAATAAATAAGTATATAAGAAGTCAAATAAAATAATAAATAAATAATGCATTGAAGTAAATAAATAAATAAATAAATAAATAAATAAATAAATAAATAAATAAATAAATAACAAAACGGGTAAGAATACTGTTTTAAGTACATTATTTTATTTTAGGTTGGTTACATCATTCATCCGGCAGTATCTGACAGGACGAAGGGAGCGGGCTATGCCTACGCTGTGTCTCTGAACAAACCTATCTATACTACCCTTTATTTAAACAAAGTAAGTATATATGCAGTAGCTGTTGACATATTTTTGAACGTTAAAATACCCCAGCAACTATAGCTTGAATATTGTTTAATGTCTGTAAGAATAACCACCCGCTTTCTTTTGCGTTTTTTTATATGCAGGATTTGTATTCTAAGATTGCCTGTCAAAATTCTATCATGATTTTTCCAACAACTGTTTTCTTGTATATGGCAACCCCATTCTTTGTTTGTAAACCATATGCAGGTGATCACGGAATGGTTTTAATCTAAAAAATCGAATTAAAGGTTTCATGACCATTGACCACCGCCAGATGCAAATCATCTTTAAACGCCGTTGCGCACGATACGTACGATAATTGGGGCGCGTCATGGGAAAAAGTACCTTCGGACAGTTGACGTCAATCCTTGAAATGACGTCATAAAGTTGAGCAGACGACATTAATTATTATGCGTTTCGCGTTAAAAATATCATTTTATTGTCGAAATGTGTAAGAAAGCACTTGTTAGTTATGAGTAATTTAAAAATAGTTCTATCTTAATATAGTAACAACTAAAATGTCACAAAATATGACCGAAGGTAACTTTTCCCGTCGCGCGCCCCATATTTGTGTAAATATTGAGTAGTGCTCAACATGGGGCTGGGCGGCGTGAACAGTTCTATGCATTTCCATTAAAGTTCATGAACAGGTTCATTCAAACCGAGCCTGCAATATTTTGATATTTGTCGACTTCGGTGGCTTTCAATTTTTTCCCATCTATTAATAATTATCGGCCATTCAAAAAATGTTTTTCAAAGCCCAAATTAAAAAAAAAATGATTTACCGGTAAAGACATCGGTAAATTTCGTTGATGATCGATGGCATATTAAAGATTAGACACGAGTATACAAGACGATTAACTCTAAAACAACTGAAACTGTGTTTTGTGAAGATATTTTTGCAACTGAAGCCCGAAAGCTAAATCCGTACGTGTAATGATTATGAGTTTACAAGTGAATTTAAACTTAAAACAATTAAACCCCCTTGTCACATTTATTTAGAAAAATTTTAACAGCAAAGATAATTAGCGGTAGGGTTAGATGACAATTGGTAAACAGTGATGGTAAAAATATATAATTTGACTGTTAATACTTACGGTTAGGCCCGAATTTATTTTGCAGGTAGATCCGTGCCAGATTACATTTTTCCCTGACGACACATGCATGATTCCAGGACATAATGAAACAGCCATGTTTCAACTGTTTGACGCATTTGCCGCAAATGGTATAGGTTCGGCAAAACCGTGCATACACTATTTCCGTGGTGTGTATTCGACCGGTGTTGTCGCTGGGTGGCCGAAACATGGGTGAACAGGTATAATTAAAGTTATTGTTATTATACACTATTTTCCGGGGTTTTATAAAATCGGTGCCTAAACTGAAATACACATGTAGTTGATTGTGTTAATTTGTCATAATTACCAAGCATTTTATTAGATCATCGAAATGTACACAAGTGGGAATATCATTTTATATATACTTTAAGAAATTAGAAACGCAACTTTTTAAACAAGAAATATATTTTGTGTTTGATAAAGTTGCGTTTCTAATTTCTTCAAGTATGTTATATAAACTCAAAGAAATATGAAACATGAAATATAATTAGAGTTTAAAGAAGATGTGCTTACAATTATTTCCTTTTAGTGAATTTGAAGAGTCAATTTGGATGAAGGCTTGTAGTGTCTTTTAATCTATTTAACGTTGTATCTTTTCAGATTCAAATACAATCAGTAGGCAAGATGAGACGGTTGAAGATTGTGTTTATATACTCGTGCATGTAGTTTGATTTAGATACAACTTTTTCTTCAGATTAAATACTTCGTAGATAGATTTATCTGTATGTGTTTATGTAATATATCTTATATAGCAATAAAAACGGTTAACCGTATGGCATGTTGTTATAATTATTGTATTCAAGCAAACACAAAGTGAAATATGCATATCAGAAATCGCCACACTCACAATATACAGTCTCGCCACGCAGCAAACAAAAGACAAGGAAAAAGAGCATGTGTTTATAGGTATGTTAAATTGAAATAAAACACCGCAGACAATTAACGAAAAAGAGAACCCTTAGGGTTACCGCTTAGGAACGGTCAATGGCATAACAACTTGCCACTTGGGATTTAAACCAGGTTCTAGGGTGCACAAACCTCACATTGGCCCCCAATATGAACAAACAAGTAGAAGTTGTCTTGGTGGAAAAAAACTCCAACCCATGTATCAACTCGACAATGGTGCATGCAAAAACACACAAACATAACAAACATGACAGGGATAAAAGAAACGGATCGAGCTTCTAGATTATTTTAGAAGATTTTCCCTATAAACCTTCATAAACTCTTAAGACCCTGCCACTGTCTTGCAGCCACAGGGCTAAGCGTATCAATTAACTTTATAGAAGATTTTTGTTTTTAACAGTGTAAGATAGAAATATACCGAGTGAGCTACGGAATTCGTATTTTCACGAGTGGCAAAGCCACTCTTGAACATACATAATTACGGAGTTCACGAGTGAAATATATTTCTATCTTTCAATGGTTAAAACACATTTCCTTTTTTCGAGCTTTTAATGCACAATTTGTGTGAATTTGACAGACAAAATCCGTGAAATAACACCAAAAACTTTGTGACGTCATGAAGTCGAGTACCCAAATTTGAGCCCGTTTTCTGAACGTTGTCATTCGAATGTGCGTTTAGGTACCAACGTGAAAAACTGTGAAAACAAAAATGATATTCCTTGTTTAAAAACAGTGAAATATCACTTTTATTTCACCGAGAAAATTCGATAATTGACTGGAAAGCATAAAATTAAATGGGATTATCACCAGGCATGCAGAGCGCTGTTAAATATCATTTTGGAAACATTTTATTTTGAATTTACAGATTTTTTTTACGAATAACATTGAGAAATCAATATTGCCTTTAATATAAGTTTGTAAATTAAATTTCCATGAAAAACTGGGTGAGAAATACCTTGTTACAAAGTAAATTTAAACTGCACTCGTATCTTTCAATTAAGGTAAGACCTGTGTAATAGGCACTATTAAGAATCCAATATCTGATTATATTTTCATCAACTGCTTCATACCACTGACTTGTATGCAAAATTGTAATGATTTTCACCGTGTAGTTTTTTAGATTTTTAGTTTTTTTTTATTTAAAAAAGTGAGAAAAAAACGTGAAAGTATCCAATTTCTTTAATCGGTGACAAATTATTTTGTTATTGATAAATTCAACCCTATTTTTTTACAGTTTATCCAAAATATGTTATATTTTACTAAACCAATTAAAGAAATAATATATAA
This sequence comes from Corbicula japonica, assembly GCA_038501625.1. Lineage (NCBI taxonomy): Eukaryota > Metazoa > Mollusca > Bivalvia > Venerida > Cyrenidae > Corbicula > Corbicula japonica. The sequence continues at coordinate 730,632 of JAZAYU010000104.1, forward strand.
ATTCAGAATTTATCTTAAAATGACATTTTTTGACCAAACAAATTTTAAAAAATGCATTTTTTATATTTCACGAGACTAAATTATTGAAAATTGTGCAAAATCCTGATTGGTGCAATATACCAAACTTTACCATTTTTTAACTATATACGTTAAACAAAATTTAAACAAAATTTCAGAGAAGTTTACCGTCCAGTTTTAGAAATTTTCAAATTGATTACTTGAATAAACACTATTCTGATAGCGAAAACCCCTTTAATCTTGATTGTTTTCCTTATTTTAGTTTAAATCATGAGAATTTTATATTCAATGACAGAATTACACAGGAAAAAAAGAAATATGCCAATTATTTAAGCTCTAGGCTTACAAAAAAAAATAGCTTCCAGTGGGATTTGAACCCTGGTCCTCTTGCATGATAGAAATCTATGCTAATTTACTAGTATAGTTACCTCCCTTGGATACTCTTCTGGATATAGGTATTCATTACACAGGTCTTACCTTAAATCTTTACAAGCTGTAAACTAGGCTTTCTAGGTGTCTGTCTGAACATATTCTGTACAGTGTCGACTTCCTTGCTCAATTGGGCGGTAATCATTATCGTGTTATTTTTGACTGGCCAGAACAAGTCCTCGGTATCAAACACAATAAACAAATGGTGCAAAATAGCGTTAGCGATTCCCTTTTGACTTGGAGACAGGCCGACGTTTTGTCATCATATTTATCTGAATGATCGTTGAGGGTTTCAATAAGCTTATGGTGTTCTATCCAATAACCCATGTCAATCCTCGTGTCAGCCTCTGAGACAAAAAAAAACTTATATGTCCAGTCTCCACCCTTCTTAGCTGGAGCACCGCTTACACTGCTCAGTGACATGGCTAATGTTAAAACATACAGAGACTGTAGTTCTAAGCGCGAGTGTTGTCGGTTGGTATTATTGTCTATACAAAATAATGAAAACATATTCTCATATTTAAAATGTATTTAAAATGTTATAAAATCAGAAATAAACGACATTACACAAAACTTGAGCAATAGCATAATAAAATCGTTCGAGGCAATATATAAAATACTTAAAATTAGAGTTTTGGAAAATAAATGCCAATCTACGCTAAACGTTAAGGACGTTAAAGGATTGTTGTATGGATTAAAACCAATACTTACATTTGTGTTTAGAAACATTAAGGACAACATTACAAAGCCATGATAATCAGATGAATTTAAAATACGAAAAAATTAAAATGCAAATCATAATTACGTAAAATCTTCCAAAAGGGAAGGCATTTATACACTATAAAATATACTGTTCTAAAGTGTCTTACCATATGCAAAATAAATATACATTAATAACAATCATTTGTGCAAAGTTTTATTGAACGGCATTTTGTCGTCATTGAAAGTTTGATAATTTTCTTTTTTATCGATGAACGTGGTTGGGAGCAGTGTGGTAATCCCTTAATTTTATTTCTATATTTTCGAAAATCAGAATGGAATACTCACATCATTTAACAATTTCTCTTAATGATTGGTTAAATTACATCCAGTTTTAACTCACCCCAATTACAAAAGTACATTTAAGTCAATTTTGGTATGTTTTGTGATGAACACCTAATAAACAATAAAAACAATATTCAAGGTGCTTTGAACGCCTCTATGCACGACAAATATTTATATATTGAAAGACTCGGTTTGAATAAGCCTTGTCATGGACAGTAATGGAAATGCAAATAAATGCACATTCTGATAAGCCTAGAGAAAACGAAACTCAATTTCTTCACAAGAAAATATTATAAATGCTTAAAATGTTTATCCATACAAGGACGATTGATATCTTCATGTAAAATGCATTCAATGCGGATTTCAAATTAATACACTGTACCACGAAAACAATAGGAGGAAACTACGAAACTAAATAAACTGGAGCTGTGGTAGGAGAACTGATAATATAAAACTTGTAGTTTGCAGACATAGGCAAAACAAAGCAGTAAGTACTTTCCTTACTATATATTACACATGTACTTGATGACACGTTTCAAAAAGGTTGCTTAAAATACAAAATGTCGAGATATATGCATATGTTTCTGTGATTAATAATTATGCGGTGTCACACATTTTTTAACCCTGAAATGTCATTTGATAACGTCAGAGCTACATACTATTTGTACGAGCGTAGGCCAAAAACAAAGATTAAACGAAGATAAGGCTTCAAGTCGGATGTTCAAAATGGATACTGTTCGAGTTGTTCTTACACTGTTGACACACTGTCTTTTTACAGGTACTTGTTCGTGCTTTTCGAATCTGTCGTCTGCTAAATTACATGACTTCTTTTTTATTTTGTTCTTACAATGTTTTGTGTTTAGTTTACAGAATGTTTTCTGATTTGTTTACAGAATTTTTTATTTCTGTTTTGTTCACAGGATATGTTTCTATTTTGTTCACAGAGTATTTTCTGTTTTGTTCACAGAATGTTTACTGTTTTGTTCACAGAGTGTTTTAATTTTATTTACATAATGGAAATGATGATCAACACCATCTATAAGGTTACTGACATTGTTGCATCAGTTCTTTCCAAAGTCCTTGTTGTTTAGTTCTACTGTTTAACCGTGACGTCTAGAATAAAAAAAAGATTTATATAATTAAATGTTTCCGTCTTAATACTTTCATTATAATGTTCTAGAACATGAAAATAACCTACATATTAAAAGTTAACATTAAACATTCATCCATAGTTCAGGTGTAAAATGTTCTATGGTAAACATGCTGTTTTGCAGGACTTACATTTGCCGGTGAAACAACGTGTCCGGATGGTTGGATGGGATTTCAAGGGTCTTGCTACCTGTTTGGTCAAGGTGCCGTCCACTTTACTGAAGCTGAGGTAAAAATGTGGTTTGAAATTCTTTCTTTAGCAAATTAACGTTGGAACTCTACAGAAAATGTGGCGTAGAGAAGCGCATTTTACATACGCTACTAATCGAGGCAAATAGTGACCTTGACCTTTATTAAATACATATTTTGGTCAAAAGCTGAAATAAATATTAGTACTATTTTAAAATTTACAAAATAAATGACAAAACGTAATAATGTTTAAGGTCACTTGCCTGTTTCAAAACACGGTTTATAACGTGATTTCCTTTTATTTAAGTATCAACCAGATTGATAGGTTATTATATTGAATAAATGGAACAAGTATCTACTCGTACCATGTTGATAGGTTATTATTAAATAGTAATCGAACTTTTACATGTAAAGATTACTATGATTCTTTGTCCTTTTATACAAGTTTCTACTCGTACCATGTTGATATGTTATTAAGAAAAAAAAGTGATATATGCATATCAGGAATCGCCAAACTCACAAAACACAGCCTCCCCACGCAGCGAAAAAGAAGAGAGGAAGAGAGAGAGAGAGAGAGAGAGAGAGAGAGAGAGAGAGAGAGAGAAAGAATTATAAGTATGTCAATTCATAAATGACGCCACAAACAATTAACGAAAAAGAGAACTTTTGGGGATACCGCCTTGGAACGTTCGATGGCAAAACAAATTGCCACTGGGGGTTTAAACCAGGTTCTAGGTTGCACCAACCAAACACTTGACCTTACAGATTTTCGTATCACAAAACAAGTGAAAGTTGTCTTGGTAAATAACTCCAACCCACCCATCGGCTCAACAATGTTAGAAGCAAAAGCACACAAACATATAAAATATAAGAAGCTAATAGCATTGCAAAGCCAAAGTGCGGGTACTCAATGATCTTACCGAGACTAGATCTCCTGGCTCCAAGGTTATAAAGCTGAGTTTGGAAACCAGTCTCAAATCTCAAGCATCTGATTGGCTGAAATGGCAACCAGTCGCCATTTCAGCCAATCAGATGCTTGAGATTCGAGACTGGTTTCCAATCTCAGCTTTATAACCTTGGAGCCGGATCTCCTAGAGTAAAATCAGCAAGAACACGATGAAAGGGATGATTACTACTATTTTAAAAGATGATAAAAATATTAAATGAACACCGTCTTCTTCTTTATTTTTTATAAAACCATTATATTACTTCGCATTTTTCAGCAATACTGCAGACAACATGGTAACAGCCATCTGATCCATGTCGATAATAAGCAAGAAAATGACTTCATCAAAGACAGACTACATGGTTTAATAAGTAAGTTGAACTTACTTGTTGTGAGTTTGGTGCACTCTAGAAGCTGGTTTAAACCCGAAGCGGCCAGTTGAAATTTAATCCCTATAACAGCAGCTGAGTGTGTAAAAATGTAAAATGTTTATATTCAAATAAGTAACAAGCAGAAAACAGAACACAGCCTCTCCACGTTGAAAGCTAACGTTATTTGCTCATTATTGTTAAACTTTAATTATATACTGTGTTATCTGTATTCCCGAATATGCACGTATAGGTACATGTCTTGCTAGACAGGTGTAATCCGCTATTCCATGGTTCCGTAATGCGTGATCCGTGTCCATGTCCGCGTCAACGTCCGTGTCCGCGATTTTTCACTCACCAAATATCGTTGGGTATATTCAATACCTCCGTGTCCGTTCCGCGTCCGCGTCCGTGTCCGGGTTTTTTCACTCACCAAAGATAACGTTGGGTTTATTCCATACCTCCGTGTCCGTTCCACGTCGCGGACACGAACACGGACGCGGAACGGACACGTACACGGAGGTATTGAATAGTGGCCTTAGGCGTTGAACGCGCGTGTTTGAATGCGCTTCTATGTCAGCATGAATGTATGTTTTTGTTTAAAAGCCCACATAATGTGTACATTATCTGTCAAACTAACGTTATTTTTATATTGTGCTAAAGCAAGTCTGTATATGGCGATGAACTTGGAACTTTCAATGCGGTATTTTCAGATTAATACCCTTCCTTGTTCAGCGCCGTATGGTCCTCAAAGGAAAACATTGGTGTGCCGGAGGCGAGTAAAATTTGCGGAACTGAATAAAATAGTATACACCTGGAAAAAAGTTAAGCACCCCCTATTTGTTTTCCGTTTATGTTTAACATAATAAATCAAAATTTAATAATTTTAGGTTTCAAATTTTCTTCACTATATTGTTAAAGGGATGAAAGCATTCAGGTATGAGGCTCGGTTACATCAGGAATGGCGACGGATAACGCAGCAGCAGATCAGAAGGCTTACAGGCAGTATGCGTAGGAGGGTTGCAGCAGTTATCCAGGCAAATGGCGGATACACCCGATATTGACATTTATCTGTGATACGAATTTTGTTATGATGATAATTGATCTACTGAAGTGAAAAATGAATTAAATTCAGTGTTTATGAACTCTGTATGACAATACTTGTGAAGGACTGAGATATTGTGAAAAAGTCATATGAATTTCAATGATCTTATTTGTTAATAAAATTTTGTTATTTTTTTATGATATTGTTTTATTCTGACACATAATGATCAATATTATCCAAAGTAGTTCACAGAAAGCAAAAAACACATGACAATTTTACATTGTGAAACTTTGAATATAGGTGGGTTGAAAAAAAAGACGGGGGTGCTTAACTTTTTTCCAGGTGTATAGTTTGACAGGGGATTTGAGAATATAAATTCTTCAGATCACACAGAACGCCTAGAGCAAAAAGAAAAAATAAATATATGTTCCTGGGTTGAACAAACAATATCCAAAACTAGATTGAAACCAAGCATCCTAAAACCGGCCAAAATACTACATGAAAAGTAAGTTAAGAAGTATTTTGAACATACATATCGTGCTAAACGATCTTCAAATAGATTTTTATAATAATTATTGTTTTTCTTTTCCATTAAACATAAGAAATGCATTGCGTAAATAGTTATTTTAAACTGCGGCTCTGTTGTTGTTTTTGTTTGCGAGATGTCTTTCTTAATTTGTGATACCGATACCCCTGTTTCAAATGTTTACCTGTTATGCAAATATTGCGTACTTAATTGTTAAATTCTAGAAAAGCAAGCAATCTAGGAAACATAAAGCACGAGGAATATTACCATAATTCTGCTTTCGGTTTATGCTATTTGATATTATTTCCGTATTGTTCCTGTGATGTTAACGTTTGTCCATTAAATTGTGATGCTATCGAGCATGAGCAATAAACCTGAAAAATTTAGATTTTGCTGCAAGTGTTTTTACTTCATTTTGCTGAATGTGCAGTTTTAGAGAGATTAAATAATTCTGCGGGTCGTATTTCAGGAAACCCCTGGTGGATAGGCATGACTGACGAGCTTGTGGAGGGTACTTGGAGATGGTACGATACGGACGAAGTCGTAAATTTTACTGGTGAGAATGATAAGTCTTCAAGCATAAGCAACTCAGTTCTAGATTAACATTTTATTACTGTTTTAAAGTTATTAAAATCCATATGAGTACTAATAAGAAAAAAAACTAGATTTATTAAAAAACCTTTAATATTTATAATTATCAGGAATAGCCATATTATTAAAAATCATCAACATTCCGCCTCCAAGAAGCCAAATAAAAAGGATAGGAAAATACATCATGTTTTCATGAGATATGGTCGTTAACAAAACCTAACACCACAAACAATTTACAAAAATGGGACATAGAGGGTTTATCGCGTTGGAAAGGTCATCGTCTAAGCATCGGGACATTTGGGATCTAAACCAGGTTCTATGGTGTTTCAATCTTACACTTGCCCAAACAGATGTTAAAATGAACAAACATGTAAAAGTTTCCTTGAGAAATTTACTCTTACCCGCCCAAAAAGAAGAGAAGCAGAAGACATATTCAAGAGAGATGAATCGATTTTCGACCACCTTATCAAAACCAGAAAACTTGAAGGTCAATCAGCTATTATATTATGAAAGAGGTAAAAATAAGCGAGCTTCTACATTACCTTTTAAAAAAAAATTCCTAGAAAACTTTAGTTAGAGATTTGTTTTCTTTATTGCGGGTCCTTTTCCAACAATTTGCGTTCTTTAAAATGTAGCTTTTTCATCGATACATTATTACACACTCTAGAAAAGCAAACTAGCTGTGAAATATAAATACCGTAATATTCACCTGCCCCTGTAGAAAGTGGTATTTTTAAAAACCAAGTGTATTTAACTTCAGTAATAACTTATCGTATGTACTACGCAGTTTGAGATCAACCTAAAGTTAGAACAGAATCTAACCAAAATTCGCCACTCCTTTGATTTTTGTTCTAAATGGTCTATTCGTAGTAACTATAATTCTGAGATTTCCTAAATTTGAAATACATGTAGTCCATTCACTTTAAACTTGTGCAACTTAGTCAAATAGATGAAAAGGGAACTTTGAAAACCACCGAATACGACAAATATGAAAATAGTGCAGTCTCGGTTTGATTGAGCAGTAAAGACGCCTAGCCCCGATTGGGCGCAACCCAATATTTACACCAATAAACAGTACAATTTTGATCCATCCCAAACTATGGTGTGCATATGGCGGTCAGGCGCGTAGCTGCCTATACGCGTGTACGCGACTGAATCCACATGATTCACCTCTGACCGCCCAAAATGCACCAGATTGCACCATTGATATAAAAAAAAGGGGTGTGGGGCGTGTCCCCCCTCCGGGCAGCCCAATTATGAATCCACATGAAAAGAGGGCTAGCTATGCCCCTGGCGGTGAATATGGAACCTTTAATAGGTATTTTCAGATAAATACCATTCCATTTTCCGCGGCGTATGGTTCCCAGACAAAAGAAAGGGTTTGCCCTAAAAAAATGGGCAGAACTATACAGAATAGAATTTAGACAGGGGATCAGAGAATATAAATCCTGCATATCACAGACAACGCCAAAAGCAAAAAAAGCATTAAGTATATCCTTGGGGTGATAGAACAAATTTAATCCGTCATAATACATTGTCTAAAGTAAATTTCTTGACGTCATTCCCGGTTTACAGATTTCCAGCCGGGTGACATGGTAACGGATGATCAGGACTGTGGAGTTTTCTGGCTAGATTTCAATTTTCGTTGGGGAGATTATCCGTGTACATACAACTGCAATCCTCTGTGTGAAAAACAGTATGTCAATTAATTTCTTAACTTTTCAACTGTCGCCGTGACGGTGCGGGTTCGCTCCCATGTAGAGACAATATCATTATAGATCTCGGAACACCATTTAAAAACATTTCTAAGCAAGAAATTCAACACGTTTTTTTTCTGTACAGAAAATGGAAAATTATTCAAAGTAAACACTTTGATTTAACATATTTACATTATAAACTCATTTTACTTACATTGTATCTATGTTTTTCTGGTGCTTCTTGTTAAATCAAATAATGTGAAATAAAAAAATTAAAAAACACAAACCAAACCAACTAGCATCTTCTCGAACCAATTATTGAATTCATTTCTAAATCATAAATAAACATTGATTGTGAAAATTATTGATGAAATTTGTATTAGTTACGAAGAAAAGTTCTGGATTTAGAAATAGTAGTCTTCAAAAATAGTTTCTGCGTTTAAAATTATTTTGTTTCTTGAATTTGGTGTTGTCGCATTACGCTTCTGTCAGTGTTGATTACTTAGAATGTCGTTATGTTACTTAAATGATTTTATTTTATTAAACCATATTTAATTAAACCATATTTAAATTTTGTTTTAAATTAAATAATACCGAAATTCATCAAACGAACTTTGTCCGTTTTATACATTGTTGTTTTCACACGTCATGTTGAATTCATTCATTTGTATGTCTAACAAATGTAAATTAAATTATTTTGTTTTATTCAAAATATATATAATTTGAAAAGGACATTTTTAAAACTAATATCAGTCAATTAAACACTAATTTCATCATTAATAAAATGTATATTTACAGAACTTTCTGAGTCTGTATCTACTGGATTTGGTCATTCCTAATATGCATGATATTCATTTATTCGCAGTTCAGGTTCTCACATTACAAGTAAGAGTATGCCAATAATACTTATATGTCGTTTAATTTTTATTTTTCAGAGGCCGAATCTATGAATCTGAAGTAATTGGCTAAAAAAAAGATCCGGAATTAAAAGATAACAAAAACTACAGGACGATTGTTTTGTATAACAACTGATGACGACAGTTGTGTGCTTGTTTGTTCATTTGAGAACCTGTTGGATGCAATTTCGAGGTTGGTGCACCCCAGAACCTGGTAAAACCCCTACCACACCCCAATGGCAAATTGCTCACTTTGTGTTACAAATGGCAAATTGTTTTCACTTTTGTTTGTGGCGTCTTTTTTAAAACTGTTCATTGTATAACCATGCTCCCTTCTCTTCTCTACTTCTTTGCTGTGGGGGGAGGCTGAGCCTGCTGAATGTGGCTATCCTGATATCCATATTTCACTTTTATTCTATATGATGCTAAAGTTCAAATGTCAGTAATTTTCAAACCAGTGTCTTTAATAAACTTGCTGGTTATTTTTATCTTATGAAACTACAGAAACATAGTAATATAATAGTGTTTGCTTATACCAAATGGCTATTTAAGACAGTCATGAATAATTTCTATATTTTTGTTATCGCTATTTGTCCAGCGTTTGCGATGGATCAAAATTGTACTGTTTATTGATGTTAATATTGAGTTGCGCTCACCCCGGGGCTATTGCTGTCCAAAAAACGGCGGCGTAGACAGTAAGTTATATGCATTGCCATTCTGCCCATGAACAGGCTCAATCAAACCGCGCCCGCAATATATTAACATTTATCGTGACGTGCGCTGGCTTTCGAAGTTTCTGTTTCATCATTTTAAGACATAAGGAGTATAACAGGCAGCAAAGTCTAATCTGGATTTCATTTTAATCAAATACAGTTGAACAACAAATGATAGTGCCTCTAGCTAGATGCGAACCCGCACCGTCACGGCGCCTAGCCCTGCAATTCCTGCGACGCAACCAATTGAGCTAACCGGGACAACCCCAAAAAAGATTGACCAGATATCCCTGATATACGTAACAATCACTGCATGACATCGGTAACGGGTTTTTTACTGATAACAGTACTGACTATTTAACAAGATTGAAATTGGTTATTTTTCGATTTCGAATTTACTGTTGGTAGAGCTTTTTACTGTCAAGTCAGAGGTAGCTTGTTTAAACACGACCGGAGCGTGGACAGTGTCTACGTGAAAACTTGATCTGGGGACATTGTGACTGAATGTCATTTTGTTTCTCTTCTATGATTAAAACTTGAAAGCAGCAAATCCGTCGATAAAAAAAAATCAAAGTACAATAGTTGAATAATCAAGAACGGCGTAAGGTGGACGGTATGGATATGTGTGTGAGAAAGGCGATGAAATCAGAGATAAACTTTAGAAAACAAATATAAAACCAATTTTAAGGACTGTTCACAGGGTAATATTTAAAACTACAAATTCAAGGAGAGTTAAATTTACATTTTTGCGATTGCAACTTTACATCCGTTATTGGACAGAATTGATTGCGTGTTTCGAAAATTACTACTACCGATGCCCAATTTTGCAGAAATAAATAAAATGGATTTGCTCCATCTGTCATGATCCTTTGTGATATTTTTCTTTTATATATACATTTTGACGCGTTCTTTGAGTCACGTGATATTTCTTAATATAAAGATCAAGTTTAATTTGCGTAGAATCTATATATAGAGGATACAACATGAGTGATCATTTTATACTGAAATTATTAAACGAGTCGTCTAAATCGATATAAAACGAGGCTTTTGCCGAGTTTTATATCGATTTAGATGACGAGTTTAATAATTTCAGTATAAAATGATCACGAATGATGTATTCTATTTATCACATACCCTAAAAAACAAGCGCAATCCATGAAATGTCCCTTTCTAACGCCTAGTAGAGCGAACTTAAAACGTGTGTAATTCGGTCGTATCGGGTAATACAAAAGCTAGTCCCAAAAGAATTTATCCTACCGTTTTCCCATTTGCCAAAATAAGTTGAAATAAATAAATAAAATTAACTGCGCTAGAGTCAAGATAAAAGAATCTATCATTTATAGGCTTCTGAAGTTGTGTTTAATTAAATAAATCGATCTAGTGTATGACGTCATTCGTGTAAACTTTCATAGCGGCATATGACAACATTGAAATTTGCTGGATATAAACTGGAAATTTGGATTTAAAATGTGTTTCTAGTGTTTTTATTTTGTTTCGGGGATGTTGTAAGATCACACCGACAATGTTCTGAAAACGATGTCAGCGTCTGGGTCATTTTGTTTTCGATCTAAACGAAATGAAATGGCTTTGTTGCTGTTGTTGAATTTCATCATAGACTTTCGGCGTATTGCTATCTTACGGAGTAAACAAGATGTCAGAGTTACATTTTCCGCGGATATTATCAATATGAGGGATGCTTAAGATCCTTATAGAAAATTGATTGCTTGCCTGAAGTGGACAGATGGCAAAAGTAAGTCATTTTCATAAATTTGTTTTGATCGCTGATAACGCGGATGAATAGTGATTCGGCTATGTTATATAACTAGTTATATATCGAAAATATATAACGGGTGTTATTACACTCCCACACCGGAAGGTATGTGATAAATTCTAGTACTAATGAGGCGACAGGAACAAGACCAACAATTATTAAGAATGATTTCTTATGTTGCCGCCGTTTATACTCGGTAAGTAATCAATTTTTCGAAGTTGACTTTTTCATAAACAAATCATTCTTTGATAGGAAATCATTTTCATAAACAAATCATTCTTTGATAGAAAATCATTTTTCAAAGTCATTTTCCACGAGATCGTTATTCTATGGGGCACGTCACGGGAAAATGTACCTTCCGTCAATTTTAGTGATATTTTAGTTTTTACTAAAATTAGAAAGAACTTACAAATATAAACCGATTTCTTATTACTAAAATTTTATTTAATTACATACGTTGACATTAAAACGGTATTTTTACCGCGAAATGCATAATAAATAATGTAGTCTGCTCAAATTTATGACGTCATTTCAAAGATTGACGTCAACTTCCGAAGGTACCTTTTCCCATGACGCGCCCCAATTATGAAGTTAACTAGAATGAGTGCTAAAATAGTTTTCCAGTTATCCAGATAATACAATCATAACCGTATGTTTATGACCAGGTCCCAAGGTTATAAAACTAAGCATGGAAACCAGTCTCAAATCTCAAGCATCTGATTGGCTGAAATGGCGACTGTTGTGAATCTTCCAATTTTGATTCATCCTCTTCCCCGGGCAGAAAAACGTCTACCGAATTAGGCACTATCTTCTTGCCATCGAACATGACGACAAAGGATGTGGTGTTAGCTGCTTCTGAGTATAGCTGGATATTCTCGTGTATGATACCCGGTGTCACGGTACAGTTCAGTTCTATCCCTTCCGGTCTATATTCACGGAGGGCACTGTCAGAGGGAACTGGAAGATTCACAACAGCGTCTAATGGTGAATATATACCTCTGGGCACTGTCCCTTGAACAACCATTCCTTGGTGGCCGTATCCCCGCATAAACCTCATAAACTGGCCACCAAGAAGCCGTCTACCAGTCCAAAAGAACTGTTTTACTTCCTCCGAATATAGCATGGCTGACACATTGCTGCATGCATGCCATCTTAGTGAGTCTTGTAGCAATTTGAAAACTATATTGTTGGTTGAAAACGACCCATTTTCAACTAATGTTTTCAATTGATGGAGTGTTTGGTCAAAGTCTGGAGTGGTTTCCGTTTGGGTACTTTCTTTACTACTTTGAGTTATTACTGATGTTCGTTGCAATGTTATGGGTGATGGGGAAGCTAAAAATACTTTTGTTGATGATACACTGATTTTTTTGCAAATTGTTGATTTAGGTGAAAAATATTTGAAGGGTGATGAAGATGTTGGATGAAAACGTTTCACAGATGTTGATCTAGGTGATAATAATTTCAGCGGTGATGGAGACGTAAGACGTATTTTTTTCTTTGTCGTCTTCAGTGGTGAGGAGATATGGGATAATTTTCTTTTGGTTTCCTTCCATTTTCTTCTTAGATTCAACACGGGTTTTCTTTTTCTCATGTTTGGAACTAGACCTAAAAAATGAAAACAAGAGTTGGTGTTTAATCCATTAACAATGGCTTTCTTATGTAAGTCTCCATGAAATTGTCCTAAAGTGAGGCGGTTCTCCATGAAATTGTCCTAAAGTGAGACAGTTCTCCATGAAATCGTCTTAAATGTAAAAAAAATAAACACAGAGGCTCCTATTAGCACAGGAAAACGTTCTAAAGTGTTAAATAATGTATGCCGCACCCCGCAAACACAGCAAGGCGAAATCTAATTCTCTAAAGCTCCCAAAATCAGTCTGCAGACATTGCAGAGTTTGGACCCCTATGTCGCTATCCCTTCTTTCACGCTTCAACCACTGCATGGACAGACAAAAACGGACCAGAAGCAGATGTCTGAAACAAGCGGCTATGTGGTTATCTCATACACAATACCTATAATACAAGAAAATGTACTTACTTTACTGAATTAGTGGTCGATGTAAACAAAACAATGCTGTTTTATCACCAATTGACACCACTCTCCATGAAATGGCCGTCTTAAAGCATCGATCTTCTCACTTTAGGTTAGACCCCTTGTATTATACGGAACAGTTATTTTGTGGTTGTTGTTAATTAATATGATTCAAACAAATTGTTGTTGATACCAGAACAGAACGCCAACTAAAGCTTTCGTTTAACCATTACGTGCAGTAAAAATATAAATTAAAGTGCAGTATAATTATTGCTTGCAGTATGATGGCCTTTACACGGCTACTAAACGCGCACCTCCAGTCCCGACGGTGATACCGGTAAAATGAGGTGCGCGTATTCCGATGAGCGAGGTGCGTGTACAAATTCGACAACAAAAAGGTAGGTGATGTCTTTTTAGCAATATTTTCACAATCTGTACAAACGTTGCCAAAAAAGTAAAAACATAGTTCGACCTTAATTAGAATAAACTTATTAATTATATATTCTGTCAAAATTGCAATAAATACACTTAACAACTTTTTTAAGTATACACCTTCGTACTGGGGCATTACTTGCTTGATTTTTGGGCTATTGCCCTAAAACTTTTAATAAACCTTGCAATGGATGCTAGTTAACTTGTTTATTAGTGAAACTTAATTCAAAATTACCGACAAATTGACTGCTCAAAATCATTTAGAATACTGACACACACAGAATACAAATTCACACAAACAGTTAATAAAGCGGATGTTCAACTTAATAAACGAATTACGCGTACATATAAATGAACATATGGAACCTAGAAATATGCAAGTCTTCTATTTCTGTTAAACTAAAATCATTTCATTATTATCTTAATGTTTTATAACTGTTTACAATCCAACCCACTTTTGGGGCAAATCAGTTTGAATGCATAAAATGTAGTCGCATATCTTTTAGTTTTCTTATATGCCTGTTAAATTCGACCAATGTTTTCTAATAAATCAGTTAGTATTTATTGCATTTTATTGACAGTTTTAGAGCAATAGCTCAGTTATCAAGACAGTAATCAATAGCTCAGTTATCAAGCCAGTAATGCCCCAGTACAAAGGTGTATACTTAGAAAAGTTGTTAAGTGTATATATGACGCGAGATCCCAGAATGATAATAATACACCGTATTATTTTCTTTTCCTTACTCGTTTACCATATTAGCTCATTTACCTACTCCGCGTTTGTACAATCTTGTAAGTTATTATCCTTACAAATTTTATAATGCACCTCCAGTCCCGAGCTCGCACCTCCAGTCCCAATCAAATTTTGACAGAAAGTATCTCTATAAAATCGATTTCACAACGAAAAATAAGAATTAAGTATGTTTTATAACTAATGCTGATCGACTGTTACAATAGATTTGGAGCAAATTGTCATTTTGGAGAAATACTACTGATTTTCTGTTGATCAACCTGTTGAATCTCACTTCAGTTTCGAGGAAGAATAAGGAAATCTCAGCGAATCCAACGATTTCAGGGAAACTACACAGTGCACGTAAAGTTTATTCTTATTAAGGTCGAACTATGTTTTTACTTTTTTGGCAACGTTTGTACAGATTGTGAAAATATTGCTAAAAAGACATCACCTACCTTTTTGTTGTAGAATTTGTACACGCACCTCGCTCACCGGAATACGCGCACCTCATTTTACCGGTATCACCGTCGGGACTGGAGGTGCGCGTTTAGTAGCAGTGCTTTAGTCTCAATAATTCGACTGCAAGCACAGACCCATTATCAAACTGACTTTTCTGTTATTTATCGATTAACGTGACGTCGTGAGTCAGGTAAACTTGAAGCGCGGAAATCGAAATTTGTTGGCATGGGTGGAGGTTTAAAAGAGTTTTGCATAAAAAACGAAACCGTTATTTATAAAGGATAACATATATTGATTCTACTTGAATGTGACTTTTCAGGTAATAATGTAAATTTTTTAAAGGTACATATGGTTTAAGATGCTTAATGGAGCCGCCAACGATGCGATCAAATTCCGATCGGCGGCATATGGAAATAGAAGGAAAATTTTCCGCATTGATTTGAATGCTTACTGGGTTGTACGCGAAGGGCAAATATCGCATATATAGAAAAGCCCTTGTCGTGTACAAATAGTTGTGCTAGATGGCCTTAGTTATGTTAGGGTCTATATAACAAGGGGTTAAGAAAGGATAGCGTAAACGCGCATATTTTATCGATAATGCTGTCGTCGCGTATCGTTATCAGCTTCGCGTGTGTAAAACACAGATCACGGTCCAAGACGGACCAGGTACAATGGAACATGTGGAATGTTGAACGCAAATTAATACTATCCGCTGTATTTTAGTTCATACGGACTAATTAGTCGTCCGATTTTAAGTGTTTATATGTCGCTGAAAAGGGGAAAAGTTGATCTACACGTTTGTGTAATTTTTATTTCAATAAAACTACAATGACATCCTATTTATAAGATTTAAAACCGCAAAACGGGTTGATATTTCGACGAATATTAAAAAGATATTTTTCTTCATTATAATTAAATACGCACAACCTTATTATACTCATAAAATATTTATTATTATATTTCTAAACAAGCTATAACCAAAAATAAAAAATGGTAATATAAAAGTTTCCGATTATTAGTAGTTGTAATTTTGTTGGAGAGATCGGAACTGTGCTTTGTTATTGTTTGCTATTTGGTTATTTTAGCGAATTATAATTTATCAATTTACTCCTTTTGTGTCGTTGAAAAATAAAGAATATTTAATGAGCTCAATGATTGAAATAGACAAGTTTTTATCATTTGTTTGCCACCTTTTTCCGACTTCATTTGAGCTCGGTATAAATGAAAGAGCGACTTTATATATGATGCTAATTGGCACAACTGTTAATAGTTTTGTTAACATCGTTTTCCACACGTGCCATTCTCCAATATTCACGGTATGTCTATGGGGTCTTTGCTTTGATGATTGAGGATATTTCCGATGATAATATGGTCTCTCAACCTATTTGCAAAACAGTTTAAGTACCATAATTGATATTAGAAGTTACACAGTCTTTTCTCTAAGAAGACGTTACACTTCACCCCATAGACACACCTTTATTTCGTGGACAAACAGTGTAGATCCAGATCAGCCATTCATGTTGTCTGATCTGGATCGACACTGTACTTTTTAGATTCATTGTAGATTGCACGGATAGAAGATACGAAATGTCTTGTAGAATTTGGGAGAAATCTATTTGTGTTCGAATCAGAGGCCTCGGAAGCTCAATTGGTATAATTATGGTTAGCCAGAGATCCGAGTTCATTTCAGAGCAGGATCTACAATTCAAATATTACGTAAACATATGAAGTTAGGCGTAGATTGGTATCTTTAAATTATCACTGGTTATAATTAATGTTTTCATACATTTTTAAAACTTGAAAATGAAAACTGAAGGCCCTTCCTAATAGAATTATAAAATTTCACTCATGGTGAAGACACGCCATGAAATCGTGAAATTCGAAGTCGGTTTTAACCAAACTTACACAATAAGATTGCTTTAATTTATGTTCTAATGCAAAATGCAACCAAAGAACTAAATAAAAATCCAAACTTTATGCACCTATGTCGGTAATTGAATGTGTGAATAGCGAGCAAATTTAACGAGTAATTTTTGGAAATGGCCGACATCTTTCCCAAATTGCCAATTTTCGCGAAAGTTTCTGTTAAAACTGTCAAGACCCAAGCTAATATATCTATATAATTCTACATTGGATGCACTGTCCCATCTTTTCTTTGCATTTTCCACCAAACAATTTTGCATTATCAATCGCTACTAATTACTGAAAGCTGTGGAAAACAACCCATTGTCTGTCCAAATCGGCCAATGTGTCTATATTATTGGGAACAACAATTATCAACCGACTTGGTAAATTTGCATATTACACATTATACAAACAGAAATTACCTTCAATCAATAAACGAAATGAAATATCAATACTTACATTGTGTATTTAATCCAAAAATCGGGTTTCCAGTCGTTTCCTCCACACTGACATTTCCTCCTGGATGTTTCCTCCAGGATGTTTCCTCCCCTATATGTAATATATAGTAATGTGGTGATAAACTATATAGTGATGTGAATGTTCTTAATGAAATATTTAGTATCATTGATATTTAACAAAAAATCATGACAAAGTCATTCTTTTACTTAAAATCAAAAAGAAAGTTGGGGTTAGGTAGTTTCAAACAATTTGTTTCCAGGTATTAGGTTTTAAATGAAATTTTAACAATTTACTAAAAGTTTCTGTTGTAATTGTTTATGTTGGCTGAATATAACTAGAGGTAATTATGTATGCACTGATAACCTAAACTATTATCGGCGACTTTCTTAACCCCTTGTTATAACAACCCTGGTTATGTATATATAATTAGTAACTTCAATTGTAGACTTGTTTAAATAATCTTTCTTAAAGTCCGATTTTCGATATCTTTACATTTTTAAATTGCTTCGGTTTATACAAATATATGAAAAAAAGAACTTTTGAGGTATCTATAAAAACAAAAAGTAAATGGGTACCGCCGGTTTTTCCCGTCTTTTTCACCGTTTTTTACGGCGTTGCTATAATTTTCTCATAGGCTGCTAATTCTCACACTACACCGGCAAAAAGGTAAACACGTTGGAACCCTGCGTGTATTCCTGGATAATTACTTCTTTCGCAGAAATTAATGGTGAATAAAATCACTGCAATTTTAGTATTAAAAGTTGCATATGATGCTTGTTTTTATATAGATATATTCCCCATATTTTGCATTATCAGCGTTTATTGCAGTGCGGAAGGTGGTTCCGAATCATGGTCTGTTTCGAATCTGAATCAAATTATCGGGGTCTTGCAAATAAATTTAAGACCCAGTTCGAATTTAATACATTTCGATAGTGATTTCCCATAACGTAACATATTTGTGGATGTTACGGACCATCTATAGATAGATACTGTCAGGTCTAGGAAACGGCTGTTTTTACGGACTGTCTGTAAATTTATAGACTGTCTGTTTATTTATAGATAAATGTGTCTGTAAATTTATGGACAAGGGAGGTTACAAAAGTTGTCAAAAGTGTAAATCTTGGTTCTACACCACATTGGGATAAAAATAAATGAAAATCTACAAAATAATTAGTATTAAATATTGTAAATCAACATAACTTTGTTTTAAAGATCATTTTTATGTTCAAATGATTGTGTGAAATGTTGTTAGATCATTGATGACCATTTTGGAGAAGAAATAGCAGTGTAAACAAACTTCTGTTCTTTTTGTTTATGCCCTATCTCATGCTCTTTGCTATCAGAATTAACAAAAATGCTTTAGGTTTGTGAATTTCTAAAATGTGTTAACTTTTGTATCAACCCTTGTCCATAAATTTACGGACACATTTATCTGTAAATAAACTGACAGTCTTTAAATTTACAGACAGTCCGTAAAAACGGCCGTTTCCTAGACCTGACTGTTACAGAATAAATATCTATGAAATCCTAATGGACCATGTAAATGTTTAATGATGACATTGATGCTATTCACTATACAGTCTTGTGTGGTCACCGCAATTGCTGGTCAGCATCACAATCAATTTTTTCGTGTGATAACAGATGATAGTCTGTCTTCCCACCTGTGACCACAATCATTAGACAAGAAAAATGCTGTGATTCGCCACGATGTATCCTTGCAAATCACGCTAAAATTTTACCTGTGATCTTAAGAGGTTCTTCCATTTTCCCTAAACTAAAGATATATACATGTATTGTTCATATTTTCGTATAAAGGGAAAAAATCTCAAACATGATCAGTGCACATTTTTATTATCAATTATTTGAAACACTGGAGTTTTTCACACCTGTGACCTGTATTCATAAACTCCATTATACACGTCCGGTAAATTGCTGCCAATTATGCTAATAGTGTGTTGTTATGGTTATTGTCAAATTAATAACTTTAGTATGCAAACATTACAAAAAATCTTAAAATGAATTAACTATATGATTATTTAAAGTGAACAACAGTCATTAAATTGTTAATTTATTTTACGAGAAATTGGAGATCGTATTTCCGGGAAAATCAAACCCCAGTTAAAATAACATTTATTTTAGACCTTGTATGTATGTTAAGATATGAGAATAATACAACTGCATAATTTTTTCCTATGCAAAAATGTCAAATGCCAATTCTGAGATATTTGAAATAACATATTAGTTATTACCCTGTAATTCCTGAAATTTTACAACTTTATTACTCAAAACCTTCCTGTATACCGGCGTATTTAAGAATGACAGAGACACGTAAAAGAAGAGTGAAGGACCAGAAAGAGGCGACAGTCAATTCTGGAGAAAATGGCACAAGCAAAGAAAAAGTAACCTCTAAAAAAGTTATCAAGGTAAAAAGCTGTGTAAAAGGTACAAGACTTAGTGGGCTTTAATTGCATCGGCGAACAGTGTAGATCCAGATCAGCCAGCATACATTTTAATAAATCCTATATACTTACTATAAATTTCTGAAAATAAATGCCTCTTTAAGGGCTACATTCGGAAAATTGAACTTTCAGTGATAAAAAAGAAAATGATCAAATTTCTAAATAACAGCATAATGCAGTTAAATAAACTTTGCACATCAAAAAGTTCTTAATAATAATAATATATCTTTATCTTAATTATGTTAAATGATAGTGCCTCTAGCTGGGAGCAAAAAGAAATATTAGAACAATAAAATATAACATTATTTAACAGCAATATCCCATGGAATAAGGTTTGAAACTTAAAAAGCCTTATTTTCAATGATTGGTGTATTTTGGTATATTTGCATGTTTTCAGTCCCGTATATCCAAGTTAAAGGAGTACAGAGAGAAGACGGGAACCAGATATGTGTTGACAGCTTGTAAATTTCTCATAGCAGTTATTGTTATTCCTCCATTCCTGAATTATGCTGCATTACAACGGGAAGCCAGCATTCTGAAACCAGATGGTAATTATATAATCTTAATCCTTCACTTTCCTCCATATATACCCCTTTATGGCATGAATGAACAGTGTAGATCCAGATCAGCTGGCAAATTGGTGCCATCTGATCAGGATCTTCACTGTTTGCTTTATGATTTATTTGGTTATTTCTGAACAAAAAAAACAAACAGTGCAGATCCTGATCAGATGTGATAAAAGGTTTATGTTTGGAAGATGTCAGATTTAGCATTGTCAGCAGGCTGGGGCCATAATCAGCAAAGTGGTAACCACATGTACATGTTATAATAGATCACAAAATGGTTTTATGATTAAAAACTACTTATGCCAGCTAAGCTCTTCAACAAAACACCAGTTTTAGTATGTGAATCTGTATAGTTAAACAAATGATTCTTTCAACAAATGTCAGTGATTTTGTAGAAAAAAAGTAAATTTCTATAATATTTTATTTAGATATTTTAGTTGTTATTTCATGGATACACCTTTTTTCACATGGGCAACCAGTAAGATCTAGATCAGCTAGCACATCCATGCAATCTGATCTTGATATACTGTTTGCTTACGCAGTTTAACCCTTTCCTGTACAGACACACCTTTATTGCTAGGGCGAACAGTGTAGATCCAGATCAGCCGGCACATCAGTGCCGGCTGATCTGGATCTACACTGGTCGCACATGCGTAAAAATGCGTATATATCCAGGAAAGGGTTAAATCATTTTTTATGAAGTGAAGGGTTTTAAATTTAATAATACATTTAGAAAGAGTAAAGTTGTCATCATAAACTGTGAAATCATTAACATTTGTGGGATCCTTATTTTCTTGAATTTTATGGCCTCAATGGCATTGATCCACAAATTAAAAACCACCACAAAAAATGAAATGAATTGGGGTTTAGAAAATTGAGATCTACAAATGAAAGAAACCACAAATGGTGTCTAATGGCAAATCACGAAAATTTTATGCCCACAAATATGAATGCATCCCCAATTGCCAGTCCTCATCAAATCAAATTTATCATTTCAGGAGAGCTTTATGACATAGGATGGGGGCAGAAATTGTTTCTTTCATGTAAAGGCAAAGGTGCACCCACAGGTAAGATGCTTTGCATATTTTCGTTAGCTTATCCTTTAATCCGTGGATCAGGGGTTCCATTTGACCCAGTAAATGACCTTTTGAATATAAAAATATTGCATGAAGCATCATTTAACCCCTATGATTTTAGTTGAAGGGTCATTTTGCCTTTAATTACCCCTAGGCATATTTTGGCTTATAAATGGCAGTGTCCTAAAAATGGTCAACATGACCCTTGGGATTCTGTAACTAGGGGAACCCATGCTGGATGTGCCATTAATCACATGTCTGACCTTCAGAGAATCTGATCAGTTTTCACATCCTGCTTCTTAACCAGATATAAATCTAAAAAATCCTGAGGCGGATTCATGGGGGTTTAATAGCCTAGGGTAGCTCAAAGCCTCAAAACTCCTTTTTGGTCAGCAATATTTAATTTTCATAGTAATTTATTTATTATGTTACTACCCTAAAACTGCCCCAAACAAATCCCCTTTGTCATAATCTTGCCTTTGACCCTGTGATTGTATTTCATGAATACATGAACATGTACATATATGATGATTGTTTCAGTGGTCCTTGATGCTCCGACAGGAATGAACTCGGATGTTTGGTCTCTTGTTGTTGATAAAGTGGCTAAATACAGCACAGTAAGCATTTCTTATTGCTCGGTTAAAGCAACATGAAAAGAACAGGATTTTGGCATGACTGGATACATTTAAGACATGAGTATGCTCCAACTGGTAAACCCCTTTTATTAAGGTCTTATATTTTGTTTACCCTGTACTTGATGGAATACGGCAGATATCCATGGATATCTGTGTTGAACAGTGAAGATCTGGATCAGCTGGCATATCCATGCTGTCCGATCAGGATCTACACTGTTTGCTTTAGATTCATAACTTAAAGGTTATTTCTGATCAAAAAGTGAACAGTGTAGATCCTGATCAGACAGCACAAATGTGCCAGCTGATCTTCACGTTCACTGTTGGCACATGGAATAAAACCTGTACATATTTAGTTTGATTAATGCAATTACCTTTCATATTTTCATTTTCCAGCTCTCTAAATTGTGTTCCTCATTTATCTTACATTCAATGTTCATTTCTGGGCCCATGATCGTAAGTGCATGATTGGAGAACAGTATCAAATCTCTCTATTTTGATTGGTCTCAATTTAAGCCTATTGTATGCTTCAGATTGAAGACTGGATTCAAGTTTTATTTTAATCACACTTTTACCCAAGATGCTTTTTAACTCATGATTTATATTTTTTTATTGCAGGTGTGTGTTTATGATAGGGCTGGACTGGGTTTCAGTGACAGACCGTATCATGTAAGTAACGGCTTGTAACATCGTAATCAGTAAATCATTAAATCAATATTTATTTTACTATGCAAGCAACTAAAGAAAGCTTAGCGAGTTTGATACGTTCAGTATGGATTGAATGATGAGATCACAACATCTTCGTCCCACGTCACAGTTTTGCACAATTTTCTAACCCTTAAATGGGGCGCGTCGCGGGAAAAGGTACCTTCGGACAATTGACGTCAATCATTGAAATTACGTCACAAAGTTGAGCAGACGACATTGATTATTATGCATTTAGCGTTAAAAATGTCATTTTATTGTCAAGATGTGTAAGAAAAGCACTTGTTAGTTATGCGCAATTGAAAGATAGTTGTAAGTTCTTTCTAAATATAGTAACAACTAAAATGTCACAAAATATGACCGAAGGTACCTTTTCCTGTGACGCGCCCCAAATAAAGACCATCAAACTGTTAAGACCACTTTAGTCTAGTCCCAGAGGTGATAGTTACAACTGAGTTTCACTGTATATATATAATAAATTTACTTATACTTACAATATAATTCTTTTTCGCTTTAAAAATTAAGACTTCCCATCATGAATGTGGATCAAAGTTGGCTACAAAACTAAGCAGTCAGCTAACATGCTTACAATACTGTGGTATCATGTAATTTTGCTGGCATAAAAGTTCAGAAGGAGGCCAAATGCACCATAATGTGGATTGCTTGCTTTGAAATTCCAGTTCAAATGTAATAATAATTTGGTACTGTTATGCTTTCAGAACAGGACAGAATCTGATGGTCGAGAGAGTAACAGTAACTATAGAAACCGCTGGTTTCCATTTACAGGCGAGAGGTAAGGTAGGTGATGGGTTATGCTGGTCCCTGGCATTAGTATCTTTAGTAACTGCTGGTTCCCATTTATAGGTGAGAGAGAAGGTAGGTGATGGGTTAAGCTGGTCCCTGGCAATAGTAACCACTGGTTACTATTTACAGGCAAGAGGCAAGGTATGTGATGGGTTATGTTGGTCCCTGGCAAAGTCAATAATAGAAACTGCTGGTTCCCATTAATAGGTGAGAAAGTAAAGTAGGTGGTGGGTCATGCTGGTCTCTGGTAACAGTACCTATAGAAACTGATGGTTCCAGTTCACAGGTGATAGGTAAGAGGAGTAACGGTTCTGATGTTCCATGGTAACAGTAACTATAAAAAACACTGGTTTCATGTTTACAAGCAAAAGGTAAGGTAAGTAAGGATTCTGCTGATCCCCAGTAACAAACTATAGACACTGCTGGTTCTGTTTACAGGTGAGAGGAAAGGTAGGTGTTGGGTTATGCTGTTTTTAAAATATGTAACCTACAATACGTATATATTGTCATTTCTGTGCTTATTGAAGTTTGTATACCAACTTGAAAATCTATAATGCAAATTATTATCAATTTTAAAAAATGATGAATTTTGATAAGTGATCATTTTACTCCCTCCTTCATATAAACAACAGTCTCCGTGATTATGTATCTGAGTAAACTATACCTTTATTTCGTGGGACACGGCTTTTATCTCGTAGGCGACTCATATAGATCCAGAAAGCCCTCTGGCTCCAAGGTTATAAAGCTGAGTTTGGAAACCAGTCTCAAATCTCAAGCATCTGATTGGCTGAAATGGCGACTGGTCACCATTTCAGCCAATCAGATGCTTGAGATTTGAGACTGGTTTCCATGCTCAGTTTTATAACCTTGGGCACTGATCAGGATCTACACTGTTTGCCTTTTAGATTCATTAATGTATCTCTGACAAAGATGCAAACAATATGGATCTTGTCGACAAAGAAATGATGTGTAGATCTGGATCAGATGGCACAGATGTGCAGACTGATATGAATCTACACTTTAAATCATGGCTGCCGATACTTAAAAAGAATTTGATATTTTGAAAAGTAAAATTGAAACATTTGTACTGACAATTAGGATTAAAACTGTTTCTAATTGGTAATATAGCCTAATTATTTGCTATAATAGACATAAAAGTCACCAGTGCAAGAGAATATGTGGTGAGAAGTAAATTGCTAACTAAAACTTTTCAAAATGATTCTTCTAGATGTATAAAGGATGATTCTGTGTCTTAATATCTGACCATGTAGACCCTTATCAGTCTTTGCAGATCTATGCATGGGCATTTAGTCCTAGGTTATAATGTTGTGTCACATATGAGAATATATATACCCTGATTGTTTTCAGAATGGTGGAAGATTTGCATCAGTTGATAACTCGAAGCAGTGACCATCCTAGGCCGTTCTTGCTGGTGGGTGCAGAGCTTGGTGCCCTTGTTGCTCAGTTCTACGCTCATATGTTTGAAAGGTCCGCTTTTATTCTTTCACTTTTTTTGTTTACTATGTGTTATTAACAGGTTTACAGCACTTTAAAGTATGAAAATTATGATCATCTGTGCCCAAGGTCATAAAACTAAATCAGGAGATCAGTCTCAAATCTCAAGCATCTGATTGGCTGAAATGGCGACTAATCACCATTTCAGCCAATCAGATCCTTGAGATTTGAGACTGATCACAAAACTTTGTTTCATGATCTTGGGCACTGATCTAAAGAGGACAACTGTTTCCTTTGGAGGTACAGCATAAAAACATTGGCTATGAATTTGCCACATCTTAGTATTTCTTAATTCAACATTAGAATTATATTGCTTATAACAATGAGGTCATGATAAGGCCTAAATCTTTAGATCAAAATCATAATGAACAGAGGTACTCCCCGTTTTTGTACATAGATGTTGTCTCGAAAATATAACTGACTATTTTGACAAAGCAGCCGATGATGAACAAAAGTTCACTGAATACCTGTCTAGTTTCAAAATAATCAAAATCATTTTTTCAGGAGATGTCCTGTAAAGCAACTATAGTACATGTAGTAAGCTCTAAGTATAACAGTCAAAAAAAGGTGAGCCTTTGCTCTTAGTAGACAGTTATATAATAGTATTTGTTGGTTGTTTTGTTTCAGTGATGTTATGGGTCTGATTCTGATCAACCCACTATCGGAGGATCTCTTCCTACAAGATAATGGCATCTGGACACATAACTGGTATGTTATAACCCTTTCCTCCATATATACGCAATTTTATGCATGTGCGACCAGTGTAGGTCCAGATCAGCTGGCACATCTGTGCCATCAGATTAGGATCTGCACTGGTCGCATTTTGTTCAGAAATAATGTAGTGAATAAAAAAGGTACAGTTGAGATCCTGATTAGATGGCACAGATGTTTCAGCTGATCTGGATCTAAACTGTTTGCCCACGCAATAAAGGTGTGTCTATGGAGGAAAGGGTTAATGAGGAATTATCTTATTTTTGTGTCGGTATTTCATGCACAAGTAAATATGCAATAAAAATTATTAGTGAACTGTACCATGTGTGATAGTGTCAGATGAAATATTTTCGTACTGTGGTGTCATTGTATTTTGTGCACATTTTAATTTTGCTTATTTTACAGTAGGGTAACAGTTAACATGGAAATTCTAAGTTTAGCAAAATTACACCAGGTATTTATGTTTCCTAATAGAAAAATTTGTTGGTTCAAATTTATGTTGCTTGAATAAAATTGTTTTTGTCTTTTTTTTGTGAAAATGTGTCCCTGTGAAATTAAGATATTATTCTGACACAATACACGGAAAACTTTAATTTTCTACCAAGAAACATGTCTTATGCAAATGTGCATCCAATAGTTGTTGTTGTTCATTTTACACAGGCCAATATGTAAAATGTCAATGTATACATTTCAGGTTTGGTCACATGGTTCCATCTTTTCAGACCATTCAGCTTGGTGCTGCCCTTGGTCTGACTAGACTTTCCATTATGTTAGGATATCTCCAACATCCTATGTACATGTCACCAGAGATCTCCGAAGAAACTGTCAAAAGACAGGTACAGTCTTGTTGAGTGAATCTTTACTCCTTTCCTCTATATATACACATTTTTACGCATGTGGGAACAGTGTAGATCCAGACCAACCAGCACATCTGTGCCATTTAATCAGGATCTTTTCTGCTCGCATTTTGGTCAGAAATAACCTATCAAACAGCAGACAGTGCAGATACTGGTCAGACAGCACAGATAAGCCGGCTGATCTGGATATCTTAACTGTTTGCCCATGCAAAAAAGGTGAGTATGCTGTATGGCCTGAGACACAGCATCGTAATGAAAGATAGATCGATTAGTTGCTGAACCCTTAATCTGCCATATTGTTGTAATAGGCTTTATATTTTATATTGATCATTACCCCTTAACTTCATGGGATATTTCTGTTCTTCCATGGGTGAACAGTTTAGATCCAGATAAAGTGGCACAGATGTGCGGCTACACTGGATCTAGACTGTTTGCACATGTATACATGTTTTTGAAAACCATACATATAGAGACTAAAGAGTTAAGTAATAAAACAGACAACATATGCTGCTTTCAAAAATATGGGCTGAAGGTTATAAAACTGAGATTGGAAACCAGTCTCAAATCTCAAGCATCTGATTGGCAGAAATGGTGACTGGTCGCCATTTCAGCCAATCAGATGCTTGAGATTTAAGACTGGTTTCCATGCTCAGTTTTATAACCTTGGGCAATGTTTTGATTATTAGCCTTTTACATTAGTTAATCTGTAAATATTTGCAAACTATGTCTATAAATGAAATACAGTTTTCTGTGTTCTTTTTCAGAAATATTTGATGTGTTACCCCAGACATTTGAGCACAGTTGTGGACGAACATCATTTTATCAACCAAACTTTTTCACAGTTCAGGTATAATGCCATCATCATCAGGGCCTTCCCCAGAAAAATTTTAAGGCATCCTGGCATCCAATGCGTGATGTGCTAATTCGTGCAAAATGTTTTCACATGGTTAATGGGGTGTATATTACAAAATACAATTTATATTAATATATATTAAGCACAAAGCAACAAGTTTTATAAGTTTTATTAAATATGACAAAGTACATTTTTCACAGAACTACCACAGACTTGCTATTGTATTGTACTTATTACAAAACAGTTGTTGCTTAATTTTTTCAGTCTAAAATTGCCACAATTGTCTCTTGTTGCATTATATACACAGCCCTTGATTGCAGACCTGTTCTTGTCATTATGATTATGCCACAATTTAATACATGACTTGGTGAAGTCAACATGTTCAGTAGAATGGCCATTTATTGATATGGACAGCATTTAAAGATGTACAGTTAGTACTTATATAACATCAAATTACTTTAAAAACGTCTTCATTTATGGTTATAATTTGTTATAATAAACCTTCTGTATTCGCCTGTTAATATGTGATAAGATTATCATTTACCACTTAGAAATACATGCTCACTACTCTTCACAGTTAGCAGGTCATCAAAGAACAATATACCGATTTTAATCTCATTTAGGCCATCAAAACTGCCGAGATAATCTGTTCTTAATTGGTTGATTTACGACCGTCTTCTCTGTATTCAACAGACACTCATCCAACTATCCGACTTCTGATACACAGCAGACGCTCATTAAAAATTGTAAGAAGTGATCTTGTACAGTAGACGCTTAACAATATCAGAGAAGCGCTTGAAATTGGCGAGAAAGATTCGTAATTTGACATGTTTATTGACCTTATATATTGAATTTCCCGGCCAGAATTTATGGCATACCGGCGGATTATAAGGGTCCCGCAAATGTTAGTTTAGAAATTAAGGCATCCCGGCGCCGGTATGCCATAATTGCCTGGGGAAAGCCCTGATCATTATGAATTTCCTGAACATATTTTATATAGATTTGACCTCGGATTGCATCAGTTTATTATCAGATGTTCAACTGTCAAATGCCAATTTAGATTTATATTATATTTATTATAAATTTAACAATATACACAACATTATTGTCTTTTCTTAGAAATTTTGACTGTTGTAGTAAATTGCTCTTGCATCAAAATGACCTCAAGATCAGAATTTTGTGGGGTCAGTTCTAAAGAAAATATAAATTTGCATGCATTAACATTAACAAATTTGAGTCAGTGAGAATATCTGGTTTGCCCCCTAACTCCACAGATAGTTGATGAATGTTGTAATGCTTTTTTTTTTGCAGAACAGCTAAGATGATCCGGAAGTTAGCAGAAAATATTACAGTGACTGTAATTACTGGAAATTATTATGACGAGCAAATGCCAGGGCCTTTAAATAAAGTAAGCTGCTTAAACCCTTTACTTCATGGGATATGGCGGTTATCCATATGCGAACATTGTCAATTCAGATTGTACACTTAACCAATGTTAAAACTACACCGATTGTAAAATTTTAATTTCTCCGCGTGGAATTGGAGTACAATCTTCAAATTTTAACCATAATAAGATGCATCACTTTTACTTCTTTTTATGAAAATTTCATTTAAATCCCCTCATGCGTTCATAAATTATGGACATTTAACCGAGTTGAGGATAAATAAAAAAGTCACAAAATTTGCTGTAGCTTTGTAAAGAGGATATACTGAAAACAGCCAAAACTGCTGGAAAATCCTCAGTGTCACAGCTAACCACTCACATTAATGCAGAATTGCATAGAAATGTTCAAAATTACTTGAGATTCCATATTTTAATAAGTAAACATTAATTTTCATTATTGGAGAATATACCCGCTACAGACAATTTTGTGACTTTTGATTTTACCCCTACCTTGATTAAATGTCAGTGTTTTCCAAACGCATGGAAGAATTTTGAAAATTTCTTCATAAAAAGAAGTGGAAATGTTGTAGCTAAATGTGTTTCAAGTTTGAAGTGCATACTTCAAATCCACGCTGAGAAATTAAGAAAATACGATTGGTGTTGTTAGAACATTGGTTAAGTCTAGAACAGTTGAGATCCTGATCAAATGGTAAAGATTTAATGGCTGATCATGATCTATACTGTTCAAATGCTATAAAATCAATATGTATGGAAAAGAGGGTTATCACTTAAATTTAACTTCTATTGAAAATTTTGCTTAACTTGTTTAGTTTAAACTTATTTGTTTTACATCGATTGTGAAACAAGTTATTCCAACTTATATTAATCACGCTCGATGACTGCTTCCTGGGTTACCAACCAGTACTCGCGTCGAGTGTGGATTGAGGAAACTGCAGACGAACCTCATCCCCGATGGGACTCGAACCCACAGTCTCCGGATCTGGAGTCCGACGCTCTACCCCTAGACCACTGATCTTAACTTGTTTACTCTTTTATGTTTATATTGAATAAAATATATGATCTGAAATAAATGTTTTCAACTTCATATTGATTCAATGTTCATGTTCCTATTGAATTAACTAAATTAATGATGTTTTCTTAACGTCATATAGAATTTTAGTGTTCATATTGATTTAAATATTATATTATGCATGTTTTATTAACTTCATGTGTAAATATTGAATTTAAATGTTAAAAAAAATATTGAATTAAATATTATTTGATTGTTAATGTCTTGATGTTCTTACTGAATATAAATGTTCATATTGAATTAAATATTATCTAGAAGATGTTTCTTAACTTCATATTGAATTTTAATATTCATTTTGTATTTCAGTCTATGTTCATATTGAATTAAATACTATCTAATGGTTGTGTCTTGACCTCAAATTGAATTTTAATGTTCATATTAAATTTTAATTATTGTTTTCAATTTTATATTCATTTTGAATTTTGTTGTTCATATTGAATAAAATATTATTTTACAGTTGATGTCTTAACATGCCTTATGTTGAATTTTAAAGTTGAAATTTAATTTTAATTTACATTTTGAATTTTATAATGGATAAAATATTATTTTTAGTTAAATGTTGGTGATCATATTGAATTTAGTTTTCATGTTGAATTTAAATGTTCACATTCATTTAATATTTCCTAATAGTTGTGTTTTTATTAGCTCACCTGAGCACGAAGTGCTCATGGTGAGCTTTTGTGATCGCCTGATGTCCGTCATCCGTCCGTGCGTCGTCAACTTTTTCTTCAAACGACTTCTTCTCTGAAACGGCTTGGCCAATTTTGACGAAACTTGCCACGGATGTTCCTTGCATGAAGCTCTTCCAAAGTTGTTCAAAGAAATCAATTCCATGCAGAACTCTGGTTGACATGGCAACCGAAAGGGAAAACTTTAAAAATCTTCTTGTCTGAAACCACAAGGCCTAGAGCATAGATATTTGGCATTTAGCATCCTCTAGGGGAACTCTACAAAGTTTGTTCAAATTATTTCCCTGGGGTCAAAATTGGCCCCGCCCCAGGGGTCACTTCATTTCACATTGACTTATATAGGAAAAACTTTAAAAATCTTCTGGTCTGAAACCACAAGGCCTAGAGCTTAGATATTTGGCATTTACATGTAGCACCCTCTAGTGGAACTCTACAAAGATTGTTCAAATTATTTCCCTGGGGTCAAAATTAGCCCCGCCCTAGGGGTCACTTCATTTTATATAGACTTGCATAGGAAAAACTTTAAAAATCTTCTTGTCTGAAACCACAAGGCCTAGAGCTTAGATATTTGGCATTTAGCATCCTCTCCTGGAACTCCACAAAGATTGTTCAAATTATTTTCCTGGGGTAAAAATTTGCCCCGCCCTAGGGGTCACTTCATTTTACATAGACTTGTATAGAAAAAACTTCAAAAATCTTTTTGTCTGAAACCACAAGCTGAGAATACTTTTGTACTCAGGTGAGCGATATAGGGCCATCATGACCGTCTTGTCTTCATACTGAATTAAATGCAATCTGTTTTTATTCACATTCATGATTGGCACAGATACGTTCACACTTTTCTAAATGAGAATGTTTTAAAAATGGTTCATGTTTGCGTATATGACATGTTTAGGAACCATTGCATGCATTTTTTTCTATAAACTATAGTAATGCACAATATGCGCTTGTAAACTCCGGAATTAATGTATTTTCATTTACGTCTATGCCATTCGTGAAAATATGAACTCTTGAAGCTCATTTGGTGATTCTGAAACAAATTTCTATCATTACACTGGTTTAAAAAGTATCCTCTACTTTTAAATTTTTATTGATAAATATGTTATGAAAATTGTTCATTGTGGCCTAAAAATATTACTGACGTTTGTATACTCCCCGTCAATAGAAAGTTACCACTCTGGTAATTACTACCATCTGTAAGTTATTGATAAAAGACAAAGTGGGTTATATAACCCGCATTTGTCTTTTACAAATTACTTACAGATGGTAGTAATTACCAAAGTGGTAACTTTCTATTGACGGGGAACCGCATTTGTCTTTTACCAATAACTTACAGATGGTAGTAATTACCAGAGTGGTAACTTTCTATTGACGGTGAGTATATTTTTATGTGTTATTTATTATGTATGTATTATTTTTCAGGCATGGGCTAAATCGGAGCAGAATTTAATTTCCAAGACATACCCGCATAGTCAACATATTGTTGTCAACGGCGGCGACAGACATTTATTATACCAGAAACCAGATGCTATTGTTGAACCAATCAGAAAAGCTGTAAAGTTGTGGAGATCTAAAAATAGCAATATTGGTGATAAATTTAGTGCAAAATCTAGCTGAAATGAACAATTATTTAATACTAAAATCGTTTTCCTGCTTGAAATTATGTAGCGTTCACCATCCATTTCCAATGAAAATCTGTTAAGAGCAGAAGTTGTGCAATAAAAACAAAGTATGTACAGGTGCATTTCGTGGGGGGGGGGGGGGGGTGGGGGGGGGGGGTGAAAATGAAGAGGTTCTAAGTGAAATGAAAAAAAGCAGATAGAACCCTATTGCTTTAAAGTGGCATTACTTCAATTTAACCCGCTCTTGTATGAAATATTACATGCATTTTGAACTTCGGGCACAAATTTGCAGCATTAGTTGGGGCTAATAAAATTTTAATTTACTAAAATAAATTTGGTCCGCGCGAATAAAAGCGAAAGTAGGATTTCCGAAACGTCACAGACATCGAGATCGCGCATGAAGTGGTCTCTTCGTCAGTGCTTAATATAGCTCCATTATAGCTTCTTTAAAGTTCGTTAACGATAATTTAACAATATCATTGAAAATCCCGTCTATAAGAAAGAATTTGATCGGACCTTTTGCGTTCTGTTAAAGAGTTTATATAGTGGAGTCTATATGGACAAATATGATTTTTTCAATAGTAAATTCTTAGTTAAGTTTAGAGCTGGGGCTTTAAAATGTTTAACCAAACGAAGGTACGACTGATGAAGGAAGTAGTAAGGCTTCATGATGCGGTGATTATAAAAAATACAGTGCTCAAATCTCAAAATGATATGCGTTTTTGTGTTTGAAGAATTAAACTCCCTTCCTTGTGTTCAGTCATTCTAACCATTTGTGGCAACCACAAAAATTACGTCATATGATGATGTATTTAACGGTTAAAGCATTCAAAACGTACATGTGACAAAATTAGATAAAATAAATATTTTTAATTAACACTGCTAGTTTGTTTTATTTTTAGCAGTGTGTTTAGCTACATGAATCACAAAAAACAAGACAATGCAGTATAGAGCTTGATTGTTTAGGCAGTGGTTAACTGTCTAAAAGGAGGTAACTGCAGCGAAAGGTTAACAGAATGTTCAAAAAAATGTCAAATTTTAAAAAGTTAGGACATTTCCTTTAGTTCGGAAGATAAAAAGGCACAATAGCTTTTTATATAGACCATGACATCTCGATTCCTCAGGGCTGAAGGTTATAAAACTGAAATTGGTAACAAGTCTCAAAATCTCAAGTATCTGATTGGCTGATATTTGTAAGTTTTTTTCTCAATTTAGTAAACAAGGGTGGGGAATCACGTGACTAAAATATGGCCGCCAACCAAAAAAATCTATCTCTGGATACTGTCTACTCCTCTTTCGAGTGTTACTGACAGGACTTGGTGCACGTCGGAAGAGTTAGTAAGGTTGTGAAAGAATAAAGTCAAGAATTGTGATCTTGGATGCCAAGACAAGTGTTAAAATCTTAGTGCTAGATTTAATGGAGATTAAAAGTAAAAGAGATAAAAACAAAGAATAAATGACTAGTATGGTATATTTTATAAAACATTATAAGTCTCTCGGTTCAAGGTAAGTTTTTACTTGTTTCTCGCCTATTCCTGTACCATTTTTAATGAAATAAACACTTAAGTACCCCGTAAACGAAGACATTGCATGTTGTACTCCAAAGTTTATCAGCTTTTGTAGTTTATGCGGTATTTTTGTACATTGTTTGGCAGCTTGCATTGCTCGGGGAAAGGGTACACTTGGATCTTGATGAAATCGTTCTTCTGGCAAGTTTTCGCAAGTGAGCCGATTGTTGCATGAAATATTTGTTCTATCCCAACAGACAAAGTTACAGACTGAAAGTTACAGGTGTAAAAATATCCAATTTCTCTATGTGAAAAATGCAAAATTAAATAAGGATAGGGAACACTGGCCGCGACGTCGAGGATAGGGAACACATGATTTTTGAGAAGCAAACTGTTTGCCAGTCAGTGCGATCAGTTTGCGAAACGGAGCGAGTCCCTTTTTTCAATCAAACATGGATACTTTGTTTCCTTTGTTATGCCCCCGGCATCTAGTGATTGAACCGTCCGTCCGTCTTTCCGTCCGTCCGTACGTCCGGACGTTCTTACGAACGGACATTTATGTGGCTACTAATATATTGTCCTCTCTATTGTTCTTTTAGCCACATAAAAGAAACTAGATGGGTGTTCAGTTGAACACTTGTGTCGCCCTCGGGTGCTGTCGGAATAAAAATGCAAGTTCAAAAAGGGGCATAACTCCATCAAATGTGACCTTGACCTTGAGAATTTGGTATCATCTCGAGCGTGTTGTCATAAGCAATATAATTTGAAAGTTTGATGAATAAATATTAAGAAATGGCAAAGTTATAGCCAACGTTAAGTTTTCGTGACGGACCGACAGACCGACGGACGGACGGACAAAGCGATCCCTATGTATCGCCGTTTCTTCGAAAGGGCGACACAAAAATTAGCCACGTAACAGAACGGAATGAATAGAATTTACCGTTACCATTGTTCTCATAGCCACATAAATATCGTGGCGTAAGCACGTCCGTCCGTCCGGTTAACATTTTTCGGCAAGTTGGATATTTCTCAATTTCTACAAAGAGCATTGGCATGAAAGTTTACACACTTACTTAACAGTTCACAGGTCATGACCCTGACAAGTTACATAACTCTGGGTACCTTATTTCTGGTGTTATCTCCCCTTTTTGTACTTAAAAAAATGGTTAACCTGTTTCGGCAAGTTGGATATTTTTCCATTTCTACAAAGATCATTAGCATGAAAGTTTACAAACTTACTATACAGTGCACAGGGTATGACTCTTAACAAGTTACATAACTCTGGCTATCTTAATTCGGGGTTTTCTCCCATATTTGTACTTAGAGATAAATGGTTAACATTTTTCGGCAAGTTGGATATTTCTGAATTTCTACAAAGAGCATTGGCATGAAAGTTAACACACTTTCTTAACAGTTCACAGGTCGTGACCCTGACAAGTTACATAACTCTGGGTACCTTATTTCTGGTGTTATCTCCCCTTTTTGTACTTAGAAAAATGGTTAACCTGTTTCGGCAAGTTGGATATTTTTCCATTTCTACAAAGATCATTAGCATGAAAGTTTACAAACTTAATATACAGTGCACAGGGTATGACTCTTAACAAGTTACATAACTCTGGCTATCTTAATTCAGGGTTTTCTCCCCAATTTGTACTTAGAGATAAATGGTTAACATTTTCAGCAAGTTGGATATTTCTGAATTTCTACAAAGAGCATTGGCATGAAAGTTTACACACTTACTTAACAGTTCACAGGTCATGACACTGACAAGTTTCATAACTCTGGGTACCTTATTTCTGGTGTTATCTCCCCTTTTTGTACTTAGAAAATTGTTAACTTACTTCGGCATGTTGGATATTTCGCAATATCCACAAAGAGATCTGGCATTAAAGTTTACACACATACTTAACAGTGCACAGATGATGACCCTTACAAGTTACGTAAGTCTGGCTACCTTTTTTCTGGGATTATCTCCCCATTTTATACTGAGATATAAACGGTTATCTTGTTTTATTTGATTTTTGCCATTTTTCGCTTAGAAATTAGAATTAAGACTTCGAAATTATGGTTAAAGTTTCAATGTAAGTGTTTTTCTAAGGTAATGCTATAGAAAAGGTTTAAAACAGATGTACTTAACATACTTTGATGAAAGTGTTAAGTGGTTACTCTACTATACTATACTATACTATACTATACTATACTATACTATACTATACTAGACTAGACTAGACTAGACTAGACTAGACTAGACTATATGATACTATACAATATGATACCATACCATACCATACCATACCATACCATACCATACCATACCATACCATACCATACCATACCATACCATAGCACACCACACCACACCACACAACACCACAGCACACCACCACCACCACACCACCCCATCTCACACCACACCACCACCACCCCACAACACCACCAACAATAATACTGTCAACAACACCACCAACAACACTGTCAACAACACCACCAACAACTTCGTCAACAACACCACCAACAACACCGTCAACAACACCACCAACAACACCACCACCACCAACAATAGCATCAACAACACCAACAACCAACAACAATAACATCAACAACTTACAACACCAACAACACTGACAACTACACCAACAACAACATCAACACCACCAACAACACCAACATTACCAACACCAACAACAATACCAACAACAGCAACAACACCCACACCACCAACAACAGCAACCAGCATACCATACCTTACTATGCTACACCACACCCCACTACATCACTATAGGTGGGCAGGGATAGTGGGTTGATGGGTGTGGGATCGGGGGTGTATGGACTGGGTTGTGTAAACCCTCTAAAAAAACTACAATAATAAAGTAACTGTAATTTATTGATTTCCTAACTTGGATTAAGAAACTTTTGTTCATGTGTGTGTGTTGGGAGTCATAAACTCCTGAATCACTTCCCAGTTTAAATGAAGCCCAGTTTTAAATGTGCTTAAATATGTCTGACTTCGAATAGTCGAGCGTGCAGTCGTTACTGACTGGCTCTTGTTATGATAAATTCTTTTCATGTACAGGTTCTGGCACCAGATGGTTATTATCATTATTTAGAACTAACTTGTGATTTTAGTTGCAGTTTTAACACTGAGCTATCATTTAAAATTTGTATCGTTACAAACTTCGCTACCGGGGGCATATGTGTTTTCCGAACACAGCTTCTTGTTTTAATTCTTATGATCAGCTACGAAGTTGTTAAAGAGAAGTATAATTATTTAATACAAGTGAGTTTTGCTTCGCTAGAAATGTTAATCTTTGAAACGTTTGTATTAATGAAACAAAGCAATAGAAAAAATACCAAGATTTGTATTAAGTCGATTTTCAGAATATAATCAATGAAATGGTCAGTGTAAAGAATTATGATGATGCGCCAGATAAGTAATAAGCTCGAAAGCGTGATTACAGTTAGAACGTTTATTTATATACTCAGTACATTTAAAAACACAGATACATTTGTATTTTAATGTCATGTATTTTAAAGATTTTTCTATTTTTACAAGATTTGATGCCTCAAAAACTCAAGCAGACTAAAGTCTTGAAAACCAGACTTACAAAGTTTAATTTGTCGACGTTAGATGCACGTGACTTGTTAAAATCACACTTTGCACGTGAAGTAAAAGTGTATAAAAATTTCGCAATTTTATTGCTATGTTCGCATGAGCACTCGACCCACAGTAAAACATGTTTAACAGGGCTGCTGATTTTCCGCGGATTCGCAGATTTGGGGTCCGCCGGACCAATTTAGAGATCGATGTAAATCCGAGAAAAAAATCGGGGGGCGGGGTAGAGAGAGACGGCTCGCAAACAGCTCGGATCGGACTTTTTGGAAATACTTTAGTCTTTCCCGCCACGTGTTTCGCCGGACCAATCGTATCGCTTCTGACAAAAAATGACGTACAGGTCTCTAAAATCGGAAGATAAGGAATTTATGTAATAAAATGAAAATTGTTCTTTTAAAAGACGCGGAAAAGATTAAAGAAAAAGACATTGATATTGTCAATAAATTTAATTTCAAGTGGTTAGAAGTGAAAGTGGACTTAGAAGTAAATAAGGCGGCGAAATCTATTCTTGTCGGTGACGCTTACGTTACGCTTGCTT
Source organism: Corbicula japonica (assembly GCA_038501625.1). Taxonomy (NCBI): domain Eukaryota; kingdom Metazoa; phylum Mollusca; class Bivalvia; order Venerida; family Cyrenidae; genus Corbicula; species Corbicula japonica. Next base: position 768,653 of record JAZAYU010000104.1, read on the forward strand.
CTCTCAGTCTGGCGTTTTGCAAACTTTGCAAAAAAGAAATTTCGTTTTCAGACAAAAAGCTTTTTCTTTTTAACAAGTTCACATACTTGTTATGCATACATATACCTTGTATCTAGACAGAGATTAAAAAAGAATAAATATTACTGTAATTTAAGAGTATTTTTCATTTGTGTATCAATAAATATAAGATGATACTGATTACTCTCAATGAGAAAAACACATTGCAGGAGATTGGGTTCTAAGCCAACCAAAACAACTAGAAACCAGGAGCTTCCGGGGGCTTCGCCCCCTGGTCCCTCACCAGGGACCTGGCAAGGGGCCTAACGCGGCCCCCCTGACCCCGGCGCTCATTCCTCTTTTTCCCCTGTTGGCAGCCCTGTTTTAAGGCCTCTGTGCAAATCTGTTTTATTGTCACAGTTTATTGTTTAGCATCGTATGCGTAATCTACAGCATGAAGGGCACATACAGCTATTTTCACACAAATTTTATTAAAACATCAATATCGTCGCTTGAATTTTATAATGAGCTTTCTGCCATTTTGGAGATTTTGAGATTTTTACATCGTTCGATTTGTCTTGGAGAGAGCTATCTTCTGGTACCCTTGTTTAAGCAATTGGAGCCCCCTAAAATGTTTTTCAAACTCATTTTGAGCTATCTCCCTGTTTCTCAAGAGTATGTGAGTGTGAGACGGTGGTATGTCCTGTAGTTAGCTCAGTGTAACGCTAAAATGAATATTTTTATTGATCTTTTAGTATTATACTGAGCTATGAGAATCAGACTGGGATATCTCCTATCTTGATGATTTTATACTGAGATATCTCCAAGTGATTTTAGTCGACTAACTATAACTCACTATAATAGAGAAGAACATTTAACTAGTTTGTTCTATCTCCAAATTAAACAATTAAATATTAATATTAAACAATTAAGGCGGCGTCCTCTAGTATTTCGGTTAAAAGATGGAACATATTATTTATATCGATCATTTACCAACCGATTTATGATAAGGGATAGACCAAATAACGCACGTATTTATATAAGTTTACACCCGCCCTTACCTTCCTAACATGTGTACAATGTGTACAAAAATATATAAAAAAATCAGCGTAATGTTAATATCGAAATACACTTTTAATTAGATAAGGAAATCTATATATCATCATATTTCAAGTTACAGTTAATAGGGAATATTAACCAGTATGCAGTCTGTGAGTTTCTATTTTAAAAGTTTGATATGCAAACAATAATTACCCTCAAAACCGAAGGTCGAGCGTAATGTGGTTTGCATAGGCAACGAGAAATACGAACCTACAGACTGCATACTGTCAAAATGTTGCTTTTATTATTTACTCGCTGAAAACAAATTTAAGCATACTACATGTAATATTTTCCAATAATGGTGCAAAAGAGAACATTCTGAGCCTAATGCACTTTCTAACTGAAAAAAACAACAACAACAGATATTCAAAATTATTGACACTCGTATATCATTTTATTAAAGAAACGTTGCTTTATTACCACCTCGACCTCGTTTTAACTTTCGTCATTTGAAAAGAGTAGTGTTAGGAATCGACTGGATTTTTCAGAATCGATTATCGGAGAAAATCGGCTTGGCTCAACCGATTGATAATCGGATAATCGGAACATGTTTTATCAACAACTTTCTGTGCAAAATTTTGACATATTCATGGAACACACGTGAAATTCGTATTTAAAAATAACATTACCAGATATGTAACGGACAAACAGCACCACTCCTTTTTCACAGAATCAACTTTTTCTCACACAAAAACTGCAGAATTATTAAACTGAAAAAGGAGGTTCAGTAAGCTCTGAAATTGTATGGCTAGTTGTTGTACCGAGTATCAAAAAATCGGAACTCAAATCGAAACTGGCTTTAAAAGATCTTGGGTAACATAAACGTAACAAGCGTGATATTGTGAGTTGGGTATTATTTTCATACATTTATTTGCTTAGGATTTCCTGCAAAGCGTGCAAATGACTCTGCTCATGTTTAAATTTTCTTTAACTGGAGCTCCATCTTTTATTTTTCGGAAGTAAAAATACTTCCAGATCCGGGAAGTCGTCTTTCCCGGGTAAGGAAAACGGTCTTCGTTATTGTTGCCATCCATTACTGTCTTGATGGATTACCCCCTTCGAAAATAATCAGAAAGAAACTACCGGCAAGCTACTACCGAAAAGAGAGAAAACATTCATCCGCCTAACCTAGCGACATCGATTGTGAAAAATTGGACTCGATTGTCGCCGACAATCGGGCAAACACTAGAAAAGATGATTTCAAGACTTGCATAAAATATTTGTATTAACACTTGCTGATAAGGCTTCTAATAATGTAATTATGGTGTTACGGATACACTATATTAATATTTAAACTGAAGAACTAAATAGCACTAATACTTATACATTGACTTCTTCATCTGAGAGTGATATTGTTTCTGCAAACGAATTTCGTAGACAGATCAAAGAAAATGGAATATTTGTAATGTTCTGGAAGATGAGTATTGTTTGTTTATGCTGGATGTGGCCATTCCTGATATGCATATTTCAATTTTTTGTTTAGAATGTTTTATTTTTTCGGCGTTAGCTGTCTAAGCTCACTTTAAAATTTGACCTAGTTTTTCGACCAATGAAATATTGTAAATAAAATTTATTATGCAGCGGGAAAATCAAATAGATTATTTTGATTGGTTATTAGTGGGTCTTGTTAGTGATTACCGTAACGATTTTTATATTGTGTGTAAGTATTTAACTGGCGCTTATATGTTCGGGCTTTTTCGTTTTAAAAAGCGTTAATTGTATTGGAGGAAAACATATTTACGGTATAAAATAACCAGTTAAGTCAATTGATGGCTTAAATACGATTTTATATGGAATATTCATAGGTGTCAGGTAAACACTCAAGTACAATACACAGTGTAAAACGACAGAGAAGTGCAGATATTTCTGGTTTTTACTGGTTCCTTTCTAGTTTCTTTCATACTGATTGTTAATTTCAAGTCCAGAAATTCAAAACGCCTTGGTGTAGTGGTTATCACACTCGCCTCTCAAGCGGAGGCCCCGGGTTCAATACTCGGGAGGGACACTTTCTTTTAAAGTTAATTTACGTAAAAGTTGGTAGATTTCGCTCTTGTAACAAGTTGTTATTATTTTCATTTATTGTATTTTAATGACATTTATTCATCATTAGTGCTAACTATACAAAAGGTATTTTATTGAAACTGAATGTACAGTTAATGTTAGACATTCTTCTTTAATCGACGTATTATCACCAGACGAAATTTTAGCACGGTCTTTATTTCTTTCTTTATTATATATATAAAAATCTTTTCCATCAACGCCGCTTATCTTTTTTAAAGATATTTCTTGTTTGTATATTTACGTAACAATATATAAACCAACACTACTGGCAACACCCTAACATGATTAACTGTATCAGTTGGTTACATTAAACTTTGCTTTTAAAACAAATGAACTGGTTATAGTTCTTTAAAATTTACTTTTTGTAGAATATTTCATCCAGTTTTGAGCTTGATGGTTTTAATATTCCAGATAATATAGACTTGAATATTGTTCAATCACTCCAAAAAATGTACTCAATGCTTTTTAATTTTTTATGCCCCCGCCATGTAACGGCGGAAGGGCATATAGTGTTCACCCTGGCTGTGGGTGTGTGTGTCAGTGTGTGTGTATGTTCGAAAATCGTGTCCGCTCTGTAACTGTGTTATTTCTTATAGGATTTCAAAATAACTTGGTATGAATGTTCACCATATCAAGACGGTGTGTCGCGTACAATACCCATGCCTGTAGGTCCAAGGTCAAGGTCACTGTTACTAAAAAGAGAATTTTCTTGCCCGGGCTGTAACTTCCTTATGAATGGAGGGATTTCAAAATAACTTGGCACAAATGTTATCCATGACAAGGCGGTGTGTCGCGTACAAGACTCATGCATGTAGGTCCAAGGTCAAGGTCACTGTTACTAAAAATAGAATTTTGTTGGAAAAATCTTGTCCGCTCTGTAACTTTGTTATTTCTTAACGAATTTTAAACTAACTTGGTATAAGTATTCACCATATCAAGACGGTATGTCGCGTACAATACCCATGCCTGTAGGTCCAAGGTCAAGGTCACTGTTACTAAAAATAGAATGTTCTTGTCCGGGATGTAACTTCCTTATGAATGGAGGGATTTCAATATAACTTGGCACAAATGTTCACCATGACAAGTCGGTGTGTCGCGTACAAAACCCATGCCTGTAGGTCCAAGATCAAGGTCACTGTTACTAAAAAAAGAATTTTGTTTGAAAAATCTTGTCCGCTCTGTAACTTTGTTATTTCTTAATGGATTTTAAAATAACTTGGTATAAAAATTTATCATATCAAGATGGTGTGTCGCATACAATACCCATGCCTGTAGGTCCAAGGTCAAGGTCACTGTTACTAAAAATAGAATTTTCTTGTCCGGGCTGTAACTTCCTTATGAATGTAGGGATTTCAAAATAACTTGGCACAAATGTTCACCATGACAAGTCGGTGTTTCGCGTACAAGACCCATGCCTGTAGGTCCAAGGTCACTGTTACTAAAAATAGAATTTTGTTGGAAAAATCTTGTCCGCTCTGTAACTTTTTTATTTCTAAATGGATTTTAAAATAACTTGGTATAAATATTCACCATATCAAGACGGTGTGTCGTGTACAATACCCATGCCTGTAGGTCCAAGGTCAAGGTCACTGTTACTAAAAATAGAATTTTCTTGTCTGGGCTGTAACTTCCTTATGAATGGAGGGATTTCAAAATAACTTTACACAAATGTTCAACATGACAAGGCGGTGTGTCGAGTACAAGACCCATGCCTGTAGGTCCAAGGTCAAGGTCACTGTTACTAAAAATAGAATTTTGTTGGAAAAATATTGTCCGCTCTGTAACTTAGTTATTTCTAAATGGATTTTAAAAAAACTTGGTATAAATATTCACCATATCAAGACGGTATCGCGTACAATACCCATGCCTGGAGGTCCAAGATCAAGGTCACTGTTACTAAAAATATATTGTTTTTGTTTTGGCTGTAACTTCCTTATGAATGGAGGGATTTCAAAATTACTTGGCACAAATGTTAACCATGACAAGGCGGTGTGTCGCATACAACACCCATGCCTGTAGGTCCAAGGTCAAGGTCACTGTTACTAAAAATAGAATTTTGTTGGAAAAATCTTGTCCGCTCTGTAACTTTGTTATTTCTTAATGGATTTTAAAATAACTTAGTATAAATATTCACCATATCAAGACGGTGTGTCGCGTATAATACCCATGCCTGTAGGTCCAAGGTCAAGGTCGCTGTTACTAAATATAGAATTTTCTTGTCCGGGCTGTAACTTCCTTATGAATGGAGGGATTTCAAAATAACTTGGCATAAATGTTCACCAAGATAAGGCAGTGTGTCGTGTACAACACCAATGCCTAAAGGTCAGAGGTCAACGTCACTGTTACTAAAAATAGAATTTTGTTATAAAAATCTTGTCTGCTCTGTTACTTTGTTATGTCTTATTGGATTTTAAAATAACTTGGTATAAATGTTCATTATATCAAGACGATGTGTCGCATACAATACCCATGCCTGTAGGTCCAAGGTCAAGGTCACTGTTACAAAAATAGAAATTTCTTGTACTGGCTATAACTTTGTTATTAACAGAGTGATTTCAAAATAATTTGGCACAAATGTTCACTATGACAAGTCGTTGTGTTAAGTACAACTCCCATGCCTGTAGGGTCAAGGTCAAGGTCACTATTACTAAAACCAGACTTTTCTTGTCTGGGCTGTGAGTTTGTTATTACTTATTGGATTTTAAAAGAACTTGGTATAAATGTTCACCATGACAAACATGCATAGCGGGGGCATCCGTGTCCTATGGACACATTTCTAGTGTCATAAGCGTCCTCTATGATATGCAGGATTATATTCTCTTATAATTCTTATGTATGTTCAGTTCCGCTCATCGTTTTCTCGTTTAGACAAACAAATTATGTTTCATGAAGACCATAGGCCTATGAGCATGGCATGATATTTACCTGAAATACAGCACTGAAGGATCCATGTTCACAGCCGTACGCACATTGTACACTTAAATTGTGTACAAATTGAGTTGCCGGTCAGGCCGGCGTGGGCAGTAATTCCATCACTGACTTTAAACATGTCAAATCAAACCGAGCCTGCAATATTTTTATATGTTTAAAGTTGTGTGTCTTTCAAAGATTCCATTTCAATACTTAAATGTGTTTCAGCTGACCAGTTAAAAACTTCATATAACAGACATTAATGTACTCTATAGTTAATCTGAAACCTCAGAGCCCAAAAGGACCCTCAAAAACAATCAATATGAAAGGCATTAGAGAGACACATTCAAATATCCACCTCCTTTTCCGTTTAGGCTGGGGAAGAAAACATTCTTAGTCGTATGTACCTTCCACCGTCGTGCAATCATTTAGTAATTTGTGTTGACTGACAGTAAAATGGTTAAAAACTAAGCACGAACGCTGCGTCTTCAAGTATTTTTGTCATAACTGTTTTAATACAGGGTTCTTCGTGAACAAACGCCACAGTAATGCTCGTTCTTTTCCTTTTGTACTTGATAGACATATTCAGCATAAAATCCCGGTAAAGTAATACCATTCCGTACCCCGGTACTAAAATAATATCTAGTCATAAAAATAATATCTCGTCATAAAAATAATATCTAGTCATTTCTAGTATTTTTATGCCCCCGAAGGAAGGCATATAGTAATCGCACCGTCTGTCCGTCCATCCGTCCGTCCGTCAGTCCGGCAAAATGTTGTCCTCGCTTCTTCTCCAAAACAGCTTGAGGGATTTCATTGAAACTTCACAGGAGTGTTTGTCACCAAGCCTAGTTGTGCATATCGTCAGGAATTTCTGATTGGATTATTTTTTGCCGAGTTATGAGCACTTTGTCATTTTTTGCTAACCCTAACCCTAACCCTAATTCTTGTCCTCCCTTCTTCCCCAAAACCGCTTGAGGGATTTCATTGAAACTTCACAGGAGTGTTTGTCACCAAGCCTAGTTGTGCATAATTATCATCAGGAGTTTCCGCTTAGATTATTTTTGGCCGAGTTATGAGCCCTAAGTCATTTTGAAACTATAAAGGTACATTAATGAGCCAAAATGGCATCATTCTGAATTCCTAACCCTAAACCCTAACCCTAACGTAAACTGAAACCGCTTGAGGGATTTTTTTTGAAACTTCACAGGAGTGTTTGTCACCAAGACTTGTTGTGTATATCCAAAGGAATTTCTGATCGGATTTTTTTGGTTGAGTTATGGGCCTTTTTACCTAACCCTAACCCTAAACCCTAACCCTAAGGTAAATTTTGTCAACGCAATAGAGGTTACATTTTTTGTCTGATTGTCATGAAATTTGGTCAGGATGTTTGTCCCAATGATTTCTCTGAGGAGTTCCAATATGGGTCATCTGGGTCCAAAAACTAGGTCACTGTTACTAAAAATAGAATTTTCTTGTTAACACTCTACCTGTCACATTTTTGTTTCCATTGTCATTAAACTTGGTCAGGATGTTTGTCCCAATTATTTCTAGGCCGAGTTTGAATATGGGTCATCTGGGTCTAAAAACTAGGTCACTGTTACTATAAATAGAATTTTCTTGTTAACACTCTAGCAGTCACATTTTTACTCCAATTATCATGAAACTTGGTCAGGATATTTGTCCTAATGATTTCTAGAGTGAGTTTGAATATGAATCATCTGGGTCCAAAAACTAGGTCACTGTAACTAAAAATAGAATTTTCTTGTTAACACTCTAGCGGTCACATTTTTGTTCTGATTGTCATGACACTTGGTCAGCATGTTTGTCCCCCTGATTTCTCGGACGAATTTGAATATGGGTCATCTGGGTCCAAAAACTAGGTCACTGTTACTAAAAATACAATTTTCTTGTTAACACTCTAGAGGTCACATTTCTGCTCTGATTATCATGAAACTTGGTCAGGATGTTTGTCCCAATGATTTCTCAGACAAGTTCGAATGCGGGTCATCTGGGTCCAAAAACTAGGTCAATGTTACTAAAAATAGAATTTTCTTGTTTACACTATTAGTGGTCACATTTTTACTCTGATTATCAGATTGTAAAGAAACTTGGTCAGAACATATGTCCCGGTTATTAATTGGACGAGTTTGAGTATGGGTCACTGTTACTATAAATAGAAAAATCTTGTTTAGGCTGTAAATTTGTTATTTCTCATTGGATTTTAAAATAGTTTGGCTCAAATGTTTACCATGACAAGGTGTACTTTTGCGTACAATACCCATGCCTGTTGGTCCAAGGTCAAGGTCACTGTTACTAAAATAACATTTTCTTGTCTGGGCTGTTAATTCCTAATGAATGAAGTGATATCAAAATAACTTTACATAAATGTTCACCATGACAAAGGGATGTGTTGCTTACAATACCCATGCAGGTAGGTCAAAGGTCAAGGTCACTGTTACGAAAAATAGCATTTTCTTTTACAAGCTGTATATTTGTTGTTTCTTATTTGATTTTAAAATAACTTGGTGTAAATGTTCACCATATCGAGACGTTGGGTCTTGTACAACACAACTTTGTTGTACTCAGGTGAGTGATAAAGGGCCATCATGGCCCTCTTGTTTATATTACCCACATCATATGTAGTAAGGTCCATAACTCTAATAATCATTTTTCAGGATAATTTCCCCAATAATCTTCAAATTTTCTAAAAAAAAATGTAATATTTAACTTTATTTAACTATATACTTACTACAGACTTGAAACATATGATCCTTTCATCTTTCAATTTATATGCATGCAGTATGTTTTGTCTTCCACAACCACATTTTTCAATACATTATGTTTATTTATTACATATGTATACCTATTTGATTTCAAAGCTGCATTTCGGGGGCATATGTCAATTTCAAGTGACAGCTCTTGTTTTATTTTTAATTTTTTTTAAAGGGTTTTCCATTGAAATGCAAAGTTTATGACAACGGCGAATCTTATAAACTGCAGGTGCGTAGGAGCAGGGGCCGCAGGAGCTGCGACCGCGGTACCAATATTTCGGCAAGTCGCGGCCCCGGCTGCCAATACTTCCTAATAGGGTTCCTTGGCGATTATACTATGCCCATGATGCAATTAACAGTACAATCGTGCTATAATATCGTCGTTTTTACCTTAAAATCGTTATCGGCTTAGCTTATACACAGTCAAGTGTCAGTGTCAAGGAAAAGTTGATGTGTCGCGGGATTGCCTAAGGGTGTTAAAGCCACGTTGGGTAAGGGGGTCACAGTTAAATCTGGGTCTAATATTTTAACACATATTAACTGTATCGAAATAAGTAGCGTGAAACAATGTCGTATTCGAAGACCATAATCGGCAATGTTCAAGAAAGCGCTCAAAATTTTATAATATTTTATGATTGACGTCATACAAACATTTCTTTTAACTTCCTGTATGTATGTTGTGATAATAAGAAAATGTAAGCTTGTTGTGACAATTTCAACTGAAGAAGGCCAATGGCCGAAACGTTTTGAAATTAAAGAGTTTAATTAAATATGTGATTATAATATTTTATTTCATAAAATTTACTGATGTAAAAAATATTCAGTTAATATGGATATGACGCTATTACTGATTAATCTTTTGTTATCCGATCTTTGTACAATTATTATTTTTGCATATGAAGATCTATTTGTTATTGAAAGAAAAGACGTTTAATTTACGAACCGTGATCTTATTGTTGATTGCAATATTTCAGCACTCGAATATGATTATTTTTAACGTTTTATATACATTAATGATTACATATACCAAAAAGTTATATTGTCAATTAAAATGTTTTATCTAAAAACGCATCAAGTCAATTAAAATGTTTTTATCTAAAAACGCATCAAAAACATGCAACTGAGTTTCAGAAGAATCATTTGAGATTAAACCCCTTGCACAACAATGAAGAAAAATATCTGCGATTAAAGGATCACAGTTGGTAAATAGATATAACGTCTCGCTATGGAACATTTGCGGTTTAAGTTAGCAATTTCTATTTTCTTTGGTAATTCTAATCCTTGTTAAATGGACAGATGGTGGAAAGTAAAAACTATGAATCGTTATAATTACTTTCTATTTTGTGCTAACAAGCTTTACATTCCAATGCTTTGATGTGCGATGTTAAGAGATTTTATTACACGTTACAATCCTTTTCTATTCAAGGCAGAGGAAAAAACTTTATACTGAACTACGCATTCTTATCGCGCTTTATTTCTTCATTTCCTGAAATTGAGAAATTGTTTTCAACGCCGTTTATCCTGATGTTAATTATTGTGCTTATACCTATATTGTGTTTGCTTATAACTAGTTATTTGTATAAGTATTTGACTCTCCGTATATAATTATGTATCTTAACTCTCATGAAAATTTCCGTTAATAATAATTTATTAGTTTGTAAGCCTCGAAAATATCAGTTATGTACATTGTATATCCTCATTTTGTCATAACTGGCATGAGTGAATAAAAGGATTTTGACCTGACTTGACCTGACCTGAGCTTGATTATACTACTAACAGTTTGCTAAAAACCATGTTAACCTACTAGTTATTTTTGTTTTAGTTGTGGCTAACATTGATATTTTCTGATCCCCAATATCTTATTCAAATAACAAAAAGGCCGAAAAAAAACATCTACATCGACATGATACTCCTCAACAATCAATTTCTGATTATAACTGGGAGGCGCTGTCTGGGAAACAGTGTGTTAGAGAAAAAGAAACACTGTTTAGACTGTTAGGCTTGATAAGTAAAAGATAAAAGGGACAGTATGTTACAGTTAAAAGCAGAGAATAAAGCATTTAGAAAATAACCGTCGCCAGTCTCTCAGCGAAGATGTTGAGACTGGGACTTGATTTGATGTTGGGGGAAAGGTTATTCCAGTAATTGATAGTTCTAGGGAAGTAGGAATTAGAGTGGTACTGGGTTCGAGACTTAGGAATAAGATAGTTGAGGTTTCTAGTAGGGGTGAGGTAAATCTGGTTAACAGCAACGGCTTGGCTCCTGATCTTGTAGAAAAAGATGAGGGAATTGTATATACGCCTTTGTTCGAGCGTGTTCCACTTCAAGATGCTTAGCATTTGTGTTACACTGCTCTGGAAGTCATAGTTATTTAAGACGTATCTGGCCGCAGCTCTTCGTACTCGTTCGATTTTATAGGTCAAGTTTTTCTGCCAGGGATGCCAAGCGCTTGAACAATACTCCAACTGTGGGCGAACATATGTGTTGTATGCCACCTCTTTAACTTTAGCATTGTTTGTTTTAATATTTCGTTTAATAAAACGGAGGGATGATGACGCTTTTGCGGAGATGTTTTCAATTTGCTGGGACCAGTTTAGATCTTTTGATACGGTAACACCCAGGTATTTTGCGGCAGATGTAGTTTTCAGCTCAACATTATGGAGCTTGTACGGGTACATAATGGGGTTCTTTTTTCTGTTGATCCTCAGTATTTCACATTTATCTGCATTAAACTCCATTGCCCAGTCCCTCTCCCAATCCTCTAGCCGATATAGATCTTGCTGTAATGTTTGTGTGTCTGTTGCAGATTTAATAGTTTGGTATACTATTTTTGTCATCTGCAAACAGCCTGGCTTTACACTTAATGGATTGTGGCAAGTCATTGATATAAGCCAGAAAAAGACAAGAACCAAGGACTGACCCATGAGGAACTCCAGACAAAACTGGTAGTTCATTAGAGTAATGTCCTTCAACTACCACCTTTTGCGATCTATTTGACAGGAAGGAATTTAATTCATTTGGTAGTTTGGGAATTGACACCGTATTTTGTTAACTTATAAATGAGTTTATGCTGGTCCACTTTATCGAAAGCTTTAGAGAAATCCGTAACAATGACATCAGTTTGTTGGCCGAGTTCCAAATTATTAAATATTTCTTGGGTGAAATTTGTCAAATGGGTTTCGCAACTATGTTTGGACCTAAAGCCATGTTGGAAAGGGCTGAGGATGTTGTTTTTATCACAAAAATTCATACGATTGGAGACAATTATATGTTCCATAAGTTTAGATGCTATGCATGAAAGGGATATGGGTCTATAATTGATAGCCTTAGATTTTGGCCCCTTTTTAAATACTGGGGTAACATCTGCTTTTCTCCAGTCTTTTGGGACTGTCCCGGAGTTGAGAGAACTGGAAAATGTATGAACGGATGGGTGCTATTTCATGATGTAGCTCCTTAAGCACTCTAGGGGAGATTTCATCAGGACCTGATGTCTTGTTTGGGGACAGGCCTGACAATAATTTGTCCACCCCTTCAGTGGTGATCATAATTTCATCCATAATGGAACTGGGATGTTCAACGATTCCTAAACACATTTGGTTTAGAGTTAGTGGTTGTGGACGGGAGAAAACTGATTCAAACTGTTTGTTTAGGATATTGGCTTTAGCCACAGTGTCAATGTGGGTTGCACCATCAGATTTTAGGGCGGCAACTCCAAAATTCTCTGTTCTGTTGTGTTTTATAAATTTGTAAAACTTTTTGTTTCCAGCCGGTTGTGAGTCATGGTTGAAGATGGTATTTTCCATGTATGGCCAGTAAGAGGACCTAATTTGTTTTTGTAAACTTGATTTTAATGATTTAATAAATTTATTCCTTGAATTAAGGTCGGACGAGTGTTTAAATTTGGTATATAATCTGTCTCTTTTATGAATTAATCTGGTGATTTGAGGTGTGATCCATGGTAAGTCACACCGGGGTTTGGACATTTTAGATGGAACATGGAGACTACAGAGTTGGACAAGTGCCTCTTTAAATGAATTCCAGGCCAAATCGGGGTTGGTGAAGTTTTCTTTTGAGAAGTTTTCCCCAATTTTTTTCATGTCTGTCTTTAGTGCAGTCCAGTTGGTTTTGTTATAGTTTTTAATTAATCGCTTTGGTAGAAGGGGACGACCCCTGTTAATTTTCATTTCATGGAAGACAATGTCATGGTCAGAATTACCAATACTAGGGAGTGTTTTAATGGAATGTACATGGGATGGGTTGTTGGTGAATAGGAGATCCAGGGTGTTTGAATGTCTGGTCGGTATTTTGACCATTTGTTCTAAATTCACGTTTACAACATTTTCTAGAAATTTTTTGTACATTAGTTTATTTTTACAATTGGGTTTAAGGGTTTCATTGGACCAGTCAATTTCAGGCATGTTAAAATCTCTCATGAGCCATATGGTACTATTTTTCGGTATGGTTTTCAAAGAGTTCCATAGTTGGTTTAAGGACTCTTCGTCAAATTCATGTGGTTTATAAAAAAGCGTAAAATTGAATGTCGATACTACGCATACCAATAATATTGATTTTTGCCCAACAGATATTACAAATAGTTTTTAGATCAGGTTGTTCTTCATTTAAAATAGACTTCGATATAGCCATAAGGACACCCCCACCCCCGCCTTGGCCAGTAGTTCTGTCGTCTCTGTAGACATTATAATTTAATTTAACATTACAATAATTATTGTTAAAACATTTGTCTTTGTTGTTTTTATCAGGCATTAATCAAATGAATAAAACGAATTAAAGGCGGTCGCTACAGTTTCATCAACAGTTTCCCAATACGAGATTTCATTCAAACTTTGTCTATGTCAAGAACATGATGTTTTGCAATGAAAAACCAAAAAAAAATGTGACCTTACCTGGGTTACTTGTTTTTATTAGATACCGAAGATGTCACATTTTGAACAATTTTTACGATTTACATAGACTTCTTTGTCGGCATAAAATCATAGAATGTATCACAAGAATATCATAAATAATTCTTTTTTTTTCAGTTAAAAACATTCTAAATTACGCTAATTATTGCAATACAAATAATGAAGCACATATAAAAAATTAAGTATTACCTAATTTGCTACAAAGAATTTATCGTCAAATCTTTTCATTCTAAGGGATGTTTTTAAGTTTACTTAAATGTAACAAAATAGAATTTCTTCATATACTATATTCACCAATGTATAACAAACATAAAATAAAATAGGAAAATGTAGGTTACCATGTTAATTTGTTCGAAATTACAATTTCAAAGGGGGGGGGGGGGGGGGGGGTAATTATGTATGAACAAAAAAGACTAAAAGGTATATAGTGTACATCATTAATCATTTCTGTGGTATTTAGCGATGGCTTAATTTTCGCGTATTTCGCGCTCGGACCAGTGCGCGAATTTTAAACCTAAGCCAAAACTCAACCAATAATCCACATACGTATCCGAAACGAGCTATGTCCGAATAAGACATGTCTGAGACCGTGAACTGTGTTTTATACATTGATAAAACCCAGATTGGACCGTGAACTGTGTTTTATACATTGCATTTAGACGGTGGTACAGTAGTTTAATACTCGTTAAAAAAACTGTAGCGAACGCCTTTAAAAGAAATAAAATTAATAACTGGCTTAAATCAGAAGAAAGATATATTGGTGCTTAGCAAAACTATAATTACTGTATAAAAAAGCCAGGTGATGCCGAGTGAAGACTCACCTAAAAAGGTGTAAATTTTTTATTGGATGAAATAAATGAAAAGCAGTAAAAACAGTTTCATTGTTTGAAATGTATAATAATCAAAGCGCCGAAAGCGTTGAAAGACTGGAGCGCTGGTTGAATCGAACTTGCCCTGCACAGATATCATTACTTTAAACATATGAAACTATGTGGGTTTTTTTTTCGTTAAACTTTGTGACAGTTAATATCATCAACATTAGCAAATTCAGTATATTCAGGAATTTCAATAGATGCAGGTACTTGTATTTTGATGCAAGGAAATAACGTTTTCCACTTTGTTTTCACCTTAATCTTAGGTTGGGGGCCTTTTTGATGCAGGAATGTATGATTAGTGGTTAAATTTTGCTAGAATAACGATGATCAGGCTCCGCTACAACTAAGTAGTGTCAACAATGAAATGCACAAGGCTCACATACCTTAGGAGACTTAAACAGTTAAAGTCTTAATTTTTCCGTCGATAGCAACAATGCATTAACAAAAATATTCGCCAAATTACTTACGATCTCCCCAGGATTTTTGGAAGGGTTGTCGCTGGACGTTTCGTGGATTTTAGCTCGCGAAACTTTATTTTTTAACTATCATTTTATACAGTTTTATATTTTTACCAACGTTTACTGCAACAACTGTATATTGTACATAGATGTTGTTTTTATCTCTTTAGAGCCAAGAAAGGTACAAAGTTAAAAAACATAAATAATATGAAACAATGTGTAAACAGTATATCAACATGTGTTTTAATTGGCCCAGTGATTATAAAACTTTTTACATGCTCGACTCAATTTGAGCATGAAAATTTGATGGCTTTGTTTCTGTTTATTATATAAAATAAAACATTTAAAACTGAATATATGGCAAAATTGCTCACAACAACAAGTGTTGAACAGATAGTTATTCCTTATTAATGAAGACTGTTAATGTTTTAGTTATTTTAAGTTTGAGCACAGAATTGAGTTGAGCATGAAAAAAGTTTTATAATCACGGGGCCAGATCTCATCAAGTTACAATGTCAACTATATACTCCGTATAGTTAGTTTTTCACCTTCATTGTCCAAGATATCTCACACATATCAAACTCAGTGTTTCAATACAACTGACAGGATTAGGATTAAACTTTCAGACGCCTCTTTTTTCTTGTGCCCAAGTGCTGACTGCCTTATTATAATCAAACTTCAGACCTTCCATCGATACCATTAACAATGAATTTAATGTTGAATTGTTAAGCCTGCTTCTAAGCTTTGTCTTCACTCTTGATAAGGTTGAAAACTCCACCAACAATCTGAAATTAAATTAATTTACGATACCAGTAAACATATAGACAGCTTCATATATATATTTATATAAGTAATATCATAATAGGTATTCAGTTAACACAAACAGGTATAATAAATTATATAGTGCACCATAGAACCTGATTTAAACCCCCAATAGCAAATTATTTTGCCACTGACTGTTCCAAGACGCTAACCCAAACGGTTCTCTTTTTTGTTAAACAATCAACAAACAAATCATTTATTTTTCTCTCTTCTTTTTGCTGCAGGGGGAGGCTGTGTTTTATGAGTGTGGCGATTCCTGATATGCATATTTCCCTTTTAATTATAGTAGCATGAAAACTGAGTTATTTTATATTATATATTTAATGCAAGTCACAAGGCTGAATAAATATATAATATATATAAAAAACCATTGCCAACTTCTTGCAACAAGGAGTAGACTTTCTTCCACTTACGATCGACACCTGACTGGATCGAACTGGCTGTTCGAGGTAGCCGGCGATGACTCAGTGTCTCGGCATGTTGGGGTATCGCGTCTGGCATCGGAATAATTTTCCGATGTGAAGGGGTACTTTGCGTCGTCAGAGTCGCTCTTGGAGGGCTATCCGAAATTATCTCGATCTCATTTCTTGAATTTTGCAGTTCAGAATGCCCGACGTAGTTGGCATCAGCCTCACAAGGCCGGTTTCTCTTAAAATAAGAAAGAATCGACGAGGCACAACCATAATTGAAAATGTGTCTGACAAAAATGAACTGATCGTTACGATGATAGCGCAGTAAAATGCCACAGAATGCATTTCTTTTGCAATATAAATTCTAACTGCAACTTGCCAATAGATTTGTTAAAACAAATCAATTATCGCGCAATTATTTTATACATGTATACAGTACAATTTTCGAAGTGTTTGTCATCTTATCACAGAACAAAGAATAACCAAATTATTACTCACGATCGCATCTCTTTAAAATCATTGAACATTATGTCAAACACACCCGCTATTAATTGAGAATATCAACAGTCGGCAGAGCCAAAATACCATCATCAAACGACACCGTCAGACTTGCGAACACGTGGAGAGGCGGAGTTATCCAGCTGATAGTAGAGAAATCGTTTGTGATTGGTCAAATCGCCCATTGCTTAACCTTGAATGAGGTGTGTATTGAAAAGCGATCTGTGTTTACAATGCAAGAAACAGAAAATTATGACATGTCGATTTTGAATAAACGGATGTCGGCGAATTTAACGCTTGTTGGAAATAGATCAAAGCTTGTAAACGGTTGTCGGGCACAACTACTCCAACCTAACCAAAATGGCAACCGACGCTATCGCACGCTTGTCACGTGACTGATTTGTTTTAATCGTTTATTTAATATCCTTTCATAGTTGTCCGAACAACAACATTAAATAGTTTTCTTGTTTTTATTTTTAGCATTATCTCCCGTTACCGATGTCATGCAGTGATTGTTACGTATATCAGGGCTATCCGATCAACGTTTTTTGGCGTTGTCCCGGTTAGCTCAGTCGGTTACGTCGCAGGAATTGCATAGCTAGGCGCTGTTGCCGTGACGGTGCGGGTTCGCTCCCAGCTAGAGACACTATCATTTCAAAGTTCGCATTCTTTATCGAAATATTTGTATTTTCTTAAAATGCACTACTTTTTATGCCACACAACTACTAAATCTTTCAGGCGTAACTAAACTACTCATGCATATCCAGTTGCTTGTTCACTGTCGTAGCTGGTCGTGATTTCACTCTACATTTGTTAGCTGGCGTTTTTGCCATGGATGCTTCAAAATTACACGGAAACTTACTATCAATCGCTCAGCATTCGTGGAATGGTGTGCTGCATTGTGCTTCACACTTGTGCAGAACATTTCGGCCTGCTCTCGCGGTGACCACAAAACCCCAATAAATTGATACGCTCTCGTGGTCGCAATGATACACCCGAAGGTAAAGACTGCGCGTCGCAGAGTTCACGGCATCGTTACTAAGACTGTCGCGCATGCGCGCTCCAGTCAAAAAGCATCGCATTCTTGAAATATCGCTTTATAGCGTCTACTGAGGGAAAAACTTTCACACCGGTGCGTATTTCATTTAATATTGGTTAAATATCAAACAGTTATCTGGTTATAATAAATGTTTTTTGAGCATAGAGAACAATGTAATAAAACTTCGAAAAATAACATTACGAAAAAAGAGTTTGCTGGTAAGACTGAGGGTAAGTAGTTTTACTATTAATATTATTTTAATTTATTTTTATTTCAATATTATATTCCGTTGCTGGTAACTAACGTTATTTTTAGAGCATTGCAGTCAATGATCATCGAAATTTTGCAAAATGGGTGTTATTTATGCCATAGACACGAACCATCATTATATTATATAATTAAATTTTAGTATTATATATGATGTTTCTATGAACGTTTTCATTTTTTTTCTTCGGCTCGTTCTTTTTGTAAGAGTAAAAACAGAATTATACAAAGTCACATCCATCATTGCTCAATGTTCTTACATGGTCTCAAAGGGTCAAATATATATTTGGAGGAAATAAAGAATATATAGTCTTTTAATGACTTCACTTTATACTTTATAAAGACTGGCAGTTTAAAGTTATCGACAATTTAAACGTGTTGTTCTTTTATATATTTTTACGGCTAAGGGACAGAAATTAAATTAATACTTTCATAGTGACAACAACCTATTGTTTTGTTTTGTTTTCAGTTTTTTTTTAGATTTTATTCCCGAACCATGAAATTATGTCACTTCCAAAAAAGGGCATACTATAATTTAAAGTAAAGCACATCTATAATCAAATACAAATGCATGTCCAAAAAGAGCGTTTTATACTATTTTCCAAAAGAAAGTACTTTTTGTGAGAACTGTTTGTCTTAATTCCTAAATATTTGATATCAACATTTAAGGCAAGACTATTTAAGTTCTGTCGTAAAACTATCATTATCTAGCCTCATTTTAATACCAAATATTTATTCATGATTGAAAAAAGCAGTCAGTGAAAAATCACTGAAACATAGTGCGCGGGTTTCTTTTGGAATAGAGTACTATGTATAATGTACAATTTCACTGCCTGATAAATTATGGAACCCGACAGACTGATATGGAACAAACTCAAAATAATTTCAACGAATATTTTTAGCAGCCGTAGACTTTTGGCAACTATTGTTTTATCCCATGAAATGTTTTATTCTATTTCACGCAAACATGCGATACTTTTAACCAACAATATAAGTATCATGCATGAGTGTGAGGTGAAGATGGAAAAATCTGTCACCGAGGGTTAACTGTTTTGCGGGAACGAGGCTCTGCCGAGTTCCCGCCAAAACAGTTCACCCGAGGTGACAGATTTTTCCATCTTTACCGAATGTCTCATGCAAGATACTTTTTCTTGCATACCTTTTATTATTTATAACATTTCTATGTATGTATGCAAACTTTTTTATTTTCCTTATGCTGAAATATTGATATTAACGCTAACCTTTTTTATAAATGACGTCAATAACTTGAATATATGACGTCATTCACGTGACTCATTCTACACGGGGGGATGTAGGATCGAAATTTCCTACACGGGTGAAATCACCGGATGACCTGATCTGGTATGCAAGAATATGAATAATCAACATACTGCTAAAAAACGTTCGAACCGATTCTACAGTCACGACCAAGCTTCGATTTTTTTTTCATAAATTTTGTTGCCGATTTTTAAATAATTTAAAATTTTACAATCTTATATTACAATTCAACGGAGAGTCGAATTCCATTCGACTTTTTCCTGGTCATTGGGTATAATTCATGTTTTTCGACCCCTAAAGCAGCGGATATGATTTCGTCGGGAGCGCAAAGTTTCCATATCCGATTCGGAGTTTCCCCGGCGTGTCTTAGTACCGGTTTAATAATCTGTTTTCTTTTTTGTTTAGCAATAATCATAATAAAATCAAATAAAGCAGTGGATTAAATATTATTACTGGGTTAAATAACTCGTCCTTAGAGAACAAATATTGTCTTTCATTTCGATATTAAAGCTTGAAGCAAAGCCGTAAGTGATTTTATCAATTAGACCTCAATAGTTAAATATTAAAATGCGTTGAACATCTGGTCCCAACGGTAAACATTATTATTGACGAATATGAACTCGAAGCAAAGATCAACATCAGTTCTAATAATTCATCTTTATTGGCAAATCGGCAAGATCTTGCCTTTGGCCATTTACAATGTAAGAGATATGGCAATAACAGAACAAATAGAATTTAAGTAAATAACAATAACACAAAGCATTGATTAACATGATAAAGACAAACTACGGTATATAAGCACGAAATAATAACAGAACGCAAGGCATTGTTTCACATGATGAAGTAGTAGCAAAACGTACTACATTAAAGTAGTCGTATTTAAGAAACAGCTGAAGTTTGTTGGGTATTATTCCGCAAATTCATTGCATCCTTTAAAAATGTGCTTATTCAATTATTTTACGTTTACTTTCTGACAACATGATACTATCAAATATATGTAATGTTTGGATCTTAAGTCAGCATATTTGGGATAGCATAGAAGAAAGTGGTACTCCGATTTAATGGCATTCTATTTTATCTTGTGGTATTATTATTATATCTACCGGTTTCGATTTCCAAATTATGTGAACACAGCCCAAATCGTGAAAGGCTTTTACAAAGATTTTCAGAATTTAATATTGACAAATATTCTTTGAACTTTAAGCCAAATGTAACCTAAAATCTATTGTAATAGTTTAATTTGGGCACATCTCTTTTCGTTTCAGATATTTTTATACTAATCCCGAACAGGTTGCTTTAATGATGAAAACAAAGTTCATTTCAGTATCAAAATTTTTGTAAAGATGAAAATCCCTTCATAGTATTAGCCCAGTTGGTATTATTTGAGCTATTCAGATGTTAAGTTTCAACCAATATTTTACTGCTCTTTCTTAACATAAATCTAAGAGCGGGCATTTTCCTAATTTATAATTTGGGGTTGATGTTTGACCTCTAGAACATATTTGCTTGCAAAGTCTTAAATGTGCAACTAACGGTTTCCTTCAAGTCGTAAACGTCGTATATTTCGGAACCATACAATAAAATCGAAAACACCATTGTGTCAAACAAATTGAATTTAGTTTTATATCAAAATCGATTCTGTCAAATAATACCAGAAAGTTATGGTATGATTTAAGAGCTTGTTGATATAGAGCGTTAACTGCATGTAAAAGATTACCTGTATAAAATAGTTTAACACCCAGATAAGTAAAACAGGCAACTCGTTTTACATTTTCATCGTTAATATAAAAATCCACATTAACAATTATTCCTTTCGAGATCGTTGATCTCAATTCTATTGTTTGATAATAGTTTATATGTTGTTTTGTTTTTGTTGTTGTTTATCCAGAGGATATTGCGTCACCTTAACGGGACCATTCCCAGGCTGTATAGCGGTCATAGTTTTTCCTACCTTTTCCTTGTTTTTCCTACTTTTTTGTCGTATTCCTACTTTTGCCTACTATGTTACAAAAACATCCTTCTATTCGTACTTTTTTGTCAGATGGACACAAAAAAAACTATATCTTTTATTAAAGGAGTTTTTAAAAGTATTTTTCAGTGTCGAAAAGTAATGTTAATGTCATTCCTGTATTCATATTGATAAGTGTACACAGTTCTATGAATTCCTTCTGTCAACATAACCTTTGGTCTAACATGCCTGACAATATCATTTGTCAAAAAAGTCAAAATTGGAAATAATGGGCAGGGCTCTCACTGGACTTGAAAATCAGGGAGAAGTTTTGTCATAGTTTTACTGAATAATGGAGAAGTTTGCAGGCAACAGCATTCTTTCCCTATATAGTCTAACATGTAAAATGACTTCTCCCATAGCTCAAAGAAGGGAGAATTCTAGTTACTTAGGGAGACCACTTCTCCCAAGTCTCACTTTGATGATGGCCCTAATGGGAAATGATAAGGAATCATTACAACCCTTTAGGGTTAATAAAGGTAACAGTGGGCAAAAATAGCAAACATGCTCTATCTCCCTGCCTCCTTTTCGCTGCATGGGGATGCTGTGTTTTGTGATGTGGCGATTCCGGATTTGCATATTTCACTTTTCTATTATCATTTTAGAGCTAAATACGTCGAACAGGATGCGTCGTGGGAAAGGTACCTTCAGACAGCCTACGTAAATTGAAATGATGCCATTTAGTTATTAAGCAGACGACATTATTTTTATGCAATTCGTGGCAAAAAGATATTATTTTGTGAATTTTAAAACATTTAACAAATTCTCCAATTGTTATGTGATAATAATTCATAATTGTAAGTTCTTTCCAAGTATAGTAACAGCTTTAATGTAAAAATAAAATTCCGAAGGTACCCTTTCCAGTGGCATGCCCCAAATAAGGTTATACACAGTTTGTACTTATGGTACCTACTCCTTTTACTGGGTGTTTTCTTTGTATTCTAGAAGAACACAATTTTGCTGTTTATGTAGATTTATAAAAAAGATTCTGCCATATTGATTATTTTATAATATTATTTATTCTGCAGGGGAATATATCTCTGTTTAACGCAAACCCCAACACTTTGAGTAGAGAAACAAAGGTACTAGAGCCAGCGAAAATGATCATACATACATTATTTGTTATTTATTGAGTTAATCAATGCTAGCTGTATGGACCCTGTGTTTACTTTGTCTTTCAGTTGAACTAAAATATTAAAGATGTCGTTAGTTTAAATCACGAGTATTAAATAACATTAAGTGAAATGTTTCACAATTATAAATGATAATACAAAAGTGCATATCAGAAATCGCCACTCTTACAAAACATCGCCTCACCACGCATCGAAAACAGAAAAGATTAAATGAGAGCATGTTGTTATAAGCAGGTCAATTTAAATAAGACGCCATAAGCAATTACGACCTAGATAACCTTGGGAGTACCGCCTTTGAACGGTTAGTGGCAAAACAAATTTCTATTGGCGGTTTAAACCAGGTTCTAGGGTGCACTTACCTCACACTTGCCCCAACATGTTCTCATATCAACAAACAAGTACAAGTTGTCTTGGTGAAATAACTCCAAATCACTCGTTGGCTTTAAAACAATGTTGCATCAAAAATCACAAATACAGATTAAACATAAGAATGCTGAAGCTAAAAGCATTGCAATGCCTACTTGTAGAGCTGTCATTGATATGGATTGAAGCGTATCGACTATATCGATATATCGTGAAAAAAATATCACCGATACTTCGATATATATCGATACATACAATGCATTACTATTAATACCATTTTTACAATTTCTGTTGTCATTAGTTGTAAATTTGTCATGTATTATATACATCCTGCAGTAAATTGGTATGTAGTTTGTAAGAATGATTTGTATCTATTAATCTATCATAAATAAAGATGCATCACAAGTTATTGTTTGTTTTATTATCTTCTTCAAACGGGTGAGTTTTATGGTAAAACAAATGAAAAAACTAAAGCAACGACTGACCTGCCATGACTTACAATAAGATGCTTCATATGACTAGTAAAAAGGTAAAAACTTGCATTGAAACAAATGCAACAGTGCAACATAAAAATGAATGAAAAATAAAAATAAACCTTGGTAAATGTACATTTTCATTTTGTATATTACCTTATCTGACTAGAATGTGTAATAATCACCAGAATTTGCCAGAAATAAAATAAATGGTCAACTGCAGTTTCGGCGTCCGCCATTTGTTTATAATCGTAATGGCATAGTCTAAAACATTCACTTTCCAGTCCACGGAAATCGGCATTTGCCATTCCTGTTCACTCTAAATAAAAAAAATATGGCATGAAAACTTTCTTTACAGTCCATTTGGAAGTATTTTATTAATAATTAATACATTAATTTTGCTTTAAATTTGAACGGCTTGTGACTCTGCATATAGACTCTGAAGCGATGTACCTCCTGTAGACTACGGCTATTTAGTCGCTATTTCGTCAATGGCTTAGACTTATTCGTTTATATTTTGACAGCGCACCTGTTTCCGCTCACGATAGACGTTTCGTCTGGCAAATTTTGACACTTATTTTTTTACCTATGTAGGCTGCGTTATCGATATTTCAAAATGCGAATCGATTATTCATCGGGAAAAAAATATCGTCGATACGCCGATATTGTAGGAATCGATGACAGCTCTACCTACTTGGCGAGTACTCAATGATCTTACCGAGACCAGAGCCCTGAAGTCAAAAGTCTTTCGACACAAATGTCTTTAAAGTGAATATCATATGAATTGAATATGTTTCTCTAAGTGCATACGTCCAGATTATAAAAAATTATCTCCAATTAGTGTTTTACAGTGTCAGTAACAATTCATATAACTCTTTTCTTAGACTTCAGGAACGAAAGCCGAGTGCTTAAAATGAAGATGACCCCTCTTACGCTACTTATACTGTTTGTCATTCTGCAAGTTGGCTTGAATGATCAAAATACAGCGAAAAGGGTAAAAGATATTTACAAGAGACTTGTCAATGACCCAGAGTTCGATCTTGATCATTTGTATCGAGAATATCTCAAGGTCTTACCGTACAATTTTTCATGTCCTACCTATACACCAGGCACGCCAAACGTTGATGGGGAAGCGTGCTTTATAGCGAGCAGACAGTTGGACGAAAAGATTGGATTTTACAACACTGGTTGGGTTGAGGATTGCAGTTGTAAACCTGGCTGCGTTGCCTATAAAACATGTTGTCCAAATATCATTTACGGATACCTCGACTACACATGTGTAAACACATCACTGGTAAAAAGCAACACCATTACCGAAGGAATCGCATTTGATATGATAGCGACATGTCCAACATATACATCTTTGTTTAATTTTAGTTCTGATAATGCGTCAAATCTTGCCCCAGTTACTTCCCTTTTCACAGGCTTGACTTACAAAAATGTGCACTATGCTCATTGTAATGCTGAGTTTGAGCAGTTGGATTCGTGGAATATTACAGTATATTGTGATAATGAAACCTCAGAATGGATAAACGACGAACTTTTATCTCTTGAAGAGCTTGTTTCACTAATAAGTTGAGGGGTATGTGAAATACGGTATGTCATAACTCTCCCAGATAATCTTCATCCAGGACGATGCGATAGATCAGCACTAGACGGCATAAAAGTAAGTAAGCATATTGTAAAGAATGATATAATAACCTCCTGCAACTTATCAGGTCTGTGGGAAAATTATGATCGTGGCATAGATTATGCCTGTAAGACTTATACTAACATATTTAGGTACTATAAAAGCGTGTATTGCTATATATGCAATCCCGGCCTTGCCTTCAAGTACTTTAAACGGAAACCAATCGTGTCCATCTGCAATGACTCTGATGTTTATTCCACCAACGATATCTCAGATGCATGTGCTGTAAGCGAAAGAACAAACTACTTCTTGCCATATAAAAACGTGTACTGCAAGTTGTGCAATACAAATGGAAATGAAATATATGTCGTCATTATGGACTGGAATTATACAACTTTTCTCTATTTCAAGGGCTTATCTAAGGAAACTATATTCGACTTACAAAGACAATTAACAAATTTAACATCGGATCCAGAACCAGACATAGAAGACACTGATATCGAAGAGGACATCGGTGGTAGGAGAAAAATTGAAATCGATGAGTTCTTTTATATGTATGGTTGGATTTACGACGGAGATACAATTGTCTTTGATTGGAATATGATATACGGCGATAAGAATTACAAATGTTTGATGCCATCGTACAGCACTGAATTTGCCAAAGTTTGTGATTCATCACTACAGGAGGGACTAAATTATCAGTGCTTGGGCAACTATACTGTCAACAATGATGACTATAACCCGATTGCAGAATTGTCTTCGTCTGGCCTATATGATACATTTTACCAATATCTATTTGATTTGTTCTTTTGTCATCAGTCAGTGAAGCAGAATCAGATGTGTCAAACTAGTACAGCTGCAAATACGTGTCCCTTGCAGGTTGATGTAAATGGGAAAAACAAGTATTTGAGTTGTTTGTTTTGTGGAATGTACTCTCTGTACAACACGTATCCGGAGGAGAAAGGACCAGATGTGAATTTATTACTCAAAGTAACTTGTCCATTTCCTCAGGACAAAAACACTTTTCCCAATGTGACATCGCTTTTGCATGCATCTTTGCAAGAATGTCAACTTACGTTTGTTCCGACCGGAATTCGTGATAAGGACTTTAACCTCCTTTATGGCAATGGGCAAAGTTGTATTGACCTTCCATTCCTTGACCAATTCAGATGTTCTGTCGAAGCCGGCGATTACTTTTTTGGATCGTATCGGAAATTGTTTTCCATCTCGCGCAGAAATTTAGCAGACGACTTGGATGTAAATCAATATAAGGAAAATGCTCAACGTGAATGTGCGGACATTGATCAGTTAGATTTTGACAAAGCACATGTAAGTTGTTTACCTTTCTATTATTTAAAATACCGAATCGAAGGTTCCATGTTCACCGCCATATGCATACCATCGTTTGGGATAGATCTAAACCGAAATGTGTTTTCGTGTAGATTTCAGTTACGCTCAAACGGGGCTAGGCGGCGTGGGCAGTAATATGCACTTCCATTTCTAACCATGAACAGGCTCGATCAAACCATGCCTGCAACATTTTTATGTTTGTTTTGTTCGATGGCTTTCAAAGTTCTTCTTTTAATCAATTTCAATATAAACGTTGGCATGGGAAAGGGCACATTTAATGAAACGGTGACGTAACAGGTTGATTAATCTAACCCAATTTCAACAATATTATTTCTTTAAAGAGTTCAACATTCCTGATTTGATTAACGGAACAGTAAGTTCAGTGTTGCGTAGCAATTCTCTACAAATGTTATTATTTCTTATGATAATTTAAATTGACTAGAGTGAAACTCTATAACTTATCGTTGGCGCTGCTTAATTGAACCTGTAGTTTTCTCAAGTTTGACATAATTTGAAAAGAACTAATCTGACTGTTTTAATATTTAAGCCAGCTTTAAGAATGATATTGTCGTTAACTCGGTAGAGGGGGGTGGGCAACCCGCACCGTCACAGCAACAGCGCCTAACACTGCAATTCCGACAACGCAACCAATTGAGCTAGCCGGGATAACCCCCAAAAACGTTGATAACAGTACTGACTATGTGTATGGGGAGACTTTTTTAGGCAAAAACACTGCACAAAAAAGCGCCTCTGTGAATTTCAAATAAAATGAAGGATTTTTAAAAGTTATTCATAAGCTTTGTTTTTTTGTAAAATTACTCATAGAAATTTCTTGCTTCTATAACGCTACTGCGTAGGTTGTAATTTTGACCTAAGTTTCAAGTTGGTTGTCTTGATATGCATGACTTAGCGTTGTGATCAATTTCATCTTTACTTCTCTTATGCCAGATTTTGTTTATCTTTCAGGATATCCCTCGTTGCCGAAGTATTCTTTGTTCCCGTTTTCACTTGCTTGGTAATGGAACATGTGATCCTACTTACGAAGAAAATGTTTACATAAGGTACCGACTGCCACTTTACTTTAGACTGATCATCACAAAAAATGAATCTTTTCATGAAAATGCGGGTCTACAGTGCATGAAGTCAGCTTCTACATTTAGAAAAATGTGTCAAAATATTTGGGAATCGACTCTAGAGCAGGTAGATGATGATAAAAATCACTCCTTGATAAGTTGTCAAGTACATGCAGTAGAAAGCGTAAAAGATGATCATAATAGTGTGTCAGTTGAAACAGGTGTAGATTTAAAAGTGACAGTAGAGATAGCTGTTAACGTTAATTCTGAACTATCTTTGATCGAAAATGCCTTGATTGACAGTTTCTATGGAGAGTATGTCTCGGAGACTATTAACAATTGTAATTATTACCGACTACACGAACGAAATGCACCATTTGAAGTGGGACTTGAATTGATATTTAATCAGGTGTACTTCAATTTATCTCAAGTAGATGTGTTGCTTTCAGACCCAATACTTGTTAAACATCTCTTGAATTGTCTCCGAATTGAACTTTTTAATGACGAGTATGAGCTTTGTGAAAAGAACGATTGTATAATTTTAGTAGGTAGTAAAAAGATCACTGGGCAAAATAATTACGAAATGAAAGATGGGAAAATGCAGGTTTGTTTGGATGCTATATCTTATAAAACATCAAAAGGCACGGGTGTTTCGATGTTACAATATATATACAAGACGGTCGATAACGCGTGCACGATTTTGTCTCTATTATGTTTAAGTCTAACTTTTATAACTTATTGTTTGTTTCCTTCTTTAAGAAACATACCTGCATACAACACAATGGACTTGATAGTCTCTCTGTTTTGTGCCCAGCTTACATTGAAACTGGGCATTTGGCAACCAACCAGATTGTTTATATGTTACTTTGTTGGCATTTGTATCCATTTTTTCTGGATTGCCACTTTTTGTTCGATGAACATATGTTCTTTTCATATGTACCGTGTGTTTTGTTCTGTACCGAAAAGAAATTACTCTACCAAAGTTATCATTTATTATATGTTATATACGTATCTTACACCGTGCGTTATAATTCTTCTTACAGCCATAACGCACTTAGGCTTGTCCAATGGTTCTGTCTTTGGATATGGAAATAGAATTTGCTTTCTGGATGATATTATAACGTCAATTGTTGCATTTCTCGTACCATGTGTGCTGATATTTTTTGTCAATACTGTGTTTTTCGTTAAAACGTTTTTGTCGATTCGAAAAACATTGAAAACATCAAAGGGCTGCAGTGAAATAGATAGAAATGAATTTTTGATATACATCAAACTTTGGACGCTTCTTGGAATTGCCTGGCCCCTACTTTTGTGGATGCAATTTTCGACATATCTATATTTTCATTTATAGCATTAGCATTCAACACGCTTCAAGGGGTGTTTATTTTCATATCTTATGTTTGCAACAAGCGATTGATTAACATGTATTGTTCACTACTTACATGTTGTAGGACATCGGAAGCGTAGCAAAACAGTCATGGCAAAAGAAGTAAGTGGAAACCAGTGTCAATTCTCAAGCATCTGATTGGCTGAAATGGCGACCAGTCGCCATTTCAGCCAATCAGATGCCTGAGATTTGAGACTGGTTACCTCAGCAAACACGAAAACTAACCAGCAAAGCTGCCAGCACGACAAAGTTCAAAATATTTCTGGCTGTGTTTGATTTAGCCTCTTAATGATCAGTAATGGAATTACATATTACTATTCACGCAAACAAGCCCGGGTTGAGCGCCTTTCAGTATTTACTAAAATATAAGTATCGCGCTCAACTTCCTCCAAATGGTTAATATATAATTGATAATTCACTTATTGAATGTACAAAGAGACCAGTTTGTTCAAACAAAAATGGATCCGTTTGATCAATACGATACCAAGCTACGTCAATCATTCTTTTATCTTTTATTTATATCTTAATTTCAATTGAGAACTTTAAGGCGGTCTGGCGGTCGTAGAAAGTCTACCGTTACTTATTATCATTACAGATTTCAGTAAAACTAGGTTAGCGGTGTCATGGAGTGATTATTACGTTTACTAGGGTTATCCGATTAACCGTTTTGTGTTTTCTCGGTTAGCTCAGTAGGTACTTTGAACTGCAAGGCTTGGTACGGTCGCCATACCGGTTCGCTCCCCGGTAGGGGCAATATCATAAAGTAGTATGCCCAGTCATGAAAAAGGGGATAGATATGCTAGGTCTAAAAATGTTGACAACTAAAAGCATCTAAATATTCGCGACAACAGTTTTGATATGGACGGCTCAAACTTGTATTTTTCATGGGTTGAACCTTCACAATTGCGCTTTTTGTGCAGTGTGACGACCGTAAAATGTCTCCCCGTACATATAGTCAGTACTGTTATCAGTAAATTAACCCGTTACCGATGTAATGCAGTGATTGTTACGTATATCCGGGCTATCCGATCAACCTCTTTGGGGGTTGTCCCGGTTAGCTCAATCGGTTGCGTCGCAGGAATTGCAGGGCTAGGCGCTGTCGCCTCGACGGTGCGGGTTCGCTCCCAGCTAGAGGCCCTATCATTTGCAAATGAATTTTACCCCCAACCGAGGAGCAGTCCGTGGCGACAGCGCCTAGACATAAAATGCCAAGTACGCTGACTATTAAGCTAACTGGGACAAACCCACAAACGTTTGATAACTCTGATACACGTTATCATCATCGCATGACAGGAAACCGAATAATAACTGAAAATAATTAATATTTCTCAAAAGCGGTGTGGAGTTTCTGATTTTAAAACGCATTCAAGATCTGCTTTGTTTTATATGTGCTTTTCTTTGTTATTTTTGTTAGTTTTGTTGTTGTTGTTGTTGTTTATTTCAAAGACATGCCTGATGTGTTCATCTGCATACAGTGAATACACCATAAATGGTTATTTTTAACTGAAATGATAAAACGACTCATAATATAAATCGACATAAAACGATGATTCTTATATCGATGAATTCGTTGAGTTTTATAATTTCAGAATAAAATGAACCTGAATGTTGTATTTTGTTTATCACATAATCGCAAAAGTCGAGCCGTTTGCATTCATCAACCACTGTTACATGTAGGTTGTCCAGGATTCATTGATTTTGTAAAGACTGGTCAGGTCAAATCTAGGAACGGGTTAGTAAATTATCCGCAGTTAGTATTTACGTCAGTGGATATACAACACCAAAGACTTTTTAGTAGATAAGGACTGCACCGACAGAAAATGGTGGAAGGATTTATAGAACATTCACTATAGGTTAATAAAATAATGATTTAATACTTAATTTACTTGAGTACATATTTTCCCCAGTCGTAACGCTACATAACACATGTCATTTTGGTGCCGTGACAAAGAATGTACAAGATGTATGAATTAATGGAAGAGGAAATATAACCGAAGGTATAGAAACCAAGAGGAAACAAAACATCAACGGTTCAACAAAAATGAAAAGGGAGTAAATAGCCTGTAACATATGAGAACCATAGGAATTATTTCTAATATATCTAGACAATAGAACAATATTGGTTACAATGTACCAGTGTGAAGGAATAATCATTGTTTAGTTACGGATTTTCTCTGTCAATACTTTTGAATATGATGCTTGATAACGGCCAAGCTACAGAACTGTACTTATAGTTAGGGGTTGCGATCACTAACACTGGAGACTTTAAAGCCCTTGGATTCTCATTTTTGTTAATTGTTTTAGGTGTTTGTTTGGAAATTGATCGCTTTATAAATCATACAGGAAAGTTTCAGTGACTTATAATAATGTATTATGTTTTTTAAATATTATATTACCTTTAATATTTTAGTTGTATATGGATATTAAAACCGTAACAGTTTACTCGCCAGGTCATGTGGCCAAATTGCTTTTTTTACGGTAACCTTGTTTATTACCAGGTATTTAAGTTATAGTGTTCATGGTGTTCGTAAGGTTTTACAGGTTTTAATTCCTGTTGTTGATTTAGGGTCGTTACAAGATATATATGTAATAATGTTCTCTTGATTTTACATGTCTTGATGTATGTGGTTAAAATCTTGTTATACATGTTTGTTTAAAAAGTATCATTGTATGTAAATAATTATATGGGTTGTTTATGTTTCTGGGTGTATTATCCTCATCGTGTAATATGTGTAATAAATGATGACATTTACATGATAAAAAATTATAATTTTTGGACAGGGTCAGGGACTGACATCTCTGCTCACTTTTGTCGCTGATTACGAGTTAAGCAACGAGGGGTCTATTGTTGATAAGCTGACTTATTCTTTGCCTGGTCTTTTTTACTTACTGAGTTTCAGGTTCTTATCTGAGGGATTTCACTTGTAGTCGACTTTATTTTCATACCTTTTGAAAATATTTTGAAACTTAATGAGCTTTATCTTGAAATAATAATTTAAAGTGTTTGTTATTATTGACAATGAATATTGATGTTAATTGCTTCCTACCTCTATTGCGTAAGGTATGATTGGTTCAACATCTGAAATTACCAGTTGCCTGAGTGTGTAAAGATGTGAATAGTGGTAATTGTATCACAAAACTGTTCTTATCAATGTTTTTTATTTATTAAACATGAAACTATTGTTCTTTTAATCTAATTCGAATCTTCTAAAACAGTTTGATGATGTTAGTAATCTGATTAAAGAAGTGTGTTTTATTTAGAATTCCAAAACTGGTTGTTAATCATTCATGTTTATTGCATGTTTATATTCCTGTTTATTATCGTGGATCATCCCGACCGGTCGGCAATTTGTTCATACATACCATTCTTTCATTCTGCCATTTGATGTTGTATAACAAAATTGTTACTTTTTAAAGCTAATAAATTTTAATTTAGTTTTGGAAGAATTTTGTGCGCTTTGATCTTATATAAGTCCGACAAGCCAATTCTAGTAACGGGTAGCTAACTAATTTATATATGTTAAATTTCCGAAATCGGTTTAAATTTACGTTAATCATAACGCTAATAATAACATCAAGCCTATTTATTATATAATTACTGCAATGACAGAAAATGGTGGATTGGATTTATAAAACATTCACTATACTTTAATAAAATGGTTTAACACTCACGGGACTTGCATATATTTCTTCCCAAGTCGTAACTCTACGTACACTTTGTATAACAGGAAAACAATTTCAAAATACCTAACAAAAACAGCAATACTGCTTTTTGGCCTTTGATCCCATCCCTACCAATAACTTAAAAAGCAAACAATAAATATCCTAACAACATAATCATAAATAGATTTAAGGTTGTGTTTGCATGTGCGATAATATATATTGCCTTTTCATTTTAAGCCATTATTGTAACTTCATGAAAAATCTTCTCGCGCCGACTTCATGCCCTGTATTAAAATTTTTCATTGTCTGGTTTGTATTCCTTCTTCGTAGTTGCGAAATTGCACTCACCTAAACCTAGATAACAGATTTATACATACAGTTAATATCGCGTCATTTTAAGTCGGCTAACTTATTTTGATTTTATCAAGCCGTATGATTTTTGACCTTTGTCTGAAAATATTATAAATGTTCGGTGCATATCACAATATTCACCTACAACTGAATAAGTGGGGCTTTGGCACTAAATAACTTTAAGTTAATTAATGAAGCTATCAATAAAAGTCTTAATTAAACTGTACAGGGCGAAAATAAAAATAAAGATCTACCTTCATTATTATTTAAACTTTACAGTCTAACATAGATCTTCAATTATTACTGAACATGATAAAATGATAGAACGTAGGAAAAACTTAGTTATTGAGTTCGTTAAAATTTGTCCAGTTAAAATGTCTGCAAAGAACAAAACACCTCCATCTTAGCAATGTCAAATTATTGTGGCACATCTGTACTTTTACTTGTTTTGCCTGCATGGCAGAACATACAGTACGCTGTGATTTCCTTCAGGGACAAAATATTACTTAAAATTATGGTGTACAAAAAGGATCAAAACTTAACAAGTGTTCTTGCACCTATAAATGTATGCATCCAATGCATGTACTGATGCGTCGGACGTATAAATTAACCGGAATAGAGACGCATTGGTAGTTTATGCGACGGACGTATAAATATACACGATGGTAAACGCTAACGTAAATTGGGATATTTTGGCCTTGGTTAGTAATTGGCCTAATTGGCCACCCTAAAGAAACGTTAAAATAAACACACCAAAATATTTCCCAGGTGAAAATTAAGCCTAGGATTAGTGCAAAAACAACAACAATACAGATTTTCTTTTACACTTGACGAAGTTGACCACTATTTATCGCTTATTCTGTTTGTTGGGTTATTGTGTGTTGCAATAAATGTTTTGAAAATGTCGATCTTAAAATATAGTATGCATTAAACTTATATGTTTTTATGCATTTTAATTTATATGTTTGCTTGTAAAGTTTTATTTTTACTATTTAAAATAATATTTTTGCTGTCTTTTTTGCTCGTTCCTATAATATCGTTTCTCAATTTGCCTACGATAAATGCCGACCCTTCTGGCAAATTAGCGTACATGATATTACAAAATAACGTATTAGTGTTTATTTTTCGCACCACAATGATAAATGGCCAATATTTAACTGGCCAAAATAAAACACAGACATTATGGGGCCAAATTGCGAAAATATCACCACGCAAAAATATCCCAATTTACGGTATTTGAATTGGTGATGCACCGGTATTTTATAGATGCACCTGTAACTTTCAACTTCTGACGCGTAACTGTGTGGGCATCATCCTGCATCATTAAAGGTTTCCAACAACACATTATTGCAAGGATAAATTTTACTTTTTTCGAAGGAATCAGTCAAGTATCTGGGTGCAACCTTGGACCAAAGTTTGTCATTTGAATCTTTGACAGAGTCAGTTATTAAAAAGGTTAACTCTTGGCTTAAATTACTTTATTAAAAATGAGATTTTTTAAAACTTCATACCAAAAAAGATGCCTGTTATGGCAATTGTTCAGTGTCATTTTGATTATGCTTATACAGTTTGGTTTCATTCTACAACTCAAGCTTTAAGAAACATATTGCTTGCCACACGAAATAAACTCATCGGATTTGTGCTTAATCTTGATTCCGGAGCTCATATTGGTAAAGAGGAATTTTATTTATAAACTGGTTACCTGTGGCTATTAGAGTTGTTTTTAAAACTCTATGCCATGTGTTTAATATCTATACTAAATCTGCTCCTTTGTATATGATCGAACATTTTGCTGTAGCTAGTTCTGTCCATAGCCACAAAATAAGACTTATCGCTTGAGCAGTAAAATGTAAGAACGACCAAGAGTTTTCATTTGCAGAGTTTGGTCGTTTCTCAATTCCCAAAGTCAAATCTTTTGGAAAAAAGTATTTTGCATATAGGGGATATTTCTTGTGGAATGACTTACATTGCTCAACATTTCTTGGAAGAGGATCGAATTCATATATTAATTTTAAACACAATGTTAAAAATTACTTATGGAATCAATCCATTTTTATACTACTATATAACTTTAAAGTAACTGAAATTGTTTTCTGAATAGATAGATTTGCATTTAATTAATTATTTATTTCTGTTTAATTTTTTATATTTAATGGTATTTTTTTTGTAAATTAATAATTCATTAATGTATTTTTTAACAATGATAGTTTGATTTGTGATAGAATTTTAATAGTCTTCCTATGTCACACCTCGCTATATTTGGAAATAATAATATCAAAAAGCGCACTTACGTCCCTGTATTCATCGTTTGTAAACAGTCTGCCTTTTGACTACTTCCCTGTAGTTATTTCTCGTATGTTATTTCTAATATATTCTAATAATAAAACACCTTACTTATCGTTTGACGATGTCAGTTACATGTGTATACATATTTGTCATTGTCTTATCAGAAACTAGTAGGTTATCTTGTTTGCATTAATTCAGGTTGACATTAGGGTAATTCTTCAAATAAAATAAGAAATTATGAATATTTTTATTCAAAATAGTGTGTTTTATCAGCCTTTTATCGTAATACTTTTAACGTATAATTATAGCCACAAATGTATATAAGAAGAGATTTCTAGGCACTAAAAACATCAGTATCACGAAATTAAGTTAGTTATCTTAGATACATCGAACAGGAACAGCGGAGTAGTCCTCCGTTAAAACGGGTTAAAGTGTACTTCACATTTTACTTCTGAATCAATGTTTTTATGAGATTTTAGGTAATGCATTAATTTGTGTATTCAGTTCTTCGTACTATCGGTTTACTTGAAGGAGATCATTATATACTTATAGTTGTTTTCCAATGAGTGTGAGTTATATATATGAAATAAGTTTAAGGCCTAAAAAATAGGTTTGTTTCTGGTTACATCCTTGAAAGCAATGGATAGTAGGTAGGCTTTTTATGGGGAAGGCACCAAAGTCTAGGTATATACTATCTTGGGTGTAGTAAGTACAAGTACATCAAATATTAAACTTGCTAAATTAGTATCTATCTTTGTAGAAAATGGAAAACTCACTGCAATTTATACTGTAATTTCATTAAAACTAATAAACCGGTGTTTAAACTTAAAGTTGACTTGTTTTGCTTAACATGTAATATTAATAATTATTCTTTTAATAACAATTAGATGTGCAATGCCGTAATGTTTTTTAATGCATGGATATCGTTGATTTGTTGATGGCTATTTTTGCAAACAAAATATGTTGGATATAATAACCTTAATACCTACCACTTCTTAAAACCACTGTGCCTCACTTTCAAATCGAATTAAGTCGTTTTTAGCTTTACATTTGTGATATTGTTGCAATTAACACCTAATCAAATATATACATATCCCGTCAATGATGGTAAAAGTTCTATCACTACCAACAACGCAGGGTTAATAATTTTATCAGTGCTGTTTTTTTTTTCACTCATTTAACGATACAAATATCAGTACATAATTGTTCACTCATAAAGCCATTATTCATCGATTCTGCATATACGCCGTATAACGTATTCACTTCGAACAGAAATCTTAATCTATATGTTTCCTTTAATCTTTAATGAAGTGATCGGTGCATCAAAAGGAATATTTTTACTGGCTCGCCGAACGTTAAAAGACATGATTGTTTACCTCGGCGTATTCAATTATGGAATTAGCAACCTTGACCCGAAAGCACACGCAACGGGGTTTACACAATATCATACATGGACAACAATCAGGCGTTTAACAGTTAAAAATAGCACCGGAGAAGAAAGTGAAAGTAAATTTTCCAAAAATGAAACGTTTCTGGCTGTTACTTTGCACCGGACATTGTGTTTGACAATAACAGAATTTTTCTTCGGCCAAACACCCGGTCGGCATTTCATACAATTTTTGGAAAGGCTGAACAAGAAATATCTTTTAAAAAAGATAAACGGCGTTGATGGAAAAGATTTATACAGTAAAAACTCCCTAAACCGGATCCTCTATAATCCGGAATCCTCCCAAAACCGCATAATTTTTACGGTCCCGATTTTTTTCCTTCTTATTTTATAGAAAAGAAAACCTCTGAAAACCGGAACCTCCGAATTCCGGAAACCGGCCTTATTTTTACGATTTTATTCGCTATTTGCTCTTTAAAATACCTCTAACAACCGGAATTTCGATAAATGTCATCGAATGTGACGAACTCGGGCTGACTTGTCAAAGGCTTGTGTATTGTCAAGCGTGTCAAATATCAGCAAGATAATCCGTTGTTTTCCTTTAGAGGCGCGCATGTTATTTAAAATAGGCGTGAAAATTACAAGGGTTAATAATTGGGACATGTAATTGTTGTGTAAACAAATACGAGTTGAGAAGACGATGATTATGTAATTGTCTAATATATTGACACCCGTGACTGTCTTTTCTTTTGCTGCAATTTCGCCAAATCGGTCGATTAGTCGGCGATTTCACAGAGGGCTGTGAAAAACATGCTTACGATTCCATAACATGTAGTTTGAATATATACATGTTCACATATGTAATTAATTGAGTTTGTTGAAAAAAAAATGTTTTTTAATATGAGAAAATAAATAAAAATGTTGGATAAAATTAATTTTGTTATTTTTGTCAAATGAACATTCAATGTAGACTAAGAAAATGCATTATAATACACTAATTAGAACAACAATTGTCAAATATGGTGATAAAGGTGAAATCCTCTATAAACCGAAATCCTCTCTAAACCGGACTTTTTTTCCAGTCCCGATGACCTTCGGTTTAGGGAGTTTTTACTGTATATACATGTATATAAGAAAGAAAGAAATACAGAGAGGCAAAGCAGACATTTTATTTTATTTGTTATAGCTGTTGACGAACCCTCCCTTTCTTCTTAGTATGACTTAGAGATTAAGCGACCGAATCATGACAACTCATAAATTTATTGAAAGTGTCTTTCAAAAAAAATGTTGAAGCTGTTGCAACAATTTCATACAGTGATAACAAGTCGATTAAAGAAGCAAAATATTCAGTTTCAATAAAATACCTCGTGTAGAGTGAGAATTCAAGATGAATAAATGTCCTTGAAGTTTAATCAATATAAATAATAACAGCCTGTTACAAGAGCGAAATCTACCAACTTTTACGTATATTAAGTTTAAAAAAGTGTCCGGCCTGAGTATTGAACCCGGGGCCTCCTGCTTGAGAGGCGAGAGAGTTAGCCACTACACTACAATTAGTCTTACGAACTTGAAATTAACAATCAGTATCAAAGGAACTAGAAAGGAACCAGTAAGAACTAGGAATATCTACACTTCTCTTTCGTTTTACACTGTGTATTGTATGCAAATGACACCCAAGAATATTCCATATTATATTGTATTTAAGCCATCAATATTGACTTAACTGGTTACTTAAATCGTATGTTTTTCCTCCAATACAATACTCACTAACTACCAATCTATTTTATCTCTTTGATGTTTCCGCTGCATAATAATAAAATCCCACTAGATACCTCTCCAGCCTGCTAGATGCCTCTCTGGTGTAAATAGCTACCATTACAGTCAGTGTTCACAAGTTCTAACTGGTGATGTCCGGACAAATCCAGAACTGATTGAAAAAAAAAACAGAGTTTGATACAATCTTCAATTTTCTAACAGACACATTTTCTAAAATGTGTTTATATACTGCAATTTTGAAAAATATGGAATCCTCATTGCTGTACCATTCTATTGATATAGTCTGGAGGTTCTGAAATACAACTTTTGTGATATAAGATTTCAAATCTTCTTCGTAAGAATTATAATTGTAATCTTTATAAAGCGACAAATGAAGCACTTTTTGAGGATTAATATACTGTAACAGCCCTGAGTATTTATATTCATTAGAAGACACGATGACTAAATCGAGAATTGGTAATGTCGAGATCAGTAAGCTTGTTTCTCCGTTACAGTTGTATTCCAAAATACACCTGGCGA
Organism: Corbicula japonica; assembly: GCA_038501625.1. Taxonomy (NCBI): domain Eukaryota; kingdom Metazoa; phylum Mollusca; class Bivalvia; order Venerida; family Cyrenidae; genus Corbicula; species Corbicula japonica. Next base: position 807,461 of record JAZAYU010000104.1, read on the forward strand.
TTAATGCTTGAATATTGAGCGAAATACATTCGTACTTATTTTCGAACCACATACATGTTTGTTCTAATAAACACGTATCTCTAAGATTTGAGTAGTATAAATCATGACGTGCAATTTTATACACAGGTTCACACTCGTCATGTATGATATCCGGAGCCAGTCCGCGTAGCATCTGTAATACCACTCCCATATGTACAATAATTTGAATTGAACAGAAGCTTCGGAACAATCGTTCCAAGATGATTTTTCTTGGCCAACGGTTTGGGGCATCTGGGTAAAGGTTTTTATCTATTTTAGGGTGACTGGCAACGTACAGCGCTGCAAAATACTCTTGAAAAGACGTATGCGCAAATGCAAACTGGGTCCTGTGTTTAATGTTGTCGTGACATCGTTGGACGAATCTTTGTTCTCATTCTCTGACGATTCATTCAGTACTGTTATCAGTAAATTAACCCGTTACCGATGTCATGCGGTGATTGTTACGTATATCAGGGCTATCCGATCAACGTTTTTTGGCGTTGTCCCGGTTAGCTCAGTTGGTTGCGTCGCAGGAATTGCATGGCTAGGCGCTGTCGCCGTAACGGTGCGGGTTCGCTCCCAGCTAGAGACACTATCATTTACTATTTCAATTATTATTATTACTTCGTTTTTGGTGGAACGTAAACCTTATCAATGTCGATTTCGTTCTCTCTTGTTTTTAATGGACTTGCTGAAGTCTTAACATAATGCTTCTCCAGATAGTCAGCGAGCTTCCGGCGAGCAGCTAAAATAATATATACTAGTATTTACCTATATATTTATAATTCTTTTGACAATTAAAAAATGTGAAAAGTTATTGGTCTGTGATAATGGATGTTCATGACAAATTAATTGTCATCTTATTATATAAACATTAAAGTTTCTTTAAATAATTTATAGTTGTTACGATCGCAGTAGAATTTGCAATATGGTAGATATGGTACATGTTATTTTGTCAAATCATTGCAAGAATCATTTGACATTCCCAATCGTGTACTGATATACTTGCTTATATATGTCATGCGTACTTCGGTAGATAGTTTTAGATCTTTGAATGCATTACAGTTTATTTCTGATCTTGTAATGCATGTCTGTATATATCTGATTTTTTATTCATTTCTGTTTATGTCTCATGATATTGTGCATTACTGTTTATGTCTGGTCTTGTAATACATATTTGTAACTATATGTCTGATCGAGAGGAAATATACAATGAGTCACACAATGAAGACGAAAGGACACAAAACCTGTGCGTTTGTGTTCTGTCGTGTGTTTTAAGGAGACCTTCTAATAAAACTATTTACTAATCTACAGCGCAATTAATCTCAATGTAACTTTTGAAATCTGATGTGTTTGCTTCTTACATGTTCAATTGATAAATGAAATGAAATCCCATTTCTGCATATGTTTAAAACACATATTTGGTGTTAATAGACATATATTATCTTTAGAGGTGTATAAAGAGATTTTTAAACTACGAAATTGACAAATTTCTGTTTACAGTCAGTTTATTACCATAGAAAAGCATGTTCTCTTGCACCAAATATTTTATTTTCATGAGCTCCGTACCATTGAGATTGAATGATTAGCTGATGTTAGCTTTTATTTCAAATTCCTATTTATTTCAAATTATTTTGTTTGCAAAAGCTGCACAACTTTAATTTTAGAAATCACAATATTTACCTACCTAATCGTGTCTCCACTATCTTCAGCTGATTCTTGTGTATGTCCTTTACTTTGTCAACATCACTCTCCACTCTAACGAGTCTCTGTAATATATACACGTCACGGCTAATTCTTGATATAAGACTACTTGTTTGAAATATACAATTTTATAATTATTCATCCTAAGGAAGTCTTCCCCTAATGGGAAAAAAATCATACCGTGTACTATTTGCATTTTCAAAATTTTTGTTCCCTGACATGTCTTTTGTGTATCGGAAAAATACAATGGTACAGGATTTCAACAAAAGTTTATTTGTTTGAAGTTTTTCGACAAATTTATGTGCAAACAAGCATCAATTCACTGCAGATATACAAGTATTTGTGCTTATTCAAAAAAGATTATATTATTGTTAAAGTTAATCAAAACTGCAAGTGCAGTAGAAACTACTGATTACCTGTTCGTGCTCTGTTTGTTTCTGTTGCAGTCCTAAATATCTGTTTTCCAGCTTATTATTCTTCTCTTCCTGGTCTGAGTGTCCCTTTGCCAGCTCTAAATGCTTTTGTTCTATTCCTGTTTGTCTTTTTTCCAGCTCATTATGTCTCCCTTCAAGCTCTGAGTGTCTCTTATCCAACTTTAAATGTTTTTCTTCCAACCATGAGTGTCTTTTTTCCAGCTCATTATGTTTCTCTTCGAGTACTGAATCTCCCTTTGCTACCTCTGAATATTTTTCATCCAGACCTGAATGTCTTTTTTCCAGCTCACCATGTTTCTTTTCGAGCTCTGTCTGTCCTTTTGAAAGCTCTGAAAGCTTTTGTTCGAGACGTGAATGTTGGTTTCCCAGCTCAATGTCTTTTTTCAAGTTCTGTATGTTTATTTACCTGCTCTATAATACTTACTTCAACAAAATTGATCCTTTGCTCAATTATGTCGCGAAGGACCATGACCTCGGTTTCTGTTGTTATGATAAAATCTTGATTTTGGAGCTGTAATATTACAAGAAACACGAAACACTGATACAAAGGTGAAATATGGATATCAGGAATGGCCACATTCATAAAAACCAGCCTCCCACACAGCTATGAAGAAGAAGAAGAAGAAGAAGAAGAAGAAGAAGAGAGAGAGAGAGAGAGAGAGAGAGAGAGAGGAAGAGCAGGATTAATAAAATTATCAGTATCAAAAAGACACCACACAAAATTGACAGAAATGAGAACACCAGGGGTTATCGCCTGGGAACGGTCAGTTGCAAATCAAATTGCCACTGGGGCTTTTAAACCAGGTTCTAGGGTTCACCTTAAACGTGCCCCAACAGGTTCCCAAATCAACAAACACGTACAAGTTGTCTGGGTGCACTAACTCCAACTTACCCATCGGGTTAACAATATTGCATGCAAAAGCAGATAAACATAGAAGCTTTCCTTTTTTAAGGGTTTGTAAGATGTGAATATATTATAATGTATTCCTAATTGCCGAACCGAAGCTTGTTTTGTGCTTTATATTAAAAATACATAATTTTTTGTATAAGTATTATCATAAAAATGAAAGTTTTGAGGTTGCCATTAAATTCATTGTAGAACCAGAGCATCCCCTGTGGATGTCGCTCGTCAGTTCAGCATGCTTGAAAGTAAGAAATAATTAAGTTAAAAATGTTGCAAAAAGTGTTATATTTCAAAGTATTCTATTGAAAGATTAACTTAAACCATGTCGATTCAGAGCGCGTTGTTATGCCAAATGTATTGCACAGAGCAAGAGTCTAAATAAAATGAAATTTATAGCCTATTAGTATGTATCGGATAACAATGCAAAACATTATTGCTTTGCAGACAAGACAAAACTCAATACCAACTTCTTTTAATTGTGAAATACCTTGCAGAAAGAATCACGTTTGTCTCCAGAAATCAAACATGACAGACTGGTTTGAAACGTAGTATTATTGATTAAGACATGCAACAAACCCGCTAAGTCTATTTCCTCCACTGAAAGTTTGTCCTTATAGCCAGGCGCGTTTATAAAGCATTTCGCCATTTCCCACGGGTTTGTGACCCATTTCGTAATATCTCTGTTTTTCAGGCATGGCGATGGTGAACTAGACGCATGCGTATTCAGAATTTCTTCATATATGGCATCGCAGATCTTATTAGGACAGCTAGTTTTGTTTGGATAGAGACAGTTGCAAATGTTTGACCACGTGGACAACTCTTCCTTTTTGTTGTACTGTCATACACACTTGTGTGTACAGGCTTTAGATCTCGAAGAGAGCAACCAGTACAATTCAGTCCCGTTGTGATTCCTACTTGTTGGAGAATGCGTTTGTGCTTATTTTGAACAAGATCATCTGTGAATTTTTGCAGTCCATCTCTAAGATATTTCATTGACAGTGCACCTTTGACCCAATTTCTATACCTTGTTTTTTCCACCTGAGTTTGATGGGTCATTTTCGTCCTTTCTTCTTTTTCTTTCGTCGCATTCTCTGTTGCAAAAGAGAAGTACATGTGTCTTATTGTTAAATTGTAAAAAAATTCTTTCCTGGTAATTAAACTACAGTAATTATTACTACCTTCTTCTTTAAATAGATAAGGAAGCCGATGATAATTTTATAAGACCGCATCCACTTTATGAAGTTGCTATCCTTGCTCAGTGTTACACTCGGCATGTTCTCAAACCACACATTGACTTGGAATCTGATCACCAGAGACATTTTCTGAAAATTTCATTTTGATATAAATTTTATTGACATTCCAAATATATTTAAAGATAAAACTGTTGAATCGGCTATACCTAATTATTTCAAGAATTATTATACTTAAACACCCATCGTTTGTTATAAATACAACAAACCAATTAGAAACACTATTTTTAATTACAACAAAATTACCTCGGATTTACATATTGTTGAGAATACACCAGTATCAGGAGACTGTTCCAATTAAAAATTTTGTTATCAACATCCCTGTCACATCGTAACAGGGGATCTAAATGTTATCAAGGACTTTAAAATCTGCAATTTAATTTCAAACGGTCCGAAATAAAGAAGTCCATCAGACATCGACTTTAATACGTGTCGCGCGGAAATTGCAGAGTCTTTAAACTCGTTTAGCAATAACAAGTGTTAACGAGAACATGCTGATCAGCCTAATGCTCTTTCAAACTAAAAAAAATATTCAAAATAATTGACACTCGTATATCCTTATATAAAACAAACATATCTTTATAACCACCTCGACCTCGTTTTAACTTTCGTCATTTGAAAAAGGGTATTCAAGATTTTCACAACAGATTTGTTTAAACACCTGCTGATAAGGCTGCAAATAATGTAATTATAGAGTGACGCATACACTGTATTAATGTTCAATCTGAAGAGCTTAATAGCACTAACGCTTATACACTTCTTCACCTGAGAGTGATATTGTTAATTCACACTCTCCAAATTAGAATAAGTGTTGAAGCGAAACAAGACAAAATACCTACTATGTATTGGTTGCCTAAAATGCACAAATCACCGTAATAAGCAAGATTTATTGCAAACTCTAGTTCTTGTACAACAACAAAATTATCCGTGCTTTTAACATCGTGTCTCAAAGCTATAAAAGGAAATGCTATTGGGTATTGCGAAAATGTTTTTGAAACCACTGGCAAAACTTTAATTTGGTCTTTAAAAATTCAATTGAGCTTTTGAAGAAGTTAAAATCAAATAATTGTGAGGCGTTCAGTTTGTCTACTCTATGATTTCTCAACTCTATATACAGTACTTCTCTTCCTCATAATTTAATAAGAGACAAGCTTACCAGTCTCATTGAAAAAATTTTGCTAGAGAAAATAAAACATTTATCGCTTGTAATGAACATATGGCATTCTTTACAGATGGTTCTTATGATAATTATACTTCATGGACCTGTCAAGACCTTATCCAGGCACTCAAATTTTTATTGGATAATATCTATTTGAGATTTGGTACCTCTATTTATAAACAAGTAATAGGCATTCCAATGGGTACTAATTGTGCACCCCTTTTTAATGATCTGTTTTTATACTGTTATGAAAGAGACGTTATGTTATCTCTTTCTACCGAACATCAAGATTATATTATAACAGCTTTTAATTAAACCTCGAGGTACCTTTGTCTTATCAAATATATAATAACCATTTTCCATCACTGGCTAATAAGATTTATCCTAAAGAACTATAGCTTTATAAAGCGAACACTTCAGAAAAGCAAGCAAACTTTCTTGATCTAAATCTGTTCATTGAAAATGGTAACGTCACTACTAAAATATATGATAAAATAGATGATTTTAATTTTAATATTATAGTAAATTTTCCGTTTTGGATGGCGATGTTTATCGTGAAAGTTTTGCAAGTTTTATCGCCGATACCCAGATCTAATTCATAAATACAGGTGCATTTTAAAATCACCATTGCAACAAGGTATTTCACAGCCGGTTTTTATGGAGATTTAATTTACAAACTTAAGAAGATAATAGGCAATGTTAATTTCTCCCGCTTATTCGTAAAAAACCATCTGTGAATTTATAAGGAAAGATTACCAACATGATATTTTACAGCCCTCTGCAGGCCTGGTGATAAACCCATATACAGTTGATCATTATGCTTAACTCTTTGGCAGGGGTATAAGAGTTTATGAATAACACATCAAAGCTTATGAATATGTTACCTCAGCACATGACTATATAGGTTTTCAGTGAACACTTGTGTCAATCTCGGGGTATTTCATCAGAATAATGAAAAAATCAAAAAGGTGGATAAGTCTGACAAATTTTACCTTGACCTTTTGTATCATCATTTCCTTGTTATCACAAGCAATATACACTTTAGAAGTTGCATGAAGAAATATTAGGAAATTGCAAAGATATAGCCAAAGTTAAGTTTTCGAGATGGACAAACTTTCGGACAGACGAAAGGAAGGAAAAAACGTCCATTTCCAATTTATCGCATTTTCTTTGAATGGATAATATAAACTTGACTGGGAACATAATTCCAATGATTTTAAATCGAGAAATTTGCGTGAGATTTACAACTACATTGCACATTTTTAATTCAGTCGTACTTCGATTATTAGAACTCGTTGGACCAGTGAAAACCGTTCGAAATATAGATAGTTTGACCGTTAATAGTTTAAGCTTAGTCTTTTTCTGTTTTAAATGTGACTGCTTATAGTAATGTATTGCTAAAATTTCGTTGATTGACAACCAATCATCCATTTAATTTATTAACAATTATCTTAATATATTTGCCGAGGACTTTCTGAACGGGAAAGAATGTGCTATTATACATATATACATGTATGTGTGGTTGATAGATAGTATCCCTGATCCTTTCACACCCCTACAATGACTTTTTCCTGAGAGTTTTGTAAAATTGAAAACGTAAAAAAAATGGAGATGGGTAAGAGGGGTGTCGGAAATTGGTACCTGAATGAGCACTTCAACACCGTTCAACAAATAAGTGTTTGGGTTTATGGTAAATTAGAAATCGATAAAATGAAAATTTAAAAATTAGGGATGGTAACGAGTAGTAAAATTGGAATACTCAACCAATCAAAAGATTATAACTGATATTGAATGAGATCAAATGCACGTTGTGTTTCTGTTAATGCTCTTTCATCTTCAAGTTACTGTGTATTTATATCTCACATACTCCATATAATTGAAAGTTTAACGAAAAAGGAAATTAAGTTTTATTTTTTCATTTGGGTTTTGCTTTTTATTTCACTTATTATATGAAAGAAATCAACATAAGTGTCCAAGAAAATGCCGCGACGGCAAGAAGAATTTTACAAGTATACTGTATTTAGTGGACAGAATAATATCATGCTGTGAAATAATCAAATCGAATTTTAATTACAAAAACCAAAATATAAATTAGAGTTATGGTTCTTCTTGTCGAACATACTTGGAATAATTATGTTAGTGAAGAAGAAATATTTTTTTAAGCTGCAGAATACACTAGAAATGTGTCCAAAGGACACGGATGCCCCCGCTATAGGTTTTTCATAAAGCTCCCAGCAGTAGTGTAGAACAAGTTGTGTTCACGAGATAATTATATTCCTATTACAAGAAAATTCTATTTTTAGTAACAGTGACCTTGACCTTGGATCTACAGGCATGGGTATTGTGCGGACACACCGCCTTGTCATGGTGAACATTTGTGCCAAGTTATTTTGAAATCCCTCCATTCATAACAAAGTTACAGCCTGGAGAAGAAAATTCTATTTTTAGGAACAGTGACCTTGACCTTGGACCTACAGGCTTGGGAATGTATGTGACACACAGTCTTAATATGGTGATCGATTAAACCAAGTTATTTAAAAATCCAATGACAAATAACAAAGTTACAGAGCCGACACAATTTTGCAAGAAATTTCTATTTTTAGTAACAGTGACATTGACCTTGGACCTACAGGCATGGGTGTTGTATGCGACACACCACCTTGTCATGATGAACATTTGTGCCAAGTTATTTTGAAATCCCTCCTTTCATAAGAAAGTTAAGGGCCAAGTGTATATTTTTCTTAACACAAAATGTAAGTGAAAAAGGGGCATAATTTGAAAAAATATTGGAAGCAAGGTTATGGATCTTGTTGGTTATGATGTAGATTTTGATGGTGAAAATATATTTCAAGTTTCAAGGCAATATCTCAAGTAGTTTTAAAGCTATGGGCAAAATGCATATTTTGCTTAACACAAAATATTATTAAGAATAAAACTAATGTAAATGAAATTATCAAAGGGCCATAACTTTTGAACAGAACATGTAAGAGCGCAACCCCGCCTTTATGCACAACAACATATCAGGCCAAACATTGTGGTAAAGTTTTATTTAATTCCCACCAGTAGTTTAGGAGGAGTTGCGTTCACGAGATATATTCCTATTAAAACTAATGTAAATGGAAGTATCAAAGGGCCATAACTTCTGAACAGAACATGTATGAGCGAAACCCCACCTTCATGCACAACTACATATCAAGCCAAGCATTGTGGTAAAGTTTCATTAAATTCCCACCAGTAGTTAAGGAGAAGTTGCGTTCACAAGATATATTCCTATTAAAACTAATGTAAATGGAAGTATCAAAGGGCCATAACTTCTGAACGGAACATGTAAGAGCGCAACCCCACCTTCATGCACAACTACATATCAAGCCAAGCATTGTGGTAAAGTTTCATTAAATTCCCACCAGTAGTTTAGGAGGAGTTGCGTTCACAAGATATATTCCTGTTAAAACTAATGTAAATGGAAGTATCAAAGGGCCATAACTTCTGAACGGAACATGTAAGAGCGAAACCCCACCTTCATGCACAACTACATATCAAGCCAAGCATTGTGGTAAAGTTTCATGAAATTCCCACCAGTAGTTTAGGAGGAGTTGCGTTCACGAGAATTTCGGACGGACGGACGGGCGGACGGAAGGACGGACGTTCTTACGAACGTCATTTATGTGGCTACTCTATTGTCCTCTCTATTGTTCTTTTAGCCACATAAAAGAAAAAATAGCCACGTAACAGAACGGAATGAATAGAATTTACCGTTACCATTGTTCTCATAGCCACATAAATGGCGTTGGTAAGCACGGACGGACGGAAGGACGGACGGACGGACAGGAGCAACTCTTAATGCCCGTCGCCATTTCACGGCGGGGGCATAAAAAAAGTAGCATATGATATCAGGAATCGCCACACTCACAAAACACAGCCTCTCCACGCATCGAATGAGAAGAGAGAAAGAAAGAGAGCATGTTTGATATAAGTATGTCAATTCAAATAGGACGTCAAAATCAATTAACGAAAAAGAGAACATTTGCGGATACCGCCTTGGAACGGTCAGTTGCAAAACAAATTGCCACTGGGGGGTTAAATCAGGTTCTAGCGTGCACCAGCCTCACACTTGCCACAAAGGGCGGGTCCTCAATGATCTTACCGAGTACAGAGCTCCTGAAGTAAACTCAGCAATAACACGATGACAGGGATGAAAGAAACAAATCGGGATTCTATGTTCTTTTTAGAAAAGATTTCCCCATTAACCTTCATAAACACTTAAATCCCTGCCACCGTCGAGCAACCAAAGAGGTAAGCATAATCATCAACTGTAGATGGGTTAATCACCAGGCCTGCAGAGCGCTGTAGAATATCGTGTTGGTAACCTTTCTTTTTAAACCCACATATAAGTTGTATTAAGGTTATGAGCGTGTGCCAGCTTGCATGCAGATATTAACCGTAAAATCTAAATCAAACAGAGCCATAATTAGATCAAACTGGAAGATAGAGTTATGTTTCTTGGAATGCTTACTATGGATATGATTCTGGACAAGTGTAAAATATTTCAAAGCTGTACCAAAAGTAGTTTTAAAGTTAGAACCTTGAACCTGCTTGCACGCAAACGATAACCATACATGATTTTAAATTGAGAAATGGCAAAATTTTAATCATTACTGAAGTTAGAGTAAATGTTCTTGGCACACACACTCATGTTATGATTATGTCAAGTTTGAAAGCTGTAGCTTTATTCGAATTAAGTAAGTTGCATACAACCTTTAACCAAATTGGGACAGCGACGGTGATGCCGACTCAGACAATATAGTGAGTAAATAGCTCGACATTTAATGAAGCATTAAACTACTTTTCAGTGGTGTTTCGTGACTAAGATACAAAACCAAGTTAAATATCACACTTGTTTCCGAAAATCACTCGTTAAGTTAATTTCATCGCAATTCAAATGAACGACCTGAATTTGCTTGACGGCAAGATCACACACCTACGAGCGATAAAATAATACGGGGTATCCTTTATACATTGCGAGATGATGCTTACCCTCAAGTATCTTAGTCAAATCATTGTTGAAAGGATTTGAAAATTCACCACTGAATTCAGATTTTCCACTTTTGAATTCAGTTTTCGCATAACGAGCTATATTTTAGAATGGTACCACTGAGTCACTGAGGAGATAGTGCACCGTGGTACTGACCGAGATAAAAGACTAGCTGTATTTCTACTTGACTTTAAATTAATAAACAAATGATAACATCGATAAAAAATGAGAATCTATATTTCAACTTGAGATTTCAAATAAAGATTGAATATTTTTGTCAGTTATGCTTATCACATTCTTTAATCACTTCAATGGTTCAATGTTTGCCTTTTACGCAGGACTTTTATTCTATTCTATGGTTGTTAAACTATTCTGGCCAAGTCTAATATCATACGTTTTCAAAAGATGGTAACTTGTCATTTAATTTATACTGCAACTTTTCTTAATTAATTATTTATTATACTCATTTTAGGGTAAATATACTGCTTTTATTCTGCGTAATACAATGTACATCTATTAGGGCGTGCTGTGTGGCGGTCGTAGAAAGTCCCCCATACAAATCGTTTAGTTCTGATATCAGAACATAATTTGTCTTCTTCGCCTTATTATAATGACGAAATCTATATCAAGATTGTCCGTGCAAGTTTTCGTTTGGTCGTCCCGAATAGCTCAATCGGAGTTTTTTCTTACATCAAGCTGTTGAGATTTCCCAAAAGTAAAAAAACATTTAAGATTTTCAAGGAGATCGAAACCGAAAAGCCCTACACGCAGGCATTCACTCGGCATTTAATAAATAATTATTGGTTAAAGTATAAGAATCCGTCAGCACAAAAAGTCCAAATTATTCATAAATATTTCCAAAATTGAATAAACGACGGGGCTTAAAAGTGTTATCGGTCAATGAATAGAAATATATAAAAAAAAATATGAGGTCATCGCTGCCATAGGAATTTTAATACAGTCATTACAATGCTGTATGAAATCGTTTTGATGGGTTAAAGTGTGCGCTGACCAGTTACGTTAATTCTGAGATGCGCCCAGCAAGCTGCTAGTTGCACAAGGAGCATTTATGCACATAAATTGCCAACACACATGCTTATTTAAACAAACTTGGAGTTCTCTCATATTAATTTTCATAACTCAGATTTTCCTTTAAACGTTTCAGTAATTCAGTACTATTCAATACTAACTCACAATAGGTTACTGGCGAGAACTATTTAACTGTATTACAGTGGAATGTACAGGGCATTACTAAAACTTTCTGACCCTGACTTTTTACAGCATATTTCGAAATACGATATCCGTCTTTTTTCCGAAACATGGCATTCAAAAATAACAAACATTGAAATAAAAGGTTTTGACTATTTTAGTTTTCCCCGTTCAAATCTTAATCGTAAGTCGAAGCGAAATAGCGGAGGAGTTGTCGTCTGTTTTAAATCTGTTTTAAAAAATAAAGTGCACTTGATAGACCTTGATATCAGGGGTATTATTTGGTTTAAATTACAAAAGGATTGTTTTAATCTTAAGCATGATCGATACATCTGCACTTCCTACATTCCCACATATGACTCCGCTTTATACAATAATACAGTTTCGTCTTTATATCAGATTGATTTTTTAATGCCTTTCTTCGGAAATAAGAAAATATTCAGATCTTGGTGACGTTTGCATTACTGGTGATTTAAATTCAAAATCTGGTGTTGAAAGTGACTTCGTAGGAAACATAAACTTGGATAAATACGTTGATTTGCCTATTGAAAATTTGTATATTTAAAGTCAGCGTCAAAATGAAGATAAAACTATCAATTTTGGTAGGAAACTATTAACAATTTTAAAGGAGACCTCATTGTTTATTGCTAATGGTCGACAAGAAAAAGGTAAATTTACCTATCATTCTATGTATCGTAACAGAGCCGTGGCAAGTACCGTTGATTATTTGATCACTGTTACAATACTTTCTGTCTCGGGGATGACATGATATAACGGAATTTAGTGATCATTGCCCGATTTCTTTTGTCATTAATTGTCAATACGCAACGACGCAGTACATAGAAAATACAGTTAATAAAATAATCTTGGACTTTTCCATGGTTGAATTTTTCACACAAAAACTTGATGAAAAGAAATATCTTTTTTGAAGATTTAGAAAATATTTTGACTTCAGGCGATATTAATTACCACATGAATGATTTAATATCGAGCGTATCTGTACAATGATTTGACAGAACTTTGAATGACGCAAATGTCACAAATAAACCTAACGTTATTTGGAGAAAAGCAACGTGGTTTGATGCTGACTATAGGCAGGTAAAGCATTCGTTTTTACAAGCAAAAAAAGTTTTTTCAAAACCCTACGCCTGCTAACAAATTACTGTTCCTGGAGAGAAGATTACATTTTTCAAATACTAAGAGAAAAGCCAAAAACGTCTTTAACTATATAGAAAGTTTCAGATTAACTGAAATTAGTAAAACCTCTCCATGTAAAGTTTGGAAATATATAAATAAATTCAAAAATAAAAGAAATGATACCCAAGCAGGAAATTCAATGTCATTGGACGATTTTGTTAATCATTTAAAACATATTTCTAATACACCGCACATAGATATTAATTCACAAATTATCCAGGAATCTTCACAAGATCCGATTAATGTAGATTACTTAGACGCACCGTTCACAGTTTTTGAAATCAGTAAAACTATTTGAAACTTAAAAAGGAATAAAAGTTGCGATTTAAATAATGTTTCCGCGGACATTTTTATTGAATCAAATGAATTTATTTCCCCCTGTTTATGCACTTTATTTAACTTGATATCTATACAGGCGTTTATCACACGTTTTGGTGTAACGGTTTTATTGTACCGATATATAAAAAGGTGACCAAGTTTTACCTTCAAATTACAGAGGTTGACGATAACGAGTACTATTTCTAGAATATTTGATATAGTACTAAGAAACCGTATAAACAGCTGGTGTGAAAATATTAATATCTAATGCGACGCACAATTTGGTTTTCGCCATGGGCGTTCAACATCTGATGAAATATTTATTTTACACTCGGTTATTCAAACTCTTTGAGCAAAACATCTAAACTTTAGTGTATATTTATTGATTACGAAAGGGCTTTTGACACCGTTATTAACGATGGCCTATGGGTGAAACTTGTTAATATTGGTATAAGCAGTAAAATGTTAATTATTATTAAATCATTGTATCATAATGTAAAATCTTGGGTGAGGTTCGGTAAGGGTTCTAACATGTCTGATTTTTTACGTAACTCTTGGAGTGAAACAAGGACTGTCGTTATCTCCCCTTTTATTTATTTTGTTTGTAAAAGACGTTGTTGATAATATTTATATTGAATGTCTTAACGATACCGACCTTGAAATGCTTACAATGTACTTAATTATGTTTGCAGATGATATTGTTCTGTTTACAACTAACCAACAAACATTGCAATTTTTTGTTAATCCTTTGTTAAGGTATTCAGAAAAATGGGGTTTGAAAATAAATGTTTCTAAAACAAAAGTTTGTGTTTTTGAAAAGAGAAAAAATGTATTAATCATGCTGATTTTTATAAATGATGGAAAGGTTGAACATGTTGATTCTTTTACATATTTGGGTATAAAATTTCACTACACTGGTAACATGGTGCATGCTGTTAAATCACTTTGCGAACGAGCATTAAAGGCTTTTTATAACCTATTTTCTGTGTTTGATAAAGTAAGATTATACGCAAAAACAAAGTTCCTCTTATTTGATTTGTGAGTTGTTCTATACTTGTGTATGGTTCTGAAATTTGGAGAGTTCATATAATAAATATTACAAAGATGTTGAGAAAATACACATTTAATTAAGATTTTAAAAACTTATCTTAGGGGTAAAAAGGAAACTGCTAATCTTGCTATCTATGGTGAATTGCGATCATTGTTTTAGCTAAGGAAAGATATGTAAAAGTTTGGCTTAAGAAAAAGAAATCTCAACACTCTACTATTTTATAAATCATATGTAGATCAACTAGATCAGTTGGAGTAATTCTATGGTGGAAACCATAAATACATTGTAATCTTGGATTTCCAGGTCTTTCCAAGTTAATTATTATCCTATCTTGAAACAAAGAATCAGATACCAATTTATCTAAACTTGGATGGAAGGTATAAATAACTTACCGAAATTAGAAATCTATAGCAGATACAAGAAAACTTTTAATTTTGAGGAATAGCTTTATTGATTTGTTAAAAAAGAACAATTACGAAGAAAATTTACAAGATTAAGATTGAGCTCTCATTCTCTAATATTGAAACCGGCATATCAAAGATTAGAAAGAAACGAAAGATTATGCAAATTATGTCCCCAAAACCTTTTAAAATTATCGACGGAAGACGCAGATTGTATCCATTTATATACAAGTGCGATTTAAAGAGGTGCAAGTGCTGCAGTTTTTAAAAATGTAGTTCAACAATTAAATCTACAGTCAATGGTAGAACTTTTTCAGTTAACATCGATTCAGACATTGACTGACAATCAGACAATATTATTTATGTTTTAACTTGAAATGCTTTAAATTGTGGGATTCAATATGTTGGACAAACTGGGCGCCCTTTGAAAACACGTTTTAGTCAGCACTGTTCGAAAATAAGAAACAATCATAAAATCAATACATTTTTATATAAACATTTCAAACGATCAGGCCACACTTTAAAACATGTTAATATTCAACCTGTTGAAAAAGTTATATTTGATAGCAGTGCTTCTAGAGCATTTAAAATTAGAGCTAGACTTATATCGGAGCAAAAATGGATACAAAAACTCCAAACACCCTATCCACTTGGATTAAATGATAATATTTATCAAGAAGGCAACATTTGAAATAATCCTGATTTTGACATTTTTGATTTGCTAGAATTACGAAAACGAAAATCGAGGTCACACGGGATAAGGATTAATGGTAACATCAAAAGAAAATCACGTATTCATTGTTCTATTCATGACCTTCAAAATATTTTAAAACATTCTGGTAGACATGCTATGCTGTCGCGTTTAGCTTCTCTTTCTATTTCTAGTTTACAAAAAGTGGATAAGGAAGCCGATGATATTGTTATTAGAACTCATCCACTTTATGAGGTTGCAAGCCTTACTCAGTGTTACACTCGGCATATTCTTAGTCCACACATTGACTTGGAATCTGATCACCAAAGACATTTTCTTAAAATTTCATTTTTAAATAAAGGCATAGATTTTATTGACCTTCCAAGTATCTTTAAAGATAAAACTGTTGAATCGGCTATACCTAACTATTTCAAGAATACTGAAACACCCATCGTTTGTTATAAATATAACAAGCCTATTAGAAACACAATTTTCAATTACAACAAAATTACCTCGAATTTAAAGATTGTTGAAAACACAACATCATTTTGAGACTGTTCTAATTCAAAAGTTTGCTATCAACCTGCCGGTCATATCGTTACAGGGGATCTAAATGTTATCAAAGACTTTAGAATCCGCAATTTAATTTCAAAAGGTCCAAATACAGAATTCCATCGGACATCGACTTTAATACCTGTCGTGCGGAAATTGCAGAGTCTTTAAACTCTTTTTGCAATAAATGGTGTAAACGAGAACATGCTGAGCCTAATGCTCTTTCAAACTGGAAAAAAACAAGTATTCAAAATAATTGACACTCGTATATCCTTCTATAAAAGAAACATAGCTTTACTACCACCTCGACCTCGTTTTAACTTTCGTCATTTGAAAAAGGGTATTCAAGATTTTCACAACAAATTTGTTTTAACACCTGCTGTTATTATAGTGTGACGTATACACTATATAAATGTTCAAACTGAAGAGCTTAAAAGGACTAATGCTTATACACTGACTTCTTCATCTGAGAGTGATATTGTTACTGCACACACTCTACAAATTACCAAATTTAGAATCAGTGTTGAGCCGAAACAAGACAAAGTACCTACTATGTATTGGTTGCCTAAAATGCACAAAACACCGTACAAAGCAAGATTTATCGCTAACTCTAGTTCTTGTACAACTACAAAGTTATCCGTGCTCTTAACATCTTGTCTTACAGCTATAAAAGAACATGTAATTAGGTATTGCGAAAATGTTTTTGAAACTACTGGCAAAAATTTATTTTGGTCTATAAAAAATTCAAATGACGTTTTGAAGAAACTTAAATCAAATAATTTTCAGGCGTTCTGTTTGTCTACATATGATTTTTCTACATTGTATACTTCTCTCCCTCATAATTTAATAAGAGACAAGCTAACCAGTCTCATTGAAAAAACTTTTGCTAGAGAAAATAAAACATTTATTGATTGTAATGAACATAGGGCATTCTTTACAGATGGTTCTTATGATGATTATACTTCATGGACCTGTCAAGACCTTATACAGGCGCTCACATTTTTATTGGATAATATTTTTTTGAGATTTGGTACCTCTATTTATAAACAAGTAATAGGCATTCCAATGAGTACTAATTGTGCACCCCTTGTTACTGATCTGTTTTTATACTGTTATGAAAGATGATATTATTACAGCTTTTAACAACACATCGAGGTACCTTGATGATTTATTAAATATAGATAATAACCATTTTCCATCACTGGTTAATAAGATTTATCCTAAAGAACTACAGCTTAATAAAGCGAACACTTCAGAAAAGCAAGCAAACTTTCTTGATTTAAACCTATCCATTGACAATGGTTACGTCACTACTAAAATTTATGATAAAAGAGATGATTTTAATTTTAATATAGTAAATTTTCCGTTTCTAGACGGCGATGTTCCTCGTGCGACTTCTTGCGGGGTTTATATCTCACAGCTTATACGCTTTTCAAGAGCTTGCAACGATGCGAATGATTTCAATGAACGTAATCTTTGCATTACAGAAAAACTTTTAAAACAAGGTTATCGGTATCACAAATTAAGGAAAACCTTTTGCAAGTTTTATCGCCGATATCCAGATCTAATTCATAAATACAGGTGCAGTTTAAAATCACTATTGCAACAAGGTATTTCACAGCCAGTTTTTTATGGAGATTTAATTTATAAACTTAAGAAGATAAAAGGCGATGTTAATTTCTCCCGGTTATTCGTAAAAACCATCTGTAAATTTAAAAAGAATGGTTACCAACATGATATTTTACAGCGCTCTGCAGGCCCGGTGATTAACCTATCTACAGTTGATCATTATGCTTACCTCTTTGGTTGCACGACGGTGGCAGGGGTTTAAGAGTTTATAAAAGTTTATGGGGAATTCTTTTTTTAAAAAGAACCTAGAAGCTCGATTTGTTTCTTTTATCCCTGTCATCGTGTTCTTGCTGATTTTACTTTAGGTGCTCTGGTCTCTGTAAGATCATTGAGTACCAGCCGTTTGGCTTTGCAATGCTATTAAATTCTTATGTTTATATGTTTGTATGCTTTTGCATGCAACATTGTTGAGCTGATGGGTGGGTTGGAGTTATTTAACCAAGACAATTTGTACTTGTTTTGTGATACGAGAACCTGTTGGGGCAAGTGTGAGGTTGGTGCACCCTAAAACCTGGTTTAAACCCCCAGTGGCAATTTGTTTTGCCACTGACCGTTCCAAGGCGGTAACCCCTCCGGTTCTCACTTCCGTTATTTGTTTGTGGCGTCCAGTTTGAAACTGATTTTTGTAATACCATGCTCTCTTTTCCTCTCTACATTTTGGCTGTGTGGGGAGGCTGTGTATGCTGGATGTGGCCATTCCTGATATGCATATTTCATTTTTTTAGAATCAGAATACCACTTTCTACTATGTTGTAATAGATATACAGATCTGAGAAGAAAATATCTTGGAATTATTTCTTGGCCTTTTAAAAAATAAATTCATTGCAATTTTGACAAATAAAAATAAAAAACGCATTATTATTATATGTAAATACTTAGATGAATCATTTAAAGTACGTTAAAATACCCTTCAGGATTTATAATTGTTTCTTATGATTTCTTGTTGTATAAAACTGCTGTTTTGCTGTTGTATATGTATATGTTATTACTTTTATGTATTTTGTGTCAGTGTATTTTTGTGTATTTCTGTTGTGTAACTTGCAGCCAAAGGCAAAGATTTGCCGATTTGCTGAATAAAAACTGAAACTGAAACTGAAAAAACTGAAACTATTTTTGTATCCGTGTTCACTTAATAATGACAATCTGTATTTGTTTGATAAAGTTACTCAGATAAGCATTTAGCCCGTTTTACGTGGGTCTTTTGGGTTTTACATTGGGTTATTTATTTTTGAGGAAATGTCAACTTAAACTCGATAAATATTATATAGTGGAAATGTAAGAAAACTTTAGACCACCCCGAAATTATGACCACCTTCATAATCAGATCACAATTATAGTTTTACACTATTTTCTAAGCCGAAATATAGACCACCCCACTATTAGAACCAGTTTGCCCAGTTTCAAATGTGATCTGAAAGTGAGATTTCACTGTGTAATCAGAATATTCAGAAAATATTGAACTAAAGGTACATCATAGCATTATTGGACATTTCTATTACAGCAAAAAACATTCGTATGAAAATTTATTAAATAATACTGCAGATAGTAATGTTATGTTTTTTTCTTCAAAATATCGGTTAAAACAAGAAAATGACTGTGCGCAAATAAATTATGAAGATTAAATAGATATTTGATTCTGTTCATTGGAGTAATAAAAACATTTGGACGTTGTTTTAAGTGTGTAAAGTCCGAAGAGTAAATGTGTAAATTACGATTACAAATACTGCAGTCAAGTTAATTGGCGTAAATTGCCGTTTGATATAAAGAATCAGCAATGGTAATTATTTTTAAGAAAACTTAAGAAAATAGAACCAGGTTATAATAAAATAAATTTTCCAAGGATCGCTTAAGCTCTTGTTTGGCCCTGCTGTTAGAAGCGCGTTCCTCTTTGTTTATTCCTTCTTTGTAGTTGCGGTTATTTCGCCTACCTAAACATAGATAACAGTTTTATACATGCATTTAGTATCGCGTCATTTATTAGCCGGCTATTTTATTTTGATGTTATCAAGCCGTTATGAATTTTAACCTCTGTCAGAAAATACTTTACATATTCTGTGCATATCACATTTCTCATAAACGACTAAATGATAAGAGGAAATTTGGCATAACTTAAGCTAATAAATAAAGCTTACAGTTAAGGTTTTACACAAACTGTACAACATTTCCTATAGCTTAGCGGACGTATATAAATAAAAAGATTTACCTTCATTTTGATTTTATCCTTACAAAACCTTTAAAAGAAGGTTATCTGTATCACACATTATAAGAAAAACCTTTTGCAAGTTTTATCAGCGATACCCAGATTTAATTAAAAATAAAGATGCAGTTTGAAATCAATATAATTGCAACAAGGTATTTCAATTAAAGCAAGATATTCGTAAAATCAATCTGAATATTCAAAAAGAAAGGTTACCAACAAGATATTCTACAGCGCTCTGCATGCCTGTTGATTAACCCAACTAAAGTTGACCTTTATGCTTACCTCTTTGGTTGCCGACGGTGACATGGTTTAAGAGTTTAATGAAGGTTTATGGGGAAATCTTGTAAAAGAACCTAGAAGCCCTGTTATCGTGTTCTTGCTGAGTTGACGCCAGATGCTCTGAGTATGCGCCCTTTTGCTTTGTAATGCAATTAGCTTCTTATGTTGTATACATAATTTATGGTTGTTTGCTTTTGCATGCAAAATTGTAAGGCTGATCGGTGGGTTCAAGTTATTTCACTAAGACAACTTGTACTTGTTTATTTATATGAATGTAAAGTATCCGGAATACCTACACTCAGAAAACACACCCTCCAACGCAGAGAAAATAAAGAGAGGATGAGAGACCATGTGTTTAACAGAATATAAATTTCAAATAAGACATCACAAATAATTAACAAAATAGAGAACCCCAATGTGAGCTGGGTGCACCCTAGAACTTGGTTTTAAACCCCCAGCCGTTAATTGTTTGTGGTGTCTTATTCGAATTTAATATACTTCTAAACACGTGCTCTCTGTTCCTCTCTTCTTTTTTGCTGCATTGGGAGGCTGTGTTTTGTGTGTGTGGCGATTCCTGGTATGTTTATTTGACTTTTTATAGTCTGATATAGATCTTTAGTTTTTGATAAACATGGTAAATATGGTAGAAATTAAGAAACACTTAAATTATAATAATTCAGTTTGTTAAAATGCTTCTAGTTCATCCATCTTAGCATTGGCAAATAAGATTGCTTACCTATACTTTGCCTTATTTTAAAAGAATCGCAGATCATACAATACGCTGTGACTGCTCTAAAGGTCAAGGTCACACTTTTACGGCCTTTGAAATTTAACAGGTACTAGTGGACATCTGAAATTATACGCATAAATTTATGCGCTTAACGCATAGATTAACTGGAATGAAGGTACATCGGTAGTTTATGCGACGGAGGTATAAATATATACAATGGACTTATAAAATCGAAGGTTATGGTGGTGAAAAAGAAATATATGCATATCAGGAATCGCCACACTCACAAAACACAGCCTCCCCATGCAGCGAAAAAGAAGAGAGAGAGAGAGAGAGAGAGAGAGAGAGAGAGAGAGAGAGAGAGAGAGAGAGAGAGAGAGAGCATGCTTGTTATAAGTATGTCAATTCAACAAGGACGCCACAAACAATTAACGAAAAAAGAACCTTTGGGGATACCGCCTTGGAACGGTCAGTGGCAAAACAAATTGCCACTGGGTGTTTAAACCAGGCTGCTACAACCTCACACTTGCCCCAACAGGTTCTCGGATCACAAACCATGTTCAAATTGTCTTGGTGAAATAACTCCAACCCACCATCGGCTCAACAATTTTGCATGCAAAAGCACACAAACATATAAAACATAAGAAGCTAATAGCATTGCAAAGCCAAAGGGCGAGTACTCAATGATCTTACCGAGACAAGATTTATAGGAGTAAAATCAGCAAGAACACGATGACAGGGATAAAAGAAACGAATCAAGCTTCTAGGTTCTTTTAAGAAAAGATTTCCCAATAAACCTTCATATTAAACTCTTAAATCCCTGCCACCGTCGTGCAACTAAAGAGGTAAGCATAATGATCAACTGTAAATAAGTTAATCACCAGACCTGCAAAGCGCTGTAAAATATCATGTTTGTAACCTTTCTTTTTAAATTTACAGATGGTATTTACGAATAACCGGGAGAAATTAACATTGCCTTTTATCTTCTTATGTTTGTAAATTAAATCTCCATAAAAACCGGTTGCGAAATACCTTGTTGTATTAATGATTTTAAACTGCACCTGTATTTATGAATTAGATCTGGGTATCGGGAATAAAACTTTCAAAAGGTTTTCTTTAATTTGTTTTAAAAGTTTTTCAGTAATTCACAGATTACGTTCATTGAAATTATTTATGTTGTTGCAAGCTCTTGAAAAGCGAACAAGCTATG
Organism: Corbicula japonica; assembly: GCA_038501625.1. Taxonomy (NCBI): domain Eukaryota; kingdom Metazoa; phylum Mollusca; class Bivalvia; order Venerida; family Cyrenidae; genus Corbicula; species Corbicula japonica. Next base: position 829,429 of record JAZAYU010000104.1, read on the forward strand.
AGTTATAAACCCCGTAAGATGTTGCACGAGAAACATCGCCATCGACAAACGGAAACTTTATTACACTAGTCAAAATTTCTCAGTGCACACTTAATAAATGTTGATTTTTCAAATTATTTGATTGAATCTTTCAAAATAGTGTGAAGTACAATGAAGAAGAATCACTTTTCTATTAAAGAACACCAAAAAAGTCTGCATAACCAGATTAAAAAATAATTATAACATTTTAGCTAACGTGTACTCAGAGAGCAATTCTCAAGTTAATTATCATGATTGTATAGGCTATAATTTGTGATCGTTTCCTCATCTCTGTTTAATTTAAATTTCATGTACATTTAAAGGAAATACTGTAGTTTGCCATTCCATTGCCCTGATATAGCTTTCTTTAGCTTTGTAATGGTCTGCTGGGCACGATGAGCCAACGCACTCTTCTCTATTTTATCCATAACGCTTTTATAGGATTTCAAGGAGAAAATTCATTTGTTTCACAATGTTTTGTGCCAAAAGGTTTTGAATTGTCTAGCAATTTGCGATGATGCAATTCTCTATGATACGATGATGTGTAACAGCCTTTCCGAATGAAACGAATGTATTCATTTCGATAAAATTGACCAGTTTTCGGACACGCTTTTTGACCAAATAAACGTCATTTTCGAATAATTCGATTTAAAAGTTTATTGAATTTCTATAAATTTGAGTTTAAAATTTTATTTATTTGACACTTATTTAACAAATGTTACACTAATAGTTTCGATTTTACGTTGTTTTACGGAAATATTTAATGACTTTATTGAGTAACATCAGCGTTCAACGTAAGCAACGTAATCAATCTAGAAAAAAATATCGTTTGATTTTCTTCTTAAATTAATAAAATATGCAAAAATAAGGTATTTCTTTTGCATTTACGGAAACCGTCAAGATTTTTTACCACAAATTTGAAGTTGTGCCAGTGAAAAGAATTTTGACGGCAGTGTCGTTGTCAGCTGACGTCAACCGTTCCATGGTTACAATTTGTTGGTGTGTTTTTCGTGTTTGTCTGGAGTCGGTAAACATGTGAAAAACAAAAACGATTGTAAAAAGATAAATTTCGATTGCCGCACGGGGATTACGCATAAATAGCGTATGCCAACGTGGATGACGTAATACATAAAACATATGCACGGTTTTCAAAAAAATATTATTGTTTGATCATAATAAACATTATGTCAAACTTTCATTCAATTAGAATAAGTTTTCTTTGAGATATTTAAAATTGAAAAGTGTGCATTTATAACTTTTGACGAGTGTATATTTAAATTAAAATCTTCTCTTTTATCATACATTTTAGTTGTGACGTAACCATTTTCAATGGACAGGTTTAGATTAAGAAAATTTGCTTGCTTTTCTGAAGTGTTCGCTTTATTAACATGATTAAGTTGTAGTTCTTTTGGATAATCTCATTAACCAGCGATGGAAAATGGTTATTATCTATATTTATAAAAAATCAAGGTACCTCGAGGTGTTATTAAAAGCTATAATAATATTATCTTGATGTTATGTAGAAAGAGATTTAAAAAAGTCTCTTTCACAGAGCAGCAACAAGGGATGCACAATTAGTATCCATTGGAATGCCTATTATCCTCGACGAACCTTCATTCGCGGTAGTAAGTTTCATGACAAATACTATATAGTTATTTGGTTTCTTGACAGGGTGTGTGAGGATACATTGCTTGTCTAGGTGCCGTATTTCCCGAACCGAAGGCGAGGGTAATACCTTCACCTAGACAGGCAATGTATCCTCACACACCCTGTCAAGAAACCAAATAATTGTTTTATTACACTGCAAAGAAATTTCTCCATCGATAAAAAAACTTAAAGACAACGATTTAATTTCTGCCATAGGACTATACCGCATATTGTTTGTAATTAATTTTGTGTTCGACAGTTATTGGTGGTGTCTGTTTTATTTTTATTTTTATTATGAATATTTTTCTTTTAAATATTCGCTGTTCTATTTCTCGTCAATTGACATATATTTCCAAAAAACTAACTTTTTACGAAATATTTTTATTTAATGTAAAACACCCCCGTTGGTAGCCTCAAAGATTTGCTCCGCGTGCTATGCTAATACTGGATACCCTCTATTCTGTTCATATACATACCTTTTAAGCAGGACTACGAGATAATATTTATTCAATTATTTTCAAACAACGAAGCAAATATTACAACGAACGTTGAGAGATACCTAAATCTTTGGATTGTCGGAAAAATAAAACAATTAGGTAAGTTAAATTAAATTTATTCCGCCAGTGTTTTTAGCATTTTGGCCAAGTTAAGATTAACGGAATAAGCCAAGTCGGGCATATTCAATTAGAAATGTTGCGTCTGAGAGTCATTTGTCTCTCACCTCTGATTCAAGTGAGGAAGCAGTCAGTCGCTTGCGGAGAAATTGGTTAGTACTGGTTGGAGACCCAGGAACACCGGTTAGGTGGACTGACCGCCGGGATATAACCCAGAAAAGTGTTGAAACCAGGCGTTAAACCCCAAACAAACAAACAAACAAACAAACAATCAATTAGAAATGTGCAAAATCAACAGGCGCCATTTAAGGCTGAAGTAACAATAGATTTTATAACAGAAAACAGTTAAACGATAAACACACATATTTTGCCATGGAGGGTTTGCAGTTAAATTTGTCTCTGGTCGTAAACAAACCGGTAAATATATAACTGGTCAAAATATTTGATCACCACATGTCCACGGCATGTCTGCAGTCAATCACATTTTAATTTTTAACTAGTATTTATCACAGGTGCTGTGAAGACGGGTCCCAATTTATACAAAATCTGAATCAAGTGGCCGCCCCACCCCCTCCAAAAAATGAGGGTCTACACTGGGTCTACACTGAATAAATACAAAGGTTTTCATTTTGATTGATAGTTAAGTTTGGGGTCATTATCAGTCTATCCACACCAAATTTACTATCAAATACCAAATTCTCAGGAACATTTATTACCTGACAGTATGCACTAAGTTATACAGTTGATATACACAACTTTTCAGAGAACTTGGTATTTGGTAGTGAATTAAGTTGGATAGACTGCTAACGGTACCAATCTACCAAGACAAAGCAAAAACAATGTGTTTATCCAGTGTAGACCCTCAATTTTCAGAAGGTGAGGGGGGGGGGGGCAGTTGAACTTGATACAAATTTTGGAGAAAAGGAATCCGTCTTCAAATCCCCTGTAATATTAGTAAGTCTTGTAAAGTATTTTCTTCCAAATTAAAATAGAACAATCCAATTCTAAACTGTTCAAATAACAAGTAAACAGTAAAACTCATAAGTAGAACTGTTGTCTTTTACATCACTCAGTTTATCAATTCACTTATTTATGTTAATGTTAAATGTGCAGTTCATAAAAACTGGTCTTGTTGCAGTGCGAACATTCACACTCTGACTCCTCTGAACTCTTACATTTTCAGCTGCTTCCGAACGGAACTCACAGAAAAGGTCATTCCAATCCACACCAGCAATCTCGTCATCGAAACAGGATAAGATATCAGGCGAAGTTGACAAAGGCATATGTGTTTGAGGAATGGCAAGAGCTGTAGATGTTGATGGCTGCTCATCTATTGGTGGTCCTGGTGTTGCAGCTGGAAGTGGTCGGGCTTTGGACGCTGTGGATGAAACTGACGAGGATCCTGCTGACATGATGTTTTGCAAGGGTTGATTGGATTTGGAAGTGTTAACTGGTTGAATACCATATGTGGGATAACCTTCAGATTCCTCAATGGACAGCTGTATGTCTTTTGGCTTCAACATGTGGCTAATAACAGATCCCATCTTGCGTTTCTCACCATCGGACACTCTCAGATACAGTGCCAATGAAGTTGCGGATTTATGGCCAGTGAATGACTGGATTTGGGCAATCGAAAAATTGTGGCGTCCAAGAAGAGATACGCCCGTCACCCTTACTGAATGGTTTGTGTATTTCTAAGACAATGGGACAGCCTTGCTTAGATTTGGCATGAACTTCTGGAGGCTATTTCTGCCAATTGGACGATTTTGATACCAAATGGGATCCTCTTCAAAGAAGTAGTCCTTGTGATACTGCCACAGACGGTCTGATGCAGGATTAAGCTTCGATATGTACCGTGTGTAACTAGCAACGGGACATAAATCTCCGCAACTTGGATCCTCTGGCATGTGACCTGAGATGAGTTCTTTGTCAGTGCGGTGGTTCTTGGTGAGCTCATCTACACTTTTGTACACATACTTCTGTCCATTCTCGTATGTCCCAATTGAACATGTGGATTTGGTCATGGATTCCATATTTTCGTTGGCTCGCCGACAGAAATAGAGTCTTAGATTCATCTGTACTCTGTTCAGAAGTCCACTTGGCGTGTTTGGGGACATGAATACACTGTGGTACAGCTTAATCAAATCTGTGTCGTTAATCATAGGATAGTGGTCTATAGCAGCTTTGCCAATACGCTTGAGCTCACTTTTGGCTGCCTCAAAAGATTTATTGGCCTCAACAAATTCTTGACCATTAATTATATCAAATGTTTTTGATACTGGTGGTGCCTTGAGATGTCTGTTCAGACTATACCGCATGTTTTCAAGGGATGTCAGCTTGTAATGATCACCACCTTTTGTTCTCGCATCTAGGTAGAAATTGCCTAACACTGCACTTAACTGTTCTACAGAGAAACTCTCAAAGTTTTGTTCTTGACCAATTTCTTTCAAATATTCTCTGAGGATGTCGGCAGCTTTTTGTCGCATTTTAGGGTATTTGATGCGTGTGTTTTTAGTTTTTTTTTCATTCCTTTCAGCCTCGGTGTGCTGGGCAAACCTTTTTTTTCCGGACATACCTGAATTTTTTTTTTCATTAATTATTTTATAAACACAATTTCATTTAGGTTTGATTTAATTTCAATTTATTTTGGTTTAAACAAAGTTTGGCCATTGTGTAGTTTAATTATACATTAATATAAAAAACATAAAAAGAATATGATATCCAAATTAATGAATTGTTTCCTGTTGATGGTTAACCCTTTTCTCCATAGATACACATTTATTGCCTGGGCGAACAGTTTAGATCCAGATGAGCCGCACCTCCTTGCCATCTGATCAGAATCTAAACTGTTCGTTTTTTATTCATTGGGTTATTTCTGTCCAATATGCAACCAGTGCAGATCCTGGTCATACGGCTGAGATGTCCTGGCTGATCTGGATCTACACTCACTGGTCGCACATGCATAAAAATGCATAAATATGGCGGAAAGGGTTCATTTAAAGGCTTTGTTCTTATTATTTAAGTATTGTTTTTTTATTTCAAATTATAGCATTAAAATATCTTAGTTTTTGATAAATATTATTTTGAAATTAACAAAAATAGAGATAACTAATATTCATTTTTAAGTTGGAATTATTTTCAATTTTATGCTATATCATTAGAAATGTGTCGTGGCGATAATTTTTATTTTTTAAATTGTTTTTTTCTTAATATAATTCACATTTAAACTTGAATATTTTTTGTATTTTTCTTTTTTTTTTTATTTGAATTCTTATATAAGAGGGTTATCACATGTGCCTACAGTGTAGATCCAGATCATCTTGCACATCCATGTCATCTGATCAAGATCTAAACTGTTCATTTCTTGGTCAGAAAAGACATAAAGAAAAAAAAGCAAGCAGTGTAAATCCTGATCAGACAGCATCCGTGGATGTTCTGTCTGATCTCGATCGCCTTTTGTTAAATAGAGTGCAGATTTGTTCCAGTTTTTAGTGCATTAGAATGATAAAAGTTAATTGTAAATGCTAAAATGTGAGACATTTCATTAAATGAGGTCAATTTACAGTAGATACAGTTTCATTTTCTATTTTTAATTATATTCCAATTTGATACTGTATTGATTCAAAGAGTGGAAACAAAATGTTTATCGGACTGTGATGAAAACAATCTTATTGTAAAGCAAATATTTTTGCCAATAGGAATTTTATTTATCAACATTGTCAGTAAGCAAGTTACACAAAGACAAACATGAATGGTGATTGATTTCGGGGATTTTAGGCAAAATTTTTGGCCCGGTTTTTTTTTATGAGTACCAGTCGATATGTGGAGATATTTGTTATTGGTTGCTTTATTTATCTTTTAATTTACTTATTTAAAATATATTTTGTGTATTTAGTACAAATTTTATTTTATTATCATAGCTTACATACCAGTTGAAAGCTCTTTATTGAAGAAAGTTCATTAAAAATGATAAAGTTCGTCTGCAAGAGTTTATTTTGTTGTTGTTGTTTTTGTTTACATCCTGTCACTTTTGACAGGTCGCCTGTGATGTGTATTGGGCTGATTGACAGTTTGCAACATTTACGGTTAGAACTCTTTTTATGGATATCTTAAAATGGGTTAAGTAAAAGTTCGAAAACATAATGCTTTTCATACCATTTATTTCACAAAAGTAATTCGTTTTATATACTTAATCAGCAGAATTTGAAACGTAGCGTGGCACATTACGCCGCCATTTTGTTTATGTTTTAAAGGGGCACCAAATGGGGGAAAAACACGCAACTTATCTACGGCTCGGCCGTAGATATGGACGTACATTTACGGCGTATCAACCAATCAAAATCAAGGTAATTTCTGTGCAGTGTAATAAAGAACAATAATTTAGGACGAATAAATTAAAATCTCACTAACCTCACTGGGTGCAATATATTTCCTCCATAAATTCCCAAAGTAAACTCAAAATAAAAAAAAGTACTTTACAAATACAACAAAATGCGTAGATCATGTTACACTGGCGGCCATTTGCAATTTGGAACCTTTGATTCGGAGTAGTGACGTCACTGTTAATTCACGTGAAATTTTAGGCCAAGCAAATTTCAATTAATTGGTTTTTATGTAAAAACTAAAAAAATGAATTTAACAGAAAATTTACCAGTTTTAACAACAGGAAAGGGTAAAATGGTTCACAAGTTTTGGCTATTCAAACACAATAAACATGGGAACTTCCCATAACAAAATTTTCTAGGTCAATCCTGCCATTAATTCAATCTCTCAGGGTATTTTCAGGTACCCTGTAAATTTTGGAAGCTCTGAGTAGCTGACAGACCATCTTCCGTCACAAAGCTATAGGATTTTTTCAAAGCACTTGTGGAACACCACAAATATTCCTGTGTAACAGCCCTGGGATTTGCTAAAAAATGACAAGAATTGATAAAAATTTGTTAAGAACTAGGGGTACGAAAAACTTACAATCATATAGTTGGCCTTAAAGCTGCATCATAGCAATCATGTGACTTCCATTAAAAAAATGTGAATAAAGCAGACGGATGTTTTTGGGGCTGAAATTTTTGTTTCTGAGAAAATAATTTTATCAGATTCTATGGATATGATTTGGGAATATTAAATACATGTGTTTTTTGTAAGTATAAACATAAAATTCTTTAAATTTACCTGTTTAAATCGCATTTTCTAAACGTTGACAGATTTTACGCTCGAGTAAACACTGTAGTAAATAATTACATCTGATTCACTCGTTCCCGCGCACCTGCAAATCTCGCGAGATTGTTCAGGAAAACAAAACTACCGCGAATGAAGGTTGCTCTCGATTTTAGGGACCTGGACGATAATGTACTTTTTTATTAACAGAGGTACCAAATCTCAAATGAATATTAAAATGTGAGCGCCAGGATAAGGTCTTGACAGGTCCATGAAGTATAATTATCATAAGAACCATCTGTAAAGAATGTTCTAAGTTCATTACAAGCGATAAATGTTTTTTTTTCTTTAGCAAAAGTTGTTTCAATGAGACTGGTTAGCTTGTCTCTTATTAAATTATGAGGGAAAGAAATATAAAGAGTTGAAAAATCATAAGTACGCGATTAAAGCTTCTTCAAAACGTCATTTGAATTTTAATTTTTTGCCAGTGGTTTCAAAAACGTTTTCGCAATACCCAAAAACATGTTCTTTTATAGCTGTAAGATGTTAAGAGCAATGATAATTTTATTGTTGTACAAGAACTAGAGTTTACAATAATTATTTCCTTGTACGGTGTATTTGTGCATTTTAGGCAACCAATACATAGTAGGTGTTTTGTCTTGTTTCCGTTCAACAATGATTCTAAATTTTGTAATTTGTAGAGTATGTGCATTAACAATATCACTCTTAGATGAAGAAGTCAGTGTATAAGCATAAGAATAAGCGTCCTAACTATTAAGCTCTTCAGTTTGAACATTTATATAGTGTATTCGTCACACTATACTTTTTGCTGCCTTATCAGCAGGTGTTAAAGCAAATCTTGAATACCCTTCTTCAAATTACGAAAAGTAAAACGAGGTCGAGGTGGTTATAAAACTTTGTTTCTTTTATAGAAGGATATACGAGTGTCAATTATTTTGAATATCTGTTGGTTTTTTCCAGTTTGAAAGAGCATTAGGCTCAGCATGTTCTCGTTTACACCATTTATTGCAAACAGTGTTTTAAAGACTCTGCAATTTTCACGCAACAGGTATTAAAGTCAATGTCCGATGGAATTCTATATTTCGGACCTTTTGAAATTAAATTGCGGATTCTAAAGTTTTTGATAATATTTAGATCCCCTATTACGATGTGACCGGCAGGTTGATAGCAAAAACTAAATCCTTAAACAAACATGTGCTTAAATTAATGAAACAAAAATACTATTATATGATAATCATTTAATTTTAAGGTGGCAGAATTAACGTTTTGTGTGGGCATATTTCTGTACCATTGAAGATTTCCGAAAACACAATTATATTGCATGAATAAATTTTAATTAATTTAACTTTTATTTTGTGCAAAATGAGCATAGCAAACCCAAGCAAAAAATCTCATTAAACTGTTAAACTGTCGTTCAAGTAAGATTTGAAATAATCAATTTTACATAAATCGTCTAATAGACCATTGACACAAACGTTTCCTACTTTATCATTGTACAAGAGGTAAAAACTGTAAAATTATCTTGATTTTTCTCAAAGGCAAAAAAGTAAGAAACTTTAGAAAAAGTGAAATATGTATATCAGGAATTTCTGGAATCGCCAACTCACAAAACACTGCCTCCACGCGCAGCGAAAAAATAAGAGAAGATAAAAGGATGTGTTTATAAGTACATTGTATTTCAAATTCAAATAAGACACCACACACAATTAAGTGAAATGAGAACCGCTAGGGTCATCTCCTTGGAACGGTCAATGGCAAAATAATTTGCCCTTATACGTTAAGAGCATTATGTTAGAAAAAATGTTATGAACAAAATTAGATTTCATTAAAGAGAATATCGTTCTGTGTTGAAATGGCAGACAAATATAAAAGGTAAAAATTGTGAAGTGAATTTTAATCTGGGTCTTCATAAGTAATTATATTTCAGCATAGCATTTGCCTTCTATCCAATTTCCTGTATCAATACAGGAAATTGGATGAAAACGAGGATTTAAACATTTGACATTGTCATCTAACACCGTACGGGAAAGGGAATTTAAATATGACTCAGTGATAGCATTGATGCCAAGGGCGGATCCGGGGGGAGGGGTAGTTGGATTGCTCGAACCCGAGTTTTGCAACAATATTTAATATCCGTAGGAGTTTGGACCAACATGTTGGAAGTTTTCATAAACCTACCATAAGATTGATACCAAATTATGAGCAGATCCAGAGGGAGTTTAGTGGGTTTTCTCGAACCCCTTTTTCGGCTAGCAATATTTAGATTTCGTAGTGGCATGGTCCAAAATGTTGGAAATTATCATGAAAGTACCCTAAGACTTCCCCAATCGAATCTATGTTATTGAAATCTTGCATCTGACCATGAATACTGTGTTTTAATATGTGCCATTGTTGGGCTAGTTTTAGATGATAGCGCCTCTAGCTCGTAGCGAACCCGCACCGTCACGGCGACAGCGGCTAGCCCTGCAATTCCTGCGATGCAACCAATTGAGCTTTCCGGGACAACCCCGAAAAAGGTTGATCGGATAGCTCTGATATACGTTACAATCACTACATGACATCGGTAACGGGTGCCAAACAGATGTCAGGTGACTTATTTGTTTGTCATGGTTTTGATGTTCTGGCTGAACTGGACCCAGAATGTTCACCCTTAAAATAAAAGTTGTATAACTTCAGTAAAGGGATAATAAGAGTAATATATCTCACATTACAATTATAATATTTCAATTTATTTCCTTGTTGTTGCATTTCTAACTATTCCTGAATCTAAAAAAAAAATGTTATTTATTAAGAATAATAGAAATCATAATATATTGTATGGTTTTTTTGTAATATTGTTGAGGTTTTTATTTGTTCTTTTTGTTTTATGATGTAATATTTTATTAAAAATGTTTTAAAAAATTAACACCGTAGTATTGGCTACATGTATCACAATTACAGAGCTCTGTAACGGATTTTAGAGGAAAGATGGTGTAAGTATTTTAATTTTATCTCTAGTAATTCAAAACCTTTACAATAATGAAACATATCAGCGCCTTGGTATATAAATAATGAATATGTTCTGAAAGTGTCGTATCATTTCATCGTGAAGTTAATAAAATACGACAAGTTTTACGCGAAAGTTTGACTCAAAATGTTAAATGTCAAAATAAAAAGTAAAATACTCAGTAATTACTGCAAATTAACCATTTTTGGTATAGTATCGTATAGTCATGTCTTCCAACAATAATCAGTTCAAATTTCAAGCAATAGTCTGTTATTTTTAATGAATGACTCGTTTTAAAAGATGGTAAATGGTTTCCAGAAGGCACTCACATTGCACATCGCACATGTACATTTTGGCACTCACCACGTATAGCTAGATACTTGAAAACGAGTTCTAAAATATAACGGATTATGGCAGGGAACTTGAACTGGTTATTAAATAGAGAATACAAAACTTTTTGTGTCAGAAAATGTTTAAAAAAAACTTAACATAAATAACAAAAAATCAGACTACACAATTTTGAAGTAGCCCTTATAAAATGTTGAGTAGAATGTGGTTTTAGGTTTTACGTTCTGGTCCCTCAATAATGACAAATTGTATTGGGATGTAGAAAGTGAACTTAGATTTATGATAAGGTCAAAATGTATAGGTCAAATTGGTATTTGGTTAGCCTTCACAGTACATTAATTAGACAGATTCTTAGGAGCTATCTGTTTGATTATATCATACTTTTCTTGTGTTTTTCTCATATACTTTATATGCCGCCATTGTAAATTGTGTTTGGCTCTGAACATGTATTTGTTTAATGCCAATAAAAATTTGACTTGACTTGACTTGATTATAAGATAACCAAACATAGCATAATAAACAGAAAAGCTTGAAGATTTTAAATAGTTAATAGAGAGGTTGAGATTTGATACGTGTACGTGTACGGGTACGTGTAAGCTACAAGTTCACGTACACGTCACTGTTTTTATGAAAATCGTTTGAGAAAAGTGACTTGTAATAGAACGTGTACTTGTAAATTTCCTAAGTGAGATTTAATGCGTTCCCGTTTACTTCTATTATTGTCCTCAAAATATAGTTCATTATCGATATATTCACAGTCACGTGACAGACAAGAATATTAAAATATGGTTTCTCAGCGAAATGTTTTCACCATGTTCTATTGATCACTAGAAACTATTGAATTCGCATCTCTCTGACGTAAGGTCATTATTAATTATATTTATAAAGTATCGGTTTGCTCATTAACTTTTCATTAAATATTTATTTAACGAAAACATGACCAATGATAAAATGATATGATTAGACGAGAACATACGGTATCAGATCTCTTCTTATATATAAGTGTTTTAACAATAGACGAACTTCCATAATTCAATATTAATAACAGGATATGTATTCATAAATATAAATTTTTATCAATGACTTTATAATAATTTTTAAATATTATCTTACATAGCTAGATAAATGCAATTAACAAGTATCGAATTTACAATTAAGAAATGGATGATGTATATGAAATTTTGTGATTAAAATAAAGTGTTGTCAAAAATTATAATTATCATAGTTTTATTCAGGGGAGGTGACTCAGCGTTGTATTGCAGTCATGATCTACACGGCAGTAAATATTACACGTTTTCAAATCCGTGTAGAAGGTACCTTTTACGTTGATAACTTGTAAAATGACTTGTACTGTATTTAAGAAACGCATACCTTGATGAGGTAGTACCCAAATGATTTTCGCTACACGTACCAGTAGGCGTACACGTCTAACATTTCAAACGGCATGTGAAGTAAAACTCACTTCTCGCCAAAGATAGCAAGAACTCTTAGGCATGATTTTTTTCCTATTTTGTTGTTGTTACGTGATAAATTTTTATCGAAACCATTAGTTATATATCATAAATTATTCTTTTATTGAATAAGAAATTGATATAAGATCAAACTAAGGGGCAGCTTAGCTTAGTTATTTCCTGGTATTTAAATAAATAAATTAGCAGCAATCTACAAGTAATTGGCGTACGTGTAGAACACTATGTACACGGAGATAACGTGTAAAAGGACTTGTAGTAAATTTTATCTACACATGTATTGATGACGTAAAACACACAAATATCTTCTACACGTACCCGTACACGTACACGTCTTAAATCTCAACCTCTCTAATATCTTCAAATTACTGCATTCAAATTTCATGACTATTTAATATTTTAAATAATATAGAACATAATATAATTTATTTTTATATCCATAGTGAAAAACATTATTCAATTTATAAGGACAGTTTACGCGCCCGAACAAAAAATGGGATCTACAACCGAGTAAGGAAACTCAAGAGTAAAACGAATGTGTTTTATTCTGTATGAAACCAGATCGATATAAATCATTTAGCAACACTGTTGGAATGAAAACTAACTATACTAGCCCAAATTTCTAAACCGCCACCTAATATAAGTGGAATTTTCTAAGTCGCCTTGTATGCTATTCTAAAGAAAATTAGGATGAAGAATAATAAATATAATACACACACATCAGTAAAATTATTTTACTAAAACATAACGATTTCATTTAGAAAATTAATTGCAAATCACCAAGGTGCCGAAATTCATTTTCACAATAGAAATCATCAACATACACGCACACAGTTTTAATAGCGAGTGTGTCCACCTTCCGCTTGAATGACGGCTAAACATCGGGTCCTCATCGACGTCGCATAGTTACGCAGGTATCGCTGGCTAATGCTATTCCAGCAATTGATGACGTCGGCCTCCAGATGGTCAAGATCAACATGAGGTCCGCGTTGACGAACTCGCCGGTCTACCTCGTCCCAGACATGCTCAATAGAATTAAGATCTGGGCTACAAGCTGGCCAATCAAGGGTCCTGACGTTGTTGTCTTGCAATAATTGAAGAGTCGCCCTAGCTGTGTGCGGCCGTGCATTGTCCTGCATGAATATCATGCCTCTGTTTTGTCGTATGTGAGGAATGGCAACAGGGCACAGAATTTCATTTTGATATCTGGCAGCGTTAAGGTTTCCATCAATCACTATTGCGTTGGTCTTCGTGTGTAGAGAGAAGCCGGCCCAGATCATAACAGACCCCCCCCCACCATACTGATCCTTCTCCACTACACATGCATCATGGAATCGCTCGCGGCGGCGACGATATACCCTGGCGCGACCATCAGACCGCCGCAAATTAAATCGGGACTCGTCAGTAAACAACACATTAGCCCAGTCAGCTCGAGTCCATCTAAAGTGCTGTCGTGCCCAACGTAGACGCTGCTGGCGATGTCTTCGCGTCAAAACAAGTCCCACATATGGTCTTCGGGCACGAAGGCCGGATTCTTTAAGTCGGTTGATAACAGTTTGGGGTGAAATGTTACGTCCATGACGTCCAACGGTGGTGTGTGCGGTACTCGTTGCGGCTGTAAAGCGACGTCGACAGTGTGAAAGTATTATGTATCTGTCCTGACGTACAGTAGTCACGCGTCGTTTTGGGCGTCGCGCGATGTCGGCAACACTTCCGGTCACCTGGAACTTCTGCCAAAGTTGCTGTATGGATTTGTGATGTCTGTTTAGCATACGTGCCACCTGGAAGAAAAATGATAGTAAAATACTGTTGTTTGTAAACCTGTTCTAGCAAACACATAATAATAATTAACAATGTGATAGCAATATTAAAAATAACAAACCTCTCGTATCGGTGTACCAGCTTGGATCATTCCAACAGCGCGGCCCCTCTCTTCGTGGCTCATTCGGGGCATTTTTCAACCAAAGTTTTGTGTTTTTCTTATTTAACAGATCAATGTGGACAGATTTGAGTTCACGCCGGCTGCATTTGTATAGATGCACGTGCATCTCGTGCAAAATTGCCATTTCGCGCCTTTTCGCTTTAAACATGTAAATACCCAAGAAATTTGTCATTTCTTACGGTGAATCGATGTGATGACTCTTGATACACATGTGTAGAAAATTCTATTAAATTATATGACCCATATCAAAAGATATTGCATATACAAGTCTGGCGGTTTAGAAATTTGGGCTAGTATACAATGCACCTTTAATGAAAACTTGCTTATAATAATAATCGATGTAAAAAAAATAATGTCGTTTTCTAGAGCACACTTATTGCTATGTTCAGTGGTTCCACTAACAGCTGAATCTCGAGTGTCATTTTGATTATTTTTAGAGGATTAAGTCAATTAACAGACATAATACCCCTATAAAAAGAAATAATGACCCTTCAAAATTAAAATAATAGTTATCAACATTTGGGTTTTTGGAACTTGCGAGAGTCAAATTGTCATCTCCCGGTTGAAATGGAACCACTGATATTGTTGTCTACTGTTATCAAATAATTTAAAAAGAAATTAATAATATTGGAACTTAAGCGTACGTCATTTATCAATCAATATTTAAAATATCTACTTAAGAACTAATTTAACAATCTCGTTATTTCATACTTCCGACAATATATAATATAAACAGCTTTTAGTCGCTGAAAGCAAGTATCATACCCCAGATGAAGTTCGACATCATACTTAATACAATAGTTTGTTCTTACACTGCAAAAGAGTTACTGAAACAGTGAAATTCCTCATTATGATCACCACGCTAATAAAACCAGAATTCAAGTGTCCCATTTAACATTTAACAGCTTTGCATTTTTACACAGATAGTGCTGTAATTAATCACAGCTACTCATTTATAATGTTTATTACAATAAGCTGCAAAATACAGTCTAATTAAGAAATAATCAATAGCTTCCGGTGAATTAACGGAGTTCAGATGCGTAAGGATATATCACGAGGGGCGCATCACGACGCATCTGACTGAATAAGCGTAATAATCATAATTCAATTTTAGCGCGTTGTAATGAACGGAAATGGGTTTTAAGGTCGGCAGTTAGTGTTTACTCCCTAAACATCTCCATAATTCAAAAACTGATAATAATTAAAAGATTAAATGACAAACTTGAATACATGTCCAACCAACCGCGCATCCAGCACTCTCCAGTCGTCGTTCGAACCGTTTTTGTCATTCCAACGGTTTAATGCTGCACCAGAAAATAACATGTAAACAACGGAAATGACGTGACGTCGTTAAAATGGCGCGTTAACGTCACATTAGCGTTGCCGCAAAATAGCGGAAAATAATTATAGTATTTTATCTAAATATATAAACTAAACATTATTCTATTACTGTGGTATCATCATATTACGCCCGAGTAAAAAAATCGCGTATTATTTGCTTTCTTAAATGCGCGAAATTAAATCCCAGCGAAAAATACAATTGTCACGTGATAAGTTTATACCGACAGGTATTTAAGGTAGTTAGTAATAGCCGCGCTCACGCGCGGTGAATTATCGTGTAATAATTCACAGCAAATTCAATGGGAAAAACGTCAAGTCGTGTTAGAATGTATAGTAATATTGATTGGATATACCACAAATTACCCAAAATTACAGTGACTGTCTAGATATTAGTCTAGTTGCTGATAAATAAAGTTAAATTTAACTATATGTGTACCATTTGCTGATTTTAAGAAAAAAAAATCACCTTTGAACATTCATTTTTTTGGCTTTCCGCTGTGTAGTCGTTTAAGACTTGTTTGACTGTTGTATCATGTTTGTCTCCTTATAAAAAAGTTGCAGCTTAAAACTTTGGTTAACGATCAAAATGCGTTTAATATAAGTTTAATGCTAGTGAAAACATTACTACAGCTTGGTAAACCATTATAGTTTTTAATTACATGTAACCATGGTTTACCGGCCGCTTGATAGTCCATCCACCTTAATTATGCAATAAAAATTAAAAATAAAAATTCGAAGTATATATTTTGTTATTTTCTAAATAAAATCTTAGTAAAATTCGCACACAATGTTCAACTTTATTGATCATTGAAACATTTCTACTTTTCGATTTTTCATTTTGTGAAAATACACTTAACCAATGTTCTAACTACACCGATCAAAGTTTTTTTTTAATTTTTCCGCATAGAATTGGAGTACATTCTTCAAATTTGGAACATAATAAGATGCACCATTCATACTTATTTTCCTGAAATTTTCACTGAAATCCCTTCTTGCATTCTTAAACCAATTACATTTAATCGTGGTGAGGGCAAAACCAAATGTCACAAAATTGACCGTAGCTTTTGTATAGAGGATATACTGAGACCGGCAAAAAATGCTGAAAAATCTTCTTTGTAACGGCTTAACAATCTCATTACTGCAAAACTGCATGGAAATGTTCAAAATGACAGAAAAATCCATATTTTAACCATGAGATGTGAATTTTCGTTTACGGCGAATATACCCACTACCGACAATTTTGTGACTTTACACCTACCTTGATAAATGTCAGCGGTTTCTAAACGCGTGAAAAGAATGTAATAATTTTGTCATACAAAGAAGTGAAAATGATTTTTCTTATTATATTTCAAGTTTTCAGTGTATATCTTGA
This sequence comes from Corbicula japonica, assembly GCA_038501625.1. NCBI lineage: Eukaryota > Metazoa > Mollusca > Bivalvia > Venerida > Cyrenidae > Corbicula > Corbicula japonica. The sequence goes on from JAZAYU010000104.1 coordinate 846,341, forward strand.
ATCTTTACTGAGAATTTTAAAAAATATGATCGGTGTAGTTAGAACATTGGGTAAGTGTACCACGTTTCATTTCTAGTTAAACTTTCAGATTTTTTATTCTGTAAAAAGTCCCATAGTTCATGTCTAGTATCGGTTATTTTTTATTTTGTGAAACATTCCATATTAAATGTCTAGGGTCAAACTTTTTCCTTTTGCTGATTGTGATATTTTACTTTAAAAGCCATTGCACAATTTCGAATTAAAGTAAGGCAGCAATGTTTGTTTAGTTTGAACTTAACAATATTTTTGTTCTGATGAAACGTGCTAACTTTTATCACAGATCATCAACATATTATTATGTTTAAGTTAACTTGAGGCACTTAACGGGAAAATGTGTCTTTGGTAATATATTTTGACATTTAAATTGTTATTTTATTTGTAAAGAGTTTCCATTTATATTTTATTATCTCAAAACTAAATATGTTATTTAAATAATCATTTTGAATAAAGAATATACTTTTTTAATGAGTTATTAAAAAACATTTGTTGTCGGCTAAACTTTAAAACGTAACTCAAAGGATTGACGTCAACTGTTCGAAGACAATTTTTTTCGTGACGCGCCCCAAGTGACTTCACAGAATAATATTGTTGCTTATCCTTTAGAAAAGCAGCCATAGTTCTATGTATTTTTAGTACAACGACAAACTGTCTGGAAGATATATACATGTAACAACATCAAGGAAAATTGGAACCATCATAAATAAAAAACATTTATACAAACATACAGTTTCGAATTATTATAATTTAATCTAGAAGCCGTCTGAAATAACAATAAAAAATGCAGCTTTAATGTAAATTACTTGGAACATTAAAGATTTCTTGTTCCAGAACATTATTCTTCTGACAATATTGTGAGTCATAGTATCTTAAAATGTTAAATCCTGCCATTTTTTTATATTCAAAACACCACCATTATCCACTTTTAAATCATTATAACTCACATGCAGCTTTAATGCCACCTTGTTTCGGTAATTTACTTTGAACAACACAGTTTCCTTGTTCTGGAAAAACACTTCTGTTTACCGTATTTTGGGTTATACTGTCGTACAACATTCAATCACCGCAAAGTTTCAAAGGAAAAGTAATGCAAATCCCTCCGATCAATTTTCAAATCGAACATTTTATTGTTTTGTGTAATATAATAGAAAACTTCATTAATGTTCTCTCCCAAGCGGTTCGAATTTAAGCTTACTGTAACAGACTGCTTCAGATTAAGAAGACTGTCCACAAACCGGATCCAACTAGGCAGACTTATATTTACCCTATCTAGTTTTATACATTTAAGATTTATCATACTACAGTTCATCTCGAGAGCTTCATTTTGTATTGTTACATTTCCAAGTTCAATCTCCTGAAGCTGTGAACAGCTACGCACATCCTCATTCATCTCGTTAGTGTAGGCACGTACATGTATAAAAGATCCCTCAAAACACAAGTTTATAAGTTTTGGAGCATTCCTTATAGCATGTAGGACATCGATCTTATCTGTAATTACTGTTTGTAGGTTGGTTGTATTGACAGATATTATGCTTAAATTATCACATCCTACAATGTTGAGAACCTGTAGGTTAGCGTGTGAGGAAAGATCAATAAATGTTAAAGAAATGGCTTCTGAATTGTTTGAATTGATGTAATCTAGTAGTATTATCTCTATCGAAACATTTCGAGATATAAACTTTGCGAATTCTGTCATTTCCCTCTCTAACATCCGGACATTACTCAATTGCAAAAGCCGAAGCTTAGGGGCAATTACTCCTTGTATTATATTTGCGATATCACTTATTTCCGTTATTAAAAAAAACTGTTTTTTGATCACCTTAATGTTCGTTAGGTCAACGTTTTTAACATAACAGTTAGTATTCAAAAGTTCCAACTGATGTCCGGACAAATCGAGAAATGCTGGAATCATTCTGTATGATACTATCTTCAATTTTCTAACAGACACGTTTTTCAAAATGTGCTGATTTAATGCAACTTCGAAAAAAATCTTATCATCCTTGTCGTCCCAATCTATTGCAATTGTCTGTAGGTTCTGAAAAACAACGTCTGAGATAAAAGATCTAAAATCTCCTTCGCCAGAATCGTAATTTCTACAAAGCGACAAATGATGCACCTTTTCTGGAATAATATATGGTAACAGTCCTGAGCACTGATTTTGTTTAGAAGACCCCACGACTAAATCTAGAACTGGTAATGCCGATTTATGTAAGCTCGCTTCTTCATTACAGTTGTATTCCAAAATACAGCTGGCGATTAATGTTTGTATATCCTCTGTAATACTGGTGTACATATCTGTTACCACGATATCCGGAATCAATATAAAGTTTTTCAATAAATATAGTTCTCGCAGGCTTGAGTAAGTCAAATCATTTTGTGCAATTTTATACACGTGGTCACACACGTCATGTATAATCTCCGGAGCCAGTCCACTTAGAAACTCTAATACTACTCCAAACTGCAGAATATTTTGAACTGAAGAAAAGCGACCAAGAAATCGTTCTACGGTGATTGGCCTTGCACGCCGTTCTGAGGCATCTCTGGATTGATTTTGTTCTATTTTAGGGTGACTGGCAACGTAAAGCGCAGCAAAATACTCTTGAAAAGTAGTGTGCGCGAATGCAAACTGGGTTCTGTGTTCAATGTTGTCATGACAGTTGTCTTCAGTTAGCAGTCCAACTAAGAGTACTGTATTTATCATATCGTCATCTATTCCATCTTCGTTCAATTTACCACGCCCAAATGACATTTGTGAGCCACAATTGTTTTCGGGAACCAATAATTCAAAAGCAATTTTTCCTAAAGATAACAAAATATTGCGATTCATTCGGCAAGCTTCGTACTTTTGTAGTTGTTTTGGTAAATGTAATTCAATAGAACCTTGACAAGAACTTACATCCTTAAGTTTCTTTTTAGAGCACTTCTCCTCGGCCCACTTCAGTGCAATATTCACAAGGCTGCTGTAAACGTTACTCATACATTTTCCTACTGGGATACCATTTCCTAACATCCAAACAAGTTGCTGAAGTAGAAGTGGTGAATTCTCTAGTTTGCCAATTCTAATGTCAGAGAGGATGCCAAGAATATGTTGCATTTCTTTTTTCGGGTCATTTATGTAAAGAAAATATTTTTTAACCATAAATTTGATTGTCAATAAATGGATGCCTTTGACAACCAGTTTTTGATCCGAGTCGGTGAATGTCATATTCAAAACTCCTGGAGCCGATGGTCGCGATGTCGTAAATACAGTCACTTCTTCAATATCTTCTAAATACGGCAACCCATCCGTGACATGAAGTGGTCTTTGTTCGTCATGATTTGGTGCCCACTCGTCGAGACCGTCAGCCAAAATAACACATTTCTCAGGCACGTTCAGTAAAATGTCGTCCAATTTTTCTACAGATATTAGATCTTTGTAATACCAATGAATCATTTCTCTAATTCTACCGTTTCCCTGGAGCCTCCGGAGGGGTAGGAAAAATAAAAAGTCAAACTGCTCCATCGTCTTAATATTTTCAAGTTCGTCTTTACCATTTACTTGGTCAGTTTGTTTTGTAACTGATCTCCACCAATTCATTATCATCATTTTACAGAAAGCACTTTTACCACTTCCAACTTTCCCTACTAGATAAATTCTATGCAGTCGCTTTCCTTGAGAATGAAATATACTGTTATAAGTCTCCACAAATGTAGGTCCTTCTCTTATCTGCTTATCATGTGATAAATCTGTGTTCTTCTTATTCTCTGACGATTCATTCGTTACATGTACTATTTCTATTAAAGGTTTAACGTAAACCTTATCGATGTCGATTTTGTTCTCTCTCTCTTTTAATGGACTTGTTGAAGTCTTAACATATTTCTTCTTTAGATGGTCTGCGAGCTTTCGACGAGCATCTGAAAATAAAAATACTTATATATATTTATAATTTAGGGAAACGAAGTGGAATATTCAAGTCAGAAATAACTTTATCCCAACACCCAGAAAAAAAGAGCATAGGTTTATCATGCGTAAAGATTGGGACCGAAAAACAATAATAAGTAAGGCATATTTCATTTCTGTTAACGTGTGATTTGTATTATATTTGGCTAAAATATATATAATAAACTTTAAATGACTTACGTTACGTGACCATGGTGGTAAATTACAAAAGAATAATCATCAATATGGTGGAGATGGTGTATGTAATTTTGTCACAACTTTGAACAAGAAAAATTAGAAACCCCCACTGTGTTTTGAAATAAAATTACATACAATTTATATGTTTTATTCAGGCGACAGTTTTAGATCTTTGAATAATGTCTTGTATTGTATTTTTGTTTATGTCTGACCTTGTAAGGTATTTCAGCTTATGTCTGATCTCGTAATGCTTTACTGTTAATAGCTGATCTTGTTATGCATTTCTGTTTATGTCTGACATTCTAATGGATTTCTGTTTATGTCTGATCTTATAATGTATTTCTGTTTTTGTCTGATCTTGTTATTATTTTCTGTTTATGTTGTTCTTGTAAATTATGCTTTTCTGTTAATGTCAGATCTTATTATGCATTTTTGTAAATGTCTAATCTTATAATGAATTTCTGTTTAATTCTGATCGTGTAATGCATTTCAGATTTTGTCTGAACGTGTAATGCATGTCTGTTTATGTCTTACTTTGTATGCCTCTCTGTATTTGTCTGAACTTTATAATGCATGTTTGTCTATCTCTTATCTTGTAAAGCATGTCGGTTTGTGTTTTTTTTAATGTAAGTCTGTTTTTAATCTGAACATTGTAGGCATGTCTATGTCTTATCTTGTTAAGCATTTTTTAATGCCTGATCTTTGAATGCTTTTTCTGTTGATATCTGATCTAATTATGCATTTCTGTTTATGTCTGATCGTCTTATGCATTGTGTTATCTAGTGTGATATTGAGAAGCATGTCTATTTATGCCTGATATTTGTATTTGTTTCTGTTTAATTCTGATATTGTAATGTATGTCTGTCTATGTCTAATTCTGCAATACATTTCTGTTTAATGACGGATCTTCTAAAGCATGTCTGTTTTTATCGGAACATTGAAGGCATTTATGCTGATGTCACTTCTGTTGATGTATTTTTCATTATGTCAGATCTTGTTACGCTAGTCTGGTTATGTCTGATCTTGAAATACATTTAAGGTTCAGACAATAACAGATATTAGTTAAAAGATCAGACATAACTGAAATGTATTTCAAGATCAGACATAACCAGACTAGCGTAACAAGATCTGAAATAATGCATAATGCATTTCTGTGCGTCTGATCATATAAATTTAAAGTGTATTTTAGATTTTGTCTACCTTTTGATGCCATGTAAGATAATGGCAGATCTTTAAATTCATTTCGGATAACTGCTGAATTCGTCATGCATTTCAGATAATGTCTTATTTAATTTGTAATGCATGTCATTTTATGTCTCATCTTGTAATGCATTTCTGTTTATGGCAGATCGTGTAATGCATTTGAGATTGTGTCTGAATTAGTAATGCATTTCAAATTATGGCTGATTATTTGTTTGTGTTCGATCTTTTTAAAGTATGTCAGTTAGGTCTGGTTGCAAATGCAAGTCTGATATAAGCAGGTCTGATCTTATAATCCATGTCTGATATTTTTACAGCAGTTCACATTTTGTGTGATTAAGTAATGCATTTCACATTATGTGTTTATTTGTAATGCATTCTTATTCATGATCTTACAATGCATTTCTATTTATTTTTGATTTTGATTAAAGTATGATCTTCTAATTCATTTTGTTTATGTCTGATCTCAATAACGCATTTCTGCTAACGTATGATCTTGTTAAGCATTTCTGTTTATGTATAATGATATTGGAATGCTTAAATGTTTATGTCTGGTGTTGTTTTACATTTCTGTTTTAGTCTGATCTTGTAATGCTTGTCTGTCTATGTCTGATCATAGAGTTTATGTCTGCTTATGTTTGATCTTCAGATTATGTCTGTTTTATATGTATGTCTGTCATGTCTGATCTTCCAATGTTTCAGGTTATTTATGATCTTGCAATTCTTTTCAGATTGTCTGACATTGTAAATATAATTTTCAGATCAAATCTGACCTTTATATACATTGATGTTTATGTCTGTGAAGTATTTCAGATCATGTCCGATCTCGTAATGCTCTTCCGTTAATGTCTTATCTTGTAATGCATTTCTGTAAATGTCTGATCGTGTAATGCATTTATGTAAATGTCTGATATTATAATGCATTTAAGATTAAGTTTGATCTTGTAATGCATTTTAGATTATGTCAAATCATGTAATGAATTTCTTTTAATGTCAGGTTATTTTAAATTAATCTAAGTTTGTTTCTGTTCAATCTGTAAATGCATGACTGATAATTCACTGCCACACAGATAATTCAGTCTAAACTTGCAATGCATTGAAAAATGACCATGTCAGATCATGTTACGCATGTCTGTTTGTGACTGATCTTGTAATGCATTTCTGTTTATGTGTAATCTTGTAATGCATGTTTGTTTATGTCTAATCATGTTATGCATTTCTGTTTATGCCTGATCGTGTTATGCATTTCTGTTTATGCCTGATCGTGTTATGTATTTCTGTAAATGTCTTGTGTTATTAGCAATTCTGTGTATGTCTAATAACACACTAGACAGTACTAGTCTGAGGGTAATAAATGCCTATGTTGACGTGAAAATGGCTTGACTTGAGACTCAGGTAAATGTTACTTAAATCAATATAATTTCAGTTCATTTCATTTGAACGTTCGCAAATTTTATGCTTGATGCACCATTGATAAGCCAATCGAAGGCATTTTTATAAAATAAAATATGGTTGTATAAAAATACACAGCCTACGAGTTGCGCCAAAAAGTAGAGCAGAAAATACGTCACAATGTGTTAAAACGTTTAAACTAAGGAAAGGTACAACAAACAATGGGCAAAATATCAATTTGTTTGTGTTCTGTTCTATGATTTTAAAATATCCTATTATAACGGTGCATTAATTTTATGCAATGCAATAAATGTGCGTGTACTATTTGAAATCTGCCATATTTTCTTGCAGCTTTATTATTTTCAACAGATATTTTTAATAAAATGCCTTTTTCTGCACTATGTTAAAAGAATAACATGTTAATACTAACAAATTTTTAAAAAAACTAGGACATCTTTGTTGTATAAAATCTTAAAGATTCTATGGAACCCGGTGAAAAAAATGAATCCATTTTCTCGAGAAAATATTTTAAAAGGAATTCGCATCATGCAAAGATTTAATGACTTTTTCTACAATTTCTACTTAATTATGAATATTTCGTTTGCACGAACTGCACCTTAATGTTATAAACAACAATATTTACACACCTAGTCGTCTTTCCACTAGTGTCAGCTGATTCTTGTGTAACTTCTTTAATTTGTCAACATCAATCTCCAGTCTAACAATTCTCTGTAAAATATACACATTTCTTTTTAATTCTTGACAAAAGACAGTTACATAGCTTTAAATCTGCAGAAGCATACTTTAAATATTCTTTGTCTTATTTTACAAATATAGACTTAAATAAGTCACAATTCTGTTCGTCGAATCTACATGTTCACTCTCGTGTAAATTGATACTCAATATATTTAACAATAAAATATTTATTGACTTAATTGTAATTGAAAATTAGTCAGTTTTATTTGTGTTTCTTATTTTACAAATAATACACTTTATCTATAATTATGAATATTCTTTACACAACTTGTAAACTCTTCAATCTAAAGAGTTTAATAGTACACCATATTCTTACACACTGACTTCTTCATCAGAGAGTGATATTGTTGCTGCACACACTCCTCTACATATTTCAAAATTCAGAATAAATGTTGAGCCAAAACAAGGTGAAATTCATACTAAATTGTATTTGTTGCCTAAAATGCACAAAGCACCTTATAAAGCAAGATTTATCGCCAACCCCAGTTCTGCACAACATTATCAAAAGGATATTCTTCCGCGCTCTGCATGTCTGTTGATTAACCTATCTACACTGGTCAAAAGTTCTAAGTGCACACTTTTCAATTTTGAATATCTTAAAGTAAACTTATTTAAATTGAATGAAAGTTTGACTTAATGTTAATAATGATCAAACAACAATAATTTTTTGAAATCCGTGCATATGTTTTACGTTTTACGTCATCCACGTCGGCATACGCTTTTTATGCATTATCCCCGTGCGGCAAGCGAAATTTATTTTTTTTAATTGTTTTTGTTTTTCGCATGTTCACCGACTCAAGACAAACAAGAAAAACACACCAACAAAGTGTAACCATGGAACAGTTGAGGTCAGCAGACAACGACATTGCCGTCAAAATTCTTTTCACAGGCACAACTTCAAATTTGTTGTAAAAACATCTTGACGGTTGTCGTAAATGCAAAAGAAATACCTTATTTTTGCATATTTTATTAATTTAAGAAGAAAATCAAACGATATTTTTTTAGATGGATTACGTTGCTTACGTTGAACGATGATGTTACTCAATTATGTCATCAAATATTTACGTAAAACAACGTAAACTCGAAAAAATTAGTGTAACATTTGTTGGATAAGTGTCCAATAAATAAAAATTTAAAACAAAAATTTATTGAAATTCAATAAACTTCAAAATCGAATTATTCGAAAATGACGCTTATTCGGTCAAAAGGCGTATCCGAAAACTGGTCAATTTTATCGAAATGAATACATTTTTTTTTCGTTTGGACAGGCTGTTACACATCTATCATAGAAAATAGTATCATCCCAATTTGCTAGACAATTCAAAAACTTTTGGCACAAAACATTGTGTGAAAAAAAGGAATTTTCTCCTTGAAATCCTGTAAAAACGTTATGGATAAAATAAAGTTGAGTGTGTTGGCTCATCGTGCCCAGCAGACCATTACAAAGCTATAGAAAATTATTTCAGTGCAAGGGAATGGCAAACTACAGTATTTCCTTTAAATCTGCATGAAATTAAAATTATACAGAGATGAGAAAAAGATCACAGATGATAGCCGATGCAATGATAATTAACTTGAGAATTTCCTTCTGATAACAAGTGAGCTAAAATATTATTATTTTTTAATCCGGTTACGCAGACTTCAAATTATTGGAAAACATAACATTTATCAAGTGTGCACTTAGAACTTTTGACCAGTGTACAATTGATCATCATGCTTACCAATTTGGTTCCACGACGATGGCATGGGTTTTATAGTTTATGAAGGCGTGTATGGAAATCTTGTAAAAGAACCTAGAAGCTTGATTTGTTTCTTTTATCCCTGTCATCGTGTACTGGCTGATTTGACTTTAGGTGCTCTGTTCTCGGTAAGGTCATTGAGTACCCACCCTTTTGTTTACAATGCTATTAGCTTTTTACTTTTAATGTATGTGTGTGCTTTTGCATTGCAACATTGTCGAGCTGATGGGTGTGTTGGAGTTATTCTTTTTTGTTTATACCAGAACCTGTTGGAGGCAAGTGTAAGGTTGGTGCATCCAGGATCATAATTTATACTCCCAGTGGCAAATTGTTTGTGGTGTCTTATTTGAAATTGATTCTCTTATAAACCCATGCTACCTTTCCCTCTTCCCATTTGGTTGCTTTGGAAGCCTGTCTTTTCTGCTTTTGGCAATTGCTAATATTCATTTTCATTTTTTGTAATAACTAAGTGGTAAGTAGTTCGGAGAATCACAAATATTTAAGTAAATAACAGCATTTCTCTATAAATATACAGTGTCAAATCGTAACGTTCATACAACGGTAAACCATACTTTCTTTTCCCCTCAACGTTTTGGTTGCATGAAAAGGACGTGTTTTCTGGGTGTTGCAATTCCTGAATTATTCACCATATTATAATCACATTAGTATTAACTGTGCTGTAAGTTTTAATAAAACTTTAGGTCGCTTTTCATGTAAAGGTAAACCAATACTATTTTCATGCAGACTGTGTTAGACCCATACTCTCTTTTCCTTTCTACTTTGGCTGCGTTTTGAGGCTGTGTTTTCTGGGCGTGGCGATTTCTGATATGCATATTTCACTCTTTACTATTGTCTAAACAATCATGTGCATATACAAAGTACATACAAACTGAAAAGGCAACAAAACTACTGATTACTTTGTCGTGCTCTGTGTATTTCTGTTCTAAATGTGACTGTCTATTTTCCAGTTCGTTTTGTTTTCTTTCAAGTTCTGCGTGTCCATTTGCCAGGTCTGACTGTTTTTGTTCAACGCTTGACTGTCTATTTTCCAGCATATTGTGTCTCCCTTCAAGCTGTAAGTGTTCCGTTGCCAGTTCTGACTGTTTTTGTTCTACGATTGACTGTCTATTTTCCAGCGTATTGTGTCTCCCTTCAAGCTGTGACTGCCCTTCTGCCAGTTCTGACTGTTTTTGTTCTACGCTTGACTGTCTATTTTCCAGCGTATTGTGTCTCCCTTCAATCTGTGACTGCCCCTCTGCAAGTTCTGACTGTTTTTGTTCTACGATTGAGTGTCTATTTTCCAGCATATTGTGTCTCCCTTCAAGCTGTAAGTGTTCCGTTGCCAGTTCTGACTGTTTTTGTTCTACGATTGACTGTCTATTTTCCAGCATATTGTGTCTCCCTTCAAGCTGTAAGTGTTCCGTTGCCAGTTCTAACTGTTTTTGTTCTACAATTGACTGTTTATTTTCCAGCTCTTTTTGTCTCTTTTCAAACTGTTCGAAACTTACTTCAAGTTTATCGACCCTTTGATCTCTTATGAAACGGAGAGCCATGGCCTCAGTTTCTAATGATACGATAAAGTCCTGATTTTGAAGCTGTAACATTACAAAAAATATATTAAGACTTACTTTGACTCGGTGGTATTGTGAATATCTGCTGCAATGTGATTCTTTGTATGGGAAACTGTGTTTCTATTTTTCAGTTTACCATGTCCAGTACACAATGGATAACAAGAAGAAAAAGCTAAGACTGGAGCAGATCAAATCAAGAAACAGATTAACATGATTTTGGCAAACTTTCATTGTTTGTGTAAATATTGATTATTAGTTGTTAAAATGAAATAATGTTTTGTTTACAATTAAATAATTTAATAGGAATTAAGTTTGTGAATTTATCAATCTGCCATTTCAGTGTAATACTATGAAAACCAGTACAAATATTCAATTGAGATTTATAAACATAATTTCATAATTTGTTGAAACCTTGTAACAAATGTGCACTTAGAACTCCAAATTCTGGTTCTGTGTAATGGATATAAACAATGTTGAAACTCCAGTCTGATTGTGTTTACTTGAAAATGGTATCAATGTATTTATGAAGTATGATATTTGTGATTTTGAGATATTGCAATAAAATTTTCTTATCATTTCTATTCTCAGACACTTGCCATTTAAGAGCATTAAGTATATAGTTTACATTATTTATTAATTGTTTTAACATATACATTTTTTATTTATTTATTGTATTTTCGAATTCTTGACCCTTTCCTCCACATACAAACCTTTATTGTAGGGGCGAACAGTGTAGATCCAGATCAGACGGCACATCTTTACCGTCTGTTCAGGATCTGCACTGTACGGTTTTTGATTTATTAGGTTATTTCTGAACAAAATGTGACCAGTGCAGATCCTGATCACATGCATACAAATTCGTATATATGGAGGAAATGAATAAAACATTCTTAGATACATACATAAAGTCTTATGAATATGTTTTGGTTTCCCAAGAACATTCTTGGATTCCTTACATAACGTCTTGTGAATATGTTTTGGTTTCCTTAGAATGTTCTTGGATTCCTACATTGTCTTGTGAATATGTTTTGATTTTCCTAAGACCGTTCTTAAAATTCTCTTCTTCTGGTCTTGTTAATAATGTGTTGGTTACCTAAGAACGTCTTTAGATTATATTTGTTAAGCCAATAATGTTTGGTTTCTTAAGAATGTTCTTAAGATTCCATTCATTTAGGTTTTTCAAAGTGTTGTGATTTCCTCAGAATGTTCTTAAATTCCATTGGTTCAGTAATTTCAAAATTGTGATATCCTGAAAATGATATAAAATGATAGTGTCTTTAGCTGGGAGCGAACTAGCTCTAGCTAAGAGTCTCTAGCTCTAGCTAAGAGTCTCAGATTTGTAAATATTGTTACTGGTTTCCTAAGAAATTTCTAAAATTCCTTTCTTAGGATATGGGTCTTGGTGATTTCCTTACTAGAGCGTTCTAATGTTCTCTTTGTTTAGTCAATAAGGTTTTGGGTTCTACAGAAAGTTCTTAGATTCCATATTTTGATAATTGTCAAAATGTTGTGATTTCCTCTTAAAATGTTTGGTTTCCTAAGAACTTTCTTAGATTCGTTTTCGTTAGAATGCTCTTAGATTTCATTCGTTAAATCTTGTTAAAATGTTTGGTCTCATAAGAACATTCTATGATTTCGATTTGACAGAACGTTATTAGAGTTTATACTTGTGGTTTCCTTAGAACATTCTTAGATTCGATTTCGTAAGAACGTTCTAAGATTCCATAATTAAGTCTTGTCATAATTGTTTGGTTTCCTAAGAACGTTCTTAGGTCCGAATTTGTAAGAACGTTATTAGATACCATACATTAAGTCTTTTAAATGTTTGTTTTTTTTAAGAACGTTCTTAGATAAGATTTCCTAAGAATTGTTTCAGATTTAGTTTTGTAAGAACATTCTTAGATTCGGGTTTGTTAGAACGTTCTTAAATTCTACGCGTTTTGTCATGATAAAATGTTTGGTTTTCTAAGAACGTTCTTAGATTTGGATTTTTAAGAACGTTCTACGATTCAGTTTTGTAAAAACGTTATTATATTTCATAATTTAGGCCTGTTAAATTGTTTGGCTTCCTAAGAACGTTTTAAGATTCGGTTTTTTAAAAACTTTCCTAGATTCCATGCGTTTGGTCTTGTTAAAATGTTTGGTTTTCTAAGAACGTTCTTAAATTTGGATTTTTTAAAATGTTTGGTCTTAGATCGTCCTTAAATTCGGTTTTGTAAGAACGTTCTTAGAGTCAGATTTGTAAGATCGTTCTTAGATTCCATGCGTTTGGTCATGATAAAATGTTTGGTTTCTAAGAACGTTCTTAGATATGGTTTTGTAAGAACGTTCTAACATTCCATTTCTTTAGTTTAATTTGGTTTTGTTAGAACGTTCTTAGAGTCAGATTTATAAGAACGTTCTTAGATTCCAAGCGTTTGGCCATGATAAAATGTTTGGTTTTCTAAGAACGTTCTTAGATATGGTTTTGTAAGAACGCTCTAACATTCCATTTCTTTAGTTTTGTTAAAATGTTTGGTCTCAGATCGTCCTAAAATTCGGTTTTGTAAGAACGTTCTTAGATTCCATGCGTTTGGTCATGATAAAATGTTTGTGTTTCTAAGAACGTTCTTAGATTTGGTTTTGTAAGAACGTTCTAACATTCCATTTCTTTAGTTTTGTTAAAATGTTTGGTCTCAGATCGTCCTTAAATTCGGTTTTGTAAGAACGTTCTTAGAGTCAGATTTGTAAGAACGTTCTTAGATTCCATGCGTTTGGTCATGATAAAATGTTTGGTTTCTAAGAACGTTCTTAGATATGGTTTTGTAAGAACGTTCTAACATTCCATTTCTTTAGTCTTGTTAAAATGGTTTGTTTCCTTAGAACGTTCTTAGATTAAGTTTCGTAAGAACTATTTTAGATTATATGTAAAGAATGTTCTAAGATTCAATTTCGTTAGTTCTGTTAAAATGTTTTGTTTCCTTAGGACGTTCTTAGATTAAGTTTCGTAAGAACTATTTTAGATTCAGTTGTAAAGAATGTTCTAAGATTCAATTTCGTTAGTTCTGTTAAAATGTTTGGTTTCATAATTACGTTCTTACAATACAATATCTCAATATGCACTGTTTTTTTAAGAATTCAGTTTTAGAAAGATTGGCTTCCTAAGAACGTTGTTAGAGATGTTTTTTATAGATTTGTCTCGTTACTCTACTTTCTTTATGTTATATCAATAAAAATAGACAAGAAAATGTTGTGTTGTGTCTTTGACGTTAAAAAACTATTAGCGATTTCGCTATGTTTTCAGTATGAAAATGTGCATAAAATTGGCGACCAATTGGGACTTGAGTGGAAAATCCCTTTTTAAAATAAAACTTGCTACAAGTGTATATAAATGTAAAATCTTTGAAAATCGCGAAAAAGCGATACTCCTGGGATGTGGTAAAGATCATTTAAAAGTATATGGTGGTAATTGGGGTTTCATTATTTAAAAGCATATTATGAACAATTTGAGTTTTCAGGTGTTCGAGAAAAAAAGAAAGAATGTGAATTGATACAAATGACTTTTACAACAGTGTCTGGGTTGAACAAAAAGACAAAGGGATTAATGTTACATACAATGGAAAGAAATATAAATGGTTGAAGAGCGGTAACTTGGAGGAGAATTGATTGAAGTGAACCATATTATAAACTGAATATAAAATTGCAGGTGGTTGGTGCAGGTACAAGCATTATTAAAACTTTGAGCATTAACATGATAAAGCTTTTTCTGAAAGTTGATTTTATGTAAGAATGTTATGTTTATAAAGAGTTGTCTTGAACAATAAAAACGTTCATTTTTATTATTCATAAATATCAGTAACATTCAATGGCGAAAGGGACATAACTTAACGAAAAACAGATAAAAGTTTTGCAACTTTATATCGTTCAACTTGACATGATGACGTGATTTTCCGTATTACATTTTCTTACAGTTCTAGTCCAAATCCTTAATAAGTCTACAAGAGATTGTTTATAAAAAATAATGCTAGTTTACCTGTTTTATTAGTTCAACTGCTTCTTTTGCACACTGGTTGTGTTTCAGGTTCTTCCCGTCTTCCAAAATAGTAACAATATTCTTGAAGCATTCATTCAGATCTTGTTCTTCCAATTCCATATTGGGGGAATGAAAAATCTTATTTCTCAGCTCACGAGCCTAAAAATAAAACAAAGTTTTACAACAAATTAACTCAACGAAGTATGTTTCACGTATAAGTGATGACAATAACCTTTGCGAAGTAAGAGCATAAACCTTTTTTCCCAATCATTTATTTGTGTTTTTCTTAGTCAGTAAATAATTGTTCAAAACAAGATATTGAGTTTGCATTTAAAGTGTTTGTTGTTTTAACATACATATTGCGTCCATTTTTAGACTTACTTTAATTATATATATTACAAAATATTTCTTTTGTCGCAATAACCTTCAGTTTTCAATAGTCGAAATATGGCAGATTTAGTTGAGACGGTTTTGTTCATAACTGGAACATTATTGTTATCGAGTCGACTGGGAATAATTTGCTCACATCGGTTTCAAAGATAAGAATTGTGTTTGCGCGCGAATAAGTGCATAAATGCGTCTGAGTGTGTGCGGGAATGTGTGCGTGTGCTTGTTTTGAAATAAGTTACACTAAGGCCTGTATTCCATGGTTCCGTGATGCGTGATCCGTGTCCGTGTCCGTGATTTTTTACTCACCAAAGATATCGTTGGGTATATTCCATACCTCCGTGTCCGTTCCACGAATACGGACGCGGAACGGAACGGACACGGATCACTCATCACGGAACTATGGAATACCGGCCTAAAGTTATGGTGGTGTGTAGAAAGGCTGATTGTTAGCTTGCTTGAAAAATATAGTCTTGCTATTAAATATGTAACTTATTCTTCTAAAATAAAATTAATTTATAAGTTATTGATGGACTGCGAGAACATGTAATACCAGTACAAACCTTACACCAGAATAAACAACAAGTACTTCAAATTTACTCTTAAATGCGCATTAATTACAAGCAGTATCATAATACATTATACATGGGCTTCAAGCAGTACCAGTACACAAGTAGCATGGCCATTAACAGCAAGCCGTACCGGAATAAACAACAATCATGAACAACAGTATACAATGACAAGGATTTCAAACAATTTTACTACAGATGATATAGGTGCAGCCTAACTTGTCATTATGTATAATTTAAGTTCAGAATCTATTCTGATACCAAGATTTAATTCAAGACATACAGATTCAGTAACAGCAACAGCAACAATTTATTTCTCAACCAGTGTTTTGATTTATGTATAAAAATGCGTAAACTACTCTATCAGGGAAGACAATTAAAACTCTATGTAGAATACATACTCTTAAATTCCAAATATTCGACAGTTCTCCTTTATTCAGAAAAATAAAACATATTTTAAAACATTAGTTCCACTCATTTTAATATTTTTCATGTTTTTATGTACCCCAAGTTTATAGGATACTTAAAACTGTGTAAAGAGTGCATTGTTATAACAAAGTGCGTGATGACATAGCAAGAGAATTAATAGAACGAGATTAATCTTATAGTAACGCACGCTAAACAATACGAAACATTATTCTACATCTAGTGAATTCATCCAATTAGCGTCCTTCCTTTTGTTTTAATATTTCGGCCAGTTTATAGATAGGTGGTTTCAATATCCCAGCCAATATAGATTTGGATATTGTCTAATCACCCCCAAGGATATACTTCCTGCTTTTTAAATTTTGCCTTTGGCGTAGTCTGTGATATGCAGGATTTATATTCTAAGATCCCCTGTCAAAATTCTATTATTTTTAGTTCCGCCCATTGTTTTCTCGTTTAGGGCAAACCCCTTCTTTTATCTGGGGACCATACGCCGCTGAATATGGAATGGTATTAATCTGAAAATACCTCATTGAAGGTTCCATGTTCACCGCCATATGCATACCATCGTTTGGGATGGATCGAAATTGTACTATTTAATGGTGTAATTACTGAGTTGCGCTTAACCCGGGGCTAGGCGGCGTGGGCAGTAATAAGCATTCCCATTACTGCCCATGAACAGGCTCAATCAAACCGAGCCTGCAGTATTTTCATATGTGTCGTGTTCGGTGGCTTTCAAAGTTCCCTTTTCATCTATTTTAATATCACAGTAGCGTTGTTTGTGCCGTGTGGCGGCTGTAAAAAGTCTCCCCGTACATTCAATCAGTGCTGTTATCAGTTACGTCCTTTGATAAAAGCCGTTGACCGTACAATGATCCGAATGAAATCATACATTTGATGCAGGCAATATGACGCAACTTGTCAAGTAAGAGAAATGTAGAACTTAATAAAATATTGAACCGTACAATATGGAATATATATGGAATAGTCTTTAAACGCTTGAAAAGTCATGCTTCATTTATTAGATGTAGAATAAAAAGGTTATTAGACGTTTTACTGCACAATACGGGATATATTTGGACTCGTACACAGCTTGAAAAGTCATATTGGACTCGCCTAACGGCTCGTCCAATATGACTTTTCAAGCTGTGTACTCGTCCAAATATATTCCCGTATTGTACAGTAAAACGTCTAATAACCTATCAGTATTCGTTTAGAAGACAATACAATCTACATATAAAACGTGAAATACCTTGTAAATGTTTCCAACAATCGCAGGAGACAGACTTGTTTGATACATTTTATTGTTGATGAAGACATGCAACAGTCCCACTACGTCTATATCACTCGCTGATTGTTTGTCTTTATAACCAGGTGCGTTGATAAAGCACTTTGCTACCTCCCAAGGATGTGTGACCCAATTTGTAATATCTGTATTTTTCAGGTATGGAGCCGGCGGACTAGACGCATGCGCATTCAAAATTTCTTCATATATGGCATCACAAATCTTTGTAGGGCAATTCGTTTTGCTTGGATAAAGGCAGTTACATTTGGTCTGGCCGTGTGGACAGCTTCTTCCTTTCCATGTGCTGCCCTGCACACTTTGATGCACTGGCTTCAGATCCCGTAGAGAACATTTATTACAGATCAGCCCTGGTTTATATCTTATTTTCCGAAGAATGCTTTTGTGCTCATTTTGAACGACATCATCCGTGAACTTCTCGAGTCCGTCTTTAAGATATTTAATTGACAATGCACCTTTCACCCAATTTCTATACTTCGCCTTTTCTAATTGAGTTTTAAGAGCCATTTTCGTCGCTTCTTTTTTTTTCGTCACATTCTCTGTTACAAAATAGAAGTACAAGTTATCACTGTTAAATAGCCTCTTATTACTTTTTATCCCCCGCCGCATAGCGGCAGGGGTACATAGGAATGGTCTTCGTCCGTCCATCTGTCCGTACTTCCTTTCGTCCGTCCGTCCGTGCGCGCACATTTCGTGTCCGGTCCATAACTTTTTAACACCTAGGAGGAATTTTATGAAACTTTAGTCAAATGTTCTCCCCATCAAGACAACGTGCAGAACCCATGTTCCAACAAGATCAGTTCAATGTCAAGGTCACCGAAGGTGTTTGAAGATTTGAACCATGCATTTTGTGTCCAGTTCATATCTTCTGAACCCCAGGAATGAATATCGTCGGCCTAATATCAACACCTCGTATTGTCACTTTTACAAATTTTACAGGAGCGACATTTTTTGTCTCATACCATCAAATGCAGTTTAAATTGCACTTTATTTGAAAGGAAGTACGTTTGTATCATACTTAAACAGTAAACACACTTGTTCTTAAGTTTGCAAGTAGTTTAATAAAGTTGTGAAGAATACGATCTTTTGATACTTTTTTTCAATATTTTTAATGCTCGTACGACATTTTGCTTGTTATTTATGTTAGTAATACAATTTTATTGCATTGTGTCGTATACGTTTTCTGTAAAACTGGTACTTGAAACAGACATTTTAACCTGTATTTTACATTTAGTAACAGTTTATTCATTGGAGTAACCACCAGAACAATATACCGTTAAAGGATTTAACATCTTTATTTTATAACAACCAATTACGAATTACGAATAACACTGAAACAATCATGAATTACGAACGGTAGTACGATACTGCAAGTTACTGCAAAATAGCTATCCGGGGCGCCTTTGCTCTTTAGCATATTAAACATAACTAAATTGGCGGAGTTTGGCAAACAATATGATATTTAATAGAAAAAGAGCTGTCAGAGAAGACAAAACTCTCGACTATTAGATTTGTTTGAATAAATGCAATTTGATATTCAAAGAAAAACTATGGCCCAACATTTATGTTCAAACAGGATAAAAAATACCAAGTGGATGATAGGATAAATAATAATGTGACAAGGGGGAATGAAAAATGAACTGAAAAGGGGAATAAATATAAAATATTTTGGAAGAGTTGCAGAGTTTGTTGGAAATGAAAGAGGTAATGATTTGGGACATTTATTTTCAGTTCCATATCAATCATTTAAGTAATGTTACCGAATAAAAACTATAAAGTAAACTAATGAAAATATAGGCATAACCTTAAAATTAGTGTAGGTCTTGGTGAAAGTTATTTAGATTATGATGTTGTGTTTCAAGTTTGAAGTTGATACCTGTATTAGTTCCAGAGTTATGGACCAAGTGCAAATAAACGTTAAGATAAAATCTAAGTGAAATAGTTTTAAAATAATTGTAGCAAAGTTATGGGTCTTGATGGTTTTGTGAAGATTATTATAATAGTGAATACATATATATATTCAATGTTTCAATTTTATATGTGGAGTAGTTTCAAAGTTATGGACCAAGTGCATACTTTGGAAAACACAAAATCTGAGTGAAAAGGGGCAGATAAGAAAGTGAATTATGGGTCTTGTTGACAATGGTGTATATTTTTTTGGTGAATGTTAATTCCAAGTTTCAATGTTACAGTAATATCCCAAGTAGTTTCAAAATTATGGGCCAAGTGCATATTGTTGTGAACACAAAATTAAGTGACAATGAGACATATTTTAAAAATATTTCAGTTATGGGTCTTGACAGGGATTGGCCGAGAGGGCGACTGGGACGACTTCAGCGCCCTCGAGTTTCAAACTTCGTCTGAATTGCGCGTCAAATGGGAAAATCAAGTCGTCGAAATTTTCAGAAAATCTGCAGTACAACACTTTTTCCACTTTCTCCTTATCAGACCGATTTCAATTATTAGAGTTATAGGTCTTGAAGTTATTGGTTAATTTGTGGATTTGATGGTGAATTCATGTAACAAGTTTCATTTTGATATATAAGTAGTTTTTAAGTTATGAAACCATGTGTATATTATCTTTAACACAAAATTTACGTGCAAAGGGGGCATATCTTGAAAAGTATTTGTATTAGGGTTATGGGTGTTGTTGATAATGATGCACATTTTGATGGTGAATATTTATTTCAAGTTTGGTGTTATCTTAAGTAGTTTCAAAAATATGGACCCACATTTTGCTGAACGGAGACCAACGCAAATAGTCAATCTGAAAATCTGTCAATTTCTATTAAAACCATAACAGTTAAAGAACAGCTAAACAACAAACTAACTTAAACTCAGTCGGTGAGATATCGAATCAAATATTCAGCAAACCGTTGACCAAGTAAAATTACAACTTTAACTTTTGTACTTGTTTGTTCATTTGAGAACTTAATATGAGCAAGTCTGAGGTTGGTTCAACCTAGATCCTGATTTAACCACCCCGTGGCTGTGCTTTCTGGATGTGTTGATTCCTGATATGCATATTTCACATTTTTATAGCAGCAAATTAGCTAATTTTGATGAGCCTTTTTGCAACAATATTAACAAAACATGCTACAAATCCGACCGGTTTTCTTTTAACAATTGATTTAAGTGTAAATATTTAACGGGACAATTCAAATCCCTGTGGTTAACCAACAATCACAACGTCAAATAAAAAAGTCTGATAAAATATGAGGTTTTGAACCTATGAAATATCCACTAATTTGAATACGATATTTTAACAAATGACTATCTTGATCCTTTCCTATTGGCTTAGAGGTGCGAGATTTTGACAGATTTCGCGCTAGATTTTCAGTATTCCTGCGGTGCAGAAAAGTGATTTTCTAAAAATTTGGTAGATACGAGGTTTTGATATTAGGCCGACGATATCATAAAATTTACTTTCACGTCTAGGTTTTTACGAAGTCTGGTTAAATCAGGGTGTTGGGGATGAAAAGTTGTTCTTACTAGAATTCAAACAAAGAGTGAAAGACATATTTATTCAAAATTGGCAAGAACAACTAGAAGACTCATCAAGAGCATTTTTTTACAAAGAAATTTCAACATTTGGGTATAAAACATATTTGAACATAATTGAAATACAAAAATACCGTAGAGCTTTTACAAAATTAAGAACTTCTTCACACAGACTAGAAATTGAAGTAGGACGATGGCATAAGCCACATAATATCCCATTCAATGAAAGATTATGTAAACTTTGTAACAGGTTAGAGGATGAGTTTCACTTTGTAATTGAGTGCCCTTTATATGTCGAATTAAGAAAACAATATATTAAATCGTATTTTTGGAAAAGACCAAATTTTGTAAAGTTTATAGAGCTTATAAATTCAGAGAATGTAAAAATTGTGAAAAGTCTTGCTATTTTTGTTTTTAAAGCTTTTGAGAGGAGGGAATATTTGTTGAAATATTTATAACTATTGGTGTATCTTCATGATCCTTGCATATTGTATGGTTTTGTCTGTACTGTTTTAACTGTCTTTCCCGCATTTAAAAATGTGGGTAGCATTTGCATTTGCATATAAGTTATTATGTATGTTTGTTTTGTTTGACTTACTAGGACGTACTGTGTATTAATTGTGTTACTGTTCTTGTTTGTGTTTCTTACCATGTTATACTGTTTATTGACTGTTTTTCCTGTTTATATGTTCATGGGCCTTATAGGCTTATTACATAATAAAGATATCATATCATATCATATCATGAAACTTAAGTGCAATGTTCAGTTGATGAACCTGATGTGCAGAACCCATGTTCCAACCTGGCTGGCTCAAGGTCAATGCCTCCTGTGGTGTGGAGCTTCGCCCAGGGGATTTAAAAAAAATATTTTAAATTCTGTTTTAACCTTTACTTTATCAACCAGATTTTGACACAAACCTTATACCATCTTAAAATTCAATCTTTCCTGAACAATTCATTCACTGGTTGTTCAGTGATAAAAATTTTAGTAGCAGAGCGAACATTTCAAGTGACAAAATTCCAATATTTCTACCTGTCTTCGGCTATATTCAGATTCAGTCATAAGATGTATTACGATGCATTATCAGAATTTATTCCTCCAGTTGCCGGTCAATGGCCTAATGAACTTTGCTGCTTAGATCTGTGTTATGCAATATTAAGAACTTAGCTCTGGAAGATTTTATATCGAGCTCTAGCTCGGGTCGCGAAGCGACCCGAGCGTCAAGCTCGTCTTAAGGTCGCAGGAATGCCCATTCACTAAGGAGAAAAAAAAGGTTGTCCACTTCGTTTGCGCTGGTTTCCGGTTGTGCACAGCGTAAGGCAATGTAAACACGGGAAAAAACCTGACCGGTAAAAACTTACGACAAAGTATTGTTTTTACAAATTTTGCTATTGACGTTATTTTTATAAATTGCTAATGGCAAAATATCTTTAAAAATTAAAACTTATTATTCGGTAGCATTGTTATCGGACTAGCATTTTGGAAAGCTAAAATACTAAATCATCTGTTTAGAGAGTAGGTTGTCGTTCGTTGTAACCAATAGCAATACTAGCAATCGGCCATTTTGAGAAATTAGACTGAAGAAGTCAAGTTGAAAACTACTGAATGGTAGCTTGTCAGTGGATTATTAGGCCTTTAAATTCAAAGGAGCATAAGGCCATCGACGGAACAATCAGATGCCTGGAGTTTTTCTTGAAAACAATATGTAAGGCTGGTGAGAACCAACTTTTATGTGAAGTTGAATTGTGAACTGGACCTCGCAATGTCACTCAGTCACATTGTGAGACACACTGAGCTTAGCGTAGACCAGCGCCACAATTCAGTTTTGTATAAGAGTTTTTGTCACTGGTCATGTTCGTCATTCAGACATGTGAGCTCATGGTAGTCGAAGATATTGTTTGTGAGAGTACTGAACACGAGGTATGAGATTTCTTTTATTTATTCTTATAAAACACATGGCACAAGAGCAAATCTACACCACAGGGGCGTTGAAGACTGACCCTTTTTTCTAAAAAAAAAACGAAACTGGCCACCGCCCCTCCCCCCTAAAAAATGAGGGTCTTCACTTGGTCTACACTGCATAAACATAATGATTACTGTTTTGGTTGATAGATTGGGACCGTTATCAGTCTATTCACACCAAATTTATGATCAAATACCATGGAATTGGTATATGGATTACAATCAATAGGCCACAAACGTGTCAAATGAGCCACACTTTATTTTGAAAAAGCTCAAATAGGCCTCAAAAATAGGCCACCTTTTTATTTTATTTATAAAGTTTTTAGCATCATTTTGTTAATATGTTCTATGTCAGTTTATGATGTTTCATAAAATATGTTTCATGAACAAGTTGCTTCATAGATTGGACATTTTGTACAAAGCAACATGTACTTTTTCCGGATTTTTGTCCAAGACTATCATGACTAAACAGGTTGGAAAACAATTAACAAAATGTTGCAACAAAAGAAAAGACATCATTTATATGTCAATATGCTCTTTTGATTAATGACCTTAGTCTACAAAAGTCACTCTGTCTACACTAGCACAGAATCAAATATTGATGGTTGCAACATAAGCTGTGTATTTTGCATTGTCCAACATGGAAATTGGTTTAGAAATAAATTTATTTATTTATTAAATATGACACCTTTGACTGCATTAGCACCTCTGACTTTTACTGCAAGTGATGTAAATGTGATCTTATATACCAGTAACAGTGTGACACCCAGACAAAACTGATTGAATCAACAGCTTGGGTAGGTGTAGAGAAAAGATTATGACTGTAACATAAATTACTTTAATTTATGATGACAGTCCAACTTTTTTAAGCAAAAATGACAATCAGATGATGTTTTAATTTGTTCTTGGGTTTCAGGATGACAAGCACAATTTTAGATATCAATTAAGCAATGATACTATTTTTTTAAAAGCTTGTGTAAATCTAAAAACAAAACTAACTCTTTACAGTGATTGCCATATACAATAGACTTACAAGTACTGCCTGAATTGACTTGTGGCCTATTTGACATGGTACCTCCAGAAACAAATTATGTTTTTTATATTTTGGCCAAATACATGACAGATTGTCCTAAATGTATGAAATTTCAGGTTTTGTAAATTGTATAGACAATAATTTTCTCAAAGTAACTACTGAGTATTACCTTTTTAATTTTAATACACAGTACTGTAGTATGAGATTTTAAATAAAAGGGAAATTTACCCTTTTATTCTACAGACATACCTTTTTACCTGTGTGAGACCGGTGTAGATCCAGATTAACTGGCACATCTAATCAGGATCTGCACTGTTCACTTTTTGGTCAGAAATAACCTAATGATTTAAACAAGTGAACATTGCAGATCCTGATCAGACATCATGGATGTGCTGGCTGATCTGAATCTACACAGTTTTTCCATGTCATAAAGGTGTTTACATGGAGGAAAGGGTTAATCTCCAATATCTTATCATCAGTTGGGACCAAAAAGTTTGACCAGAAAGCAGAATACATGTGTACCAAGAATAGCATCAAATATCAAGTTAATGCTCATTTTGGGAATTAAAAGTGTTCTATTATTACCATATTTTCTGTCATGTGCACATTTCAACACGATTTCATAATCAAAATATTTATGCGAGGTACATGTATAATCAAATACACTATTTACAAGGTGTCTGCTTTGTTTTGTTTTATTTTTGCAAATTTTGTTAAATATTCATGGTATCACTAAATTTGCTCTGCATCAAAAAGTTGTGCTTTAGAAAATAAAAAAATCAGAGCTTTCATAATCATTTAAATTGTTGAAAAAAGTAGATTGCTGTGAAGAGGAAGAGAAACATTTCTTGCCATGTCAGTGGGTTTTTGGCCTCTTTAAATACATGTAAAAATCTGAATATACCGGTACTTGGATCTGCTTAAGCTGGACTTCAACACAAAAAACTGGAAATTGCACTCATAATAAAAACAATGATTTTTTTTCTTTTGTATGTTTATGTTTTAGCAATGTAACAGTAGAGAAGTTTACATTTTTTAATATATGGTACTTTTTAAAGAGAAATTTACCTACCATATTTTAAAGTAGTTGTGCCTAAATTTCTGCAACGAAAAATACAAAATCAAGAAAATACCAACTGGAATGAGCTTCAGAATTTTGAAATTCACATTTTCCAGTATATATATTACATTTATAAAATACTTACCAGACAGAGATCCAAAAGTGGTTATGAATAAAAAATGGACCAACAACATTTTTAATGCATGATTTGATTGGCAAGTGCAATTCATTTATGTAATGAAAATAGATATAAAGAAGCATTTTGTCTCAAATCAGTTACTAAGACCTGTAAAGGAGTGCTACATATGGATAATCAGACTACATGATATTGTACATGTTTATGTTTAATTGATTGAGATTATTTCATCTATTTTGGCCCAATAGATGAACTATTTTTCAACTTAAATAAGTAATTCTATCATGCACATTTAAGTAACTTGGCTCAAATATGTACCATATTGTCACCAAATATGTACCATATTGTCATTATATTTTTCACACAACATCTATAGCTTCAAATTACTTTTGTTAATAACTGAACATTCCTATGGAATTGTCATTCCTGGAGATATTTTCAAATGACTGCACAAATATGCCCCAAAATCTAGGTGATGTATCACACTACATGTTGAAGTCTCAATGTGGTGTTAATGTGATGTACATGTATATTAAAACAGTACTTTTTAGGTCTATATTATAACTTTATTCATTTACATGCATATATATTTTTTGAATAGCATGGAACAATTTTGTGCAATTGCAAGTTACAATTGCAAGTGTAATCAAGGTAACATTTTAAAAAATAAAATTTATTGTTCAGACAATAATATATTAATTTTCATGCACATGTGACAATGTAATATTTTCATGTATCAATGAAGAATTTATCAATATTCAATATTGCATTAAGTGAGGTAATGGAACACATTTGGGTTGTTAATTTAAGCAAGTAGCCTTTGTGTTTACACATTAAAACCGAAATGTTTAGTAAGTCAGATTGCCAGTTGTCCAGCTGAATTAAGTTGATGTAGACTTAAATTCTTTCCAAAAATCATATAATTTTATCGTGCATGAGTAGGCTAACAAATGTTATAAACAAATTATTTTTTAATATAAATCATTATCTGAGATTAATAAAGCTAGAGCTCGATAAGAGGCAGTGCCTTAGTTTATATTAGGGTAAATGTTGTCATGGATACTGACCAAATAAACTTTACTTTATAGCACTTTGAAAATCAATTCCGACTACGGTATTGCGCATGAGCAAAAAGCAGTACCCTCAAACTGAAACATTGTCTTCCGGTTTGCAAATAAGGCTTTCCGATTTGACAATATGACTTTCATCCGGGTGCTATAGTCCAGATTGCTTGCTTCCGGATTTTAAAACTAAAACGCCGCCATTTTGTTTCTCGATTCACATTTTCAGAAGTTCTCCTTCCATATGTTAGATAACAATTAAGATTTGTATCGCCAAAAATTAAGGTAAGTACGTTTCTACATTGATTAAATCCTAAAATTGTCACAGAGTTAGGGTCTAACAATAGACTCCACCCTAGCGATGCGTATAACGGTAGCTGTAAGGTTTGGGTTAATTATAATTATCAATAAAATTTAGAGTGATAACGTGACATTTACACCCTAAAACAGCGTTACGACGTTTTTCTTTTCTTTTTTTACTGCAATTATCGACAAGAACAGTAAGTTTAACATCGCAGTTTATATAGTAAAATCGTTTGCTTTCGTTTTAATTTGATATGGGAAAGCGATTAGGTATTGCGTTGAATTAACTCTGGATACTGTAGGCTGGACAGAACTGGTCAAATGAAATCTGACCAGCTTATGGCATTGAAAGGTTGTGTATTCTTATTCAGGACTCGAACCCAAGGTTCTCAGATAAAGCATACAGCTACTCTGTTAATAAAAGATGAAATATGATGCATGATAAAATCGTGTTTACCAAATGCTATCTGAATAATGCCTCATTTACAACAACTGTACAACAAATAAAAATTATTAGAGCTACGAGGGTTGTCCCAATAAATCGTAGACTTTTTGAATAAAAATAAAAATACTGAATATATTTTTTAGCAAATTTCACAGTTAGTTAAGACGTCATTCGGTAACAAGCATGCTGAAAAATCTACTGAAATAAAGAAATTATACACACTTTATTAAACAGTGATAGGGATCGGCGGCGCTCGTAACGGAGCGTCATGATTTGGAATTCAATAATTGACTTTTAACAGTTAATACATTACATAGTGCTAGTTTAGCCGCAAATTGTTTATGTTGCCTTAATTGGTGATCATTCTGAAATCAATCCGCAAATTTTCAAAAAGTTGCCATAATTTGTATAAGATTAGTGCTTGTTTAATGCTAATGAGTAAATATTAACTTCTAACGAAAATCGCGACGTTTGAAGAAGCCGCGGCGCACATTTTGATCATCCAATATTGTGATAAAGCGAATTGACGCCAATAGACGCGCTTAAGGAATAAAAACAAGTTAAATGCATTCTCATATCTAGAGCGTTGGAATAGAAAAGTGTCACAGAAAGTTTCGCATGGTGAAACGGAAATAATACTCGGAATCAGTCATCCCCCGTACGCGCCAGAACTCGCTCCGATAGACGTTGTGTGCTTTCGGGCTCATAGATCGCAAATTTGAGATCTGAGAATAGATCAGAAATCTTGCCATCAACAAAAGTCTTTCAACAGAGAGTTACATTAATTTATTTAATAGTCGGGAGATCAGACACCGTGAGTGTATTAAACATGCTGAAGAGTTTTTCAGGAAGGAGTAACGGTATGCAGTGTGAGCATTGTAATGACGTTGCGACGTGCGCCGCTTGTCGATAGGTCGCCCTGTTAAAATGTTTCCAATTTCTTTATGATAATCTTTTTTTCTTTGATATTTCGTTTACAAATTACCAAATGATGTCTTAACTAACAGTGAAATTTGCATAAACATGTGTTCAGTAGTTTTCTTTTTATTCAAATAGTCTACGATTTATTGGGACAACCCTCGTACATTTCATAAAAGGAATGTGTATAATGATTGAAATAGGAAGCACGGCGAAGCTGTGTTTACCACTAATTTTTTTCAGATTTAATGAATAATTGCTCTGTCAAACAAGTAACTGTTAAGCCGTGTTGACCATTAATTAATTGGTATTTGAAAATCTATTCATTTTTCACAGTCCAATATTTTGTGTTGAGCTTTTGTATACATGCCTGGGTCCAGATGTTTGAGTGTAAACAATTTTTTATGATCGCTCACTACAGACTTCCCGAAAGTTTAAAAAAGTGTCAGACATGTGGTCAGACAAGATGTGAAAGTCTTTCTGACCTAAACAAACTCTGTCTGACCGAAACATTCAACACATTAAATATTAAGCAGAACACAGTATTATGAGTGTTTTCTTTTTTTCAGTGGTACGAATTGTCATGATGACGAATACGTAAAATATTTCATTCGGATATCCTCACTTATTTCCCTCGTAACAGTCTCGAATCAACAAAGCGAGTAAAATTGTAATTGAGCGAGTAAAATTGGAATATGCAGATCAAATTTTTGCCGGACACTCGGTCATATAACATAAGAAATCACATCAGACCAGTCAAATTTTACCGGACAGGTCCGGCAGTCCAGCTACTTTCAGGAATTCTGTCACTAAGAAAATAAATTAAGTCATCGGAAGGTATATGCATGTATTGGGCAAATAATATTGTTTATCAAATTTGTTTTTTGTAATTTGTATTTCAGTTTGAAGTATACATATGCAAGATGCTTGGCAAATGTGGTTCAAAGAACATGAAACTGGAAAAGGAGAAAAAATTAGGAGAGGTAATTTATTTTAATTTACCCTCAATAAACAGTACAAACACTCAAACAGCGCAGAGTTTGCCCTCCTTTTACATGACTATGCCGGGCTGAACAAACCCACTAGCCCGAAGCCCTGGACAAGCTGAAAATTGTATCGGACAATCTCAAAATATCGGATGGGTTGTCCGTAGGCTAGCTCAAGTTTTAGTGCAGATTAGTTTAAACTTTAATTTGATATGCGACATTCCCTTTTAGCACCATGTGCATTCATACTACAACAGCAATAAGCTTACCACAAAATAACATGTTTTAACATTATCAAGCCCCCATGTAACGCTTCCAATCAGAATTCGCTTATTTGCGCAAAAGTGAGACTAGCTAAAATGTTTACCTAGCTAGTTCTGGACTAGTTACAAAAAACAACATTTGTCCAGCTTTGCTATGGTGTACCATAATCTCTGGCATGTTCACACAACATCACCTGAACATGCCAATTTTTGGAAGACATAGATTCAAACACCACGAAGTTTCTCTGTGAACCATGTTGTACATACATGATGGGTCCCTGTGGTCACTTATTAAATAATTTATTTAGTGGGTAAATCTCATATTAATCTTGTTCACTTCTTTTTAGAAAAAAAACAATGCTAATTCAGTTTCCACAGTTAATAACTTAATCTAATTCATGAACACACCATGGTCAGCCCATGTAAATCCAGATCAGATGGCAGAGATGTAGATTCAGATCAGCTCGCACATCTTTTTGTGGTCTTTTATTTGTGACTTCACTCTGGTTTTATGCTAATATTGTGTAGGAATAAAAAACGGCGTGAAATTTTTCAACATTACCATCTTCCTTTTATGTTTTTTTTTTTTAAAAAGACCCTACATGTAGTTAATAAATTAGGGCAACAGCATGCAATGTTAACTGCAACAGCAATTTATGTACATCTAAATAAGCCACAAATGGTACTGTGTAACTGACTTACTAGTTATCAGAGAAGATTTAAAATAAAACATTTATTTTCAGAGATGTGTATCACCAAGCTTATGAAAGCTATAGAGTTGACACTTATGCCGAATTGGTAGACAGCTATGGCACAGAATATGAACATTACCATAGTAAACAGTTACAAGGTTTGTATAAATTCTCTTTATTTTCATGTATTATAGCTGCATGAATGTATAATAGACATCACACTGAATCCACCGGTGCATGAATATAAGTTACTATGTTTGATTTGTTTTAAATTTTACTTCACGAATACACCCTTTATCAAATTAGTGATCAATGTATATCTAGTTCCGCAGGCTCATCTGTGCAGTCTGATCAGGATCTACACTGTTTAAGTTTAGATTCATGAGCTCATTTCTTACCAAGAATCAACCAGTTTAGATCCAGATCAGACACCAAAAATGTTAGGCTGACGTAGAACTATACTGTTGTCCATGTGATATAAAGAGTCTCCATAGAGTAAGTCAAGAGTCAGGATTCCTGAAGTAATTAAAAAAGCATACAAAATCAATGTATTTGACACATTTAATTTTTTTGTCTAAATATTATAAATCAATTTTGACTGTCGACAAATAAATTTATAAAAGCAATAAGATATAAAATTATTTTTGAAGACAATTGTATTGGCTGTTGATTTTAATATTTCAGGAAAACAGCTTCACATGGAATGCTGTGGGGAGATCAGTTTAACTGGTTCAGTACAGTAGAGGGAGCATACAACCTACATACATTGTATATATTACTTCCACTACTAACTCCTTTAATAGAAGGTGATGCTTGGGAAGTTTGTGTCAATGGACAAGAAACAGAATTATCTGTAGAATTATACTGTGTTATTATGATATCAAATAATAAGAAAATGTTTTAATTCAGAACAATAAATGAACAAACCATCAGTATAATTTTGTTATGAATATAATTTGCTTTTAAATAGAACCATAGAAAATATGAATAGACTCCTTCAGCTTTTGCTTTTCTGTTCAAGGACTAATTTGAATGCTTCATTTTATTCGGATAAAAAATTCTCTACTGTCAATCATAGTTTTATCTTAAGTCCTCAGACCCAAATGTATTTTTGTTGATTTCAAGCTTGAATATTCAAAGAATATGACAAGCTTCGCTACTTGCTCTGTCATTGGTGTCACCATATTCCAACTCAGAATTTTAGGTGTTGTGGAATGATGTTTTACAATCTACCTTGTTAACCAGATTTTTACGAGTCTACATTTCTTATACCATCAGTCAGCCTTGCATTTAATCACATTTTGGTGCTCGTTAACTAAACGTTTACAGGGCAAACTGGTGTATTCATCATCTCACAGGATTCTTCAAAACATCACAGAATCATTCACCTAATTAAAATGTAGTGTTGCATCTTACAACCTTGACCAGTTTTGGTTAAAAAGTAAAACAACAAATGATGACATGTGTCTTTGTTTTACTGTTAATCATACGATATATTTCACGTTTGATTCGTCGATTCCGAGAGAGACAGTGCCTTAGTTCATATTAAACTAAAAGAAAAAACTTGAAATATTGATTTTTAGTGGTTATCAAATTGCAATACCAAACTCAGTAACAGACCTTAACTAAAAAGAAGAGTATTTAGTAAATTTGGCGATGGTAGTCCGACATGTAATGTGTATTGTACCACAAGCACGAAACATTACAGTGATATAAAACTTGCCACAAAACTCGATCATTTGGTAAAGCAGATTTTTACTGAAATATGGGATGTTTATGGGTCTGATAAGGTATCTCATGAGACAGTTCGTAGGCGGAGTAAGAAATATGTGCCTGACACAGAGTGTCAAAGATGCAGAAAATCTGGCCGACTTGTGACTGTAACAGGCAAGGCAAAGCCTCTTAAGTCATGGAAATTATTCAAAAGTGTTGGCAGGTATTTGATTCGTAAAATTGCAAAACTGTTGGCACATCGCATTCCGTGTTCATTTCCTTTTAAAGCGTAACTATGGAAGTCCGAAAGATTTATATTATATGGTTACCCCATATATTGACAGATTACTAAAAAAGGATACGAGTCCAAACCGCTAAGCGATTGTTTAAATTGTTTCCACACTTCAATAAAGACAATTTGCAAATCTTTTTACTGGAGACGAAACATGGGTTCATGGTGACGAAACACGGGTTCACTTTTCACCAGTCAGAAAAAAGGAAATAGCCGTACAAACTGCGTTACCTTAGATGCTGTACTGAAAAGCTTAAGACATATTATCAGAAACGACGCCCTGTGTCAGGATTTAGGCATGGTCACATACTTCATCATAATGCCTTATCAAACATGTAAGCTTGTGCACAGGGGCTTCAAAGCCGGAACACGTTTTCTCCAAAATTATAATCTGGCCGCTCCCGCCAACCACACCCTCATAAAAACAAAATATCACTACTTGAGGGTCTGCATAGGGTCTATATTTGATAAACACGTCGTTTTTGTTTTTATTGATAGATTGGGACCGTTACGTTTCAGTCAATTCACATCGAACTTACTATGTATTCCAAGTTCACCGAAAATTCGTGTCCCGACTCAGGCCGACTGTATAAGCCGGAGAAGGGTTATAACAAAACTTCCATTCTGTAAATCCCAATGTATACACAGCTTAAAAAAGTCAGGACCTCAGCAAATATTTTATTAATCTTATCAAATCGGGTACCGATCGAAAATTTAAGATGTCCTCTGTTAAATTCCACAAATGATAGGCCAGGGAATTGAAAAGTAAGATCCATTTTTATCTGTTTTCTTAATATGATGGTGTTAGAATATGTCCAAGGTGGTAAAATCGGTAACATATAAGTATATACATGATATATGCGTACATTCCTATTAGACAACCATTAGAATAGTAGATATTTGTATCTGGAGAATGAAAACTTTTAATAGCCGGTGTAAGAATATGTGACGCGACAGACTCTGCGGCTAAAAATAGCTACTTACATTTATTTATCGCTTGGTCAGTTAGAATTCACGCGTATTCTACTGTGTAACCAAAGTCTGTACCTCAACCATATTTTTAGTATGACATCGAAAAATGATAAAATACATGAGCGCTCCTTACAATAGGAGGCTAGTTCTGAAATTATTGAGAATGCTTCTGACTGATAGTCAATTCTTGACGTGTATCCTTACGTTTGAGCTCACATAATATTGTAATAATCGAACTATGTAACTTCTTTCAATTTTTGGGTCGGCACGACCCAGTTTAGCCGGTTTTCGACAATCGTTTTGAATTACTACAAACCTAACAATTTAGGGTTGCATGCAAGACTGTCGTACCTCCTTCTTTATTTCAATGTTGTTACGACAGTCTTGCGTGCTACCCTAGAATATAGTTCTTAGTTTCAAAAAGTAAGTCAATGCTGCAGAGCGGTCAATTTTGTAATGCTGTGCAAAATTATAAAAGTTATATTTAAACATATGGAATCAATCAATATTTGAAAAAATTTAACTCGTGGAACGTCAGACAAGATTTTGAGACATGAACGCGCATGAATACCTAATGGCGGATCGCCATATTGGATTCGACAACATTCGGTTAAAACGAAAAATTCATCGCAATCAACTGAGTAGTGAGTATTTATCGAGTTATTTTCATGATGCAATGTTTATGATGCAATGTTTTTTGACAATAGCATTTCTCTTTGTAAATAGAATTTTTCATATGGAAAATGGAGGTGGATTTGGTGGTTTACGAATGGTAACGTTACAAAATCTTTGTAAAACTGAAATTTTATATTCTTTTTCCAGAATACTTTAATACCGTTTTCAACTGACTAAAGTTTAACATGTTTAGATTCGAAAGACTATACCGCAGTAAACGAGATTTTGTCTCTTTTGGTTTTATTGAACGTTACGTCCCGTTACGTCATTTAATGCACTCTCCAAAATGAAAGTAGGAGTTTCCGCTGAGTAGGACAAGGCAAAACTTTTTTTTTTATTTAGGGCCCTAATCATTGTGGCTATTTATTGTGGAACCTTGTAGCGATGCAAGTAATAAAATCATTTCAATGTATTGCATTGAAAGAAGTCGGATTTTGTACGATTAACGAACATCGTGTAAGACTTTTTATAAAAATTTCCATTTGAATGCTTCAATTTGAAGTTCAAAGCATCAGATTCACAATGCTTTATTTTTAACATATTTAGATCTGTTGAAAATTGTGTTTAAAGTAAGTTAAAAATCATACATGAATTGATTTAACAGATATATTAATGAATGCATTTAATGCATTTGATCAACAGAACCTGAATTTCCATAGGCATCAGATAATATCCAGATCTGACATGAATGAAATTTTCCCATATCATAACCCATTCACAAATCATAACCGGCTGCATAGTTGACACAGGGTTTTCTGAATAATTGCCCCTTATATGTAGACCTTCTGAAATGCATATTGGGAATCGCCACATTCAGAAAAAAAACAGCCTCACCACACAGTCAAGAGAAGAGAGGGAGAGAGCATTGTTAATAAAATGATCAGTTTCAAAAGAGACGCCACTAACAATGAACAAAAATGAGAACCCTAGTGGTTCCCGCCTTGGAACAGTCATTGAATCTGCTATCAGAAGTTTTTAAAACTTCCAATTTTGTCCATTCAATGATGTCTCACAGGTCATTTAATCAGAACAGATATTCTCAAAATAACCCAGGGAAAACCAAAAGAAGAAGAGTAGAACCTCAGGGATTCACTGAGTATACAGAACAGGAACTTCACAAATTATATGAATTTATTTAATAGTATCTCTTAAATGCATTTCGGGTGATTTTAGCATCCTGGAAGAAAGAATAATCATGTATTTATTTATTATAATTTATATGTATATTGTTTATTTAATTATTCATAAACAGGTTTAGATGATCTTTGGATCTGGTCAGACCCATATCAACTTTGACATAATACCCCATTTGAAGCTGTATAGAACTGTTTGACATCATGCAATGAAGTGGACAACAAAAGTGAAGGTAAAATAAAAATGTTTGAGTTAAATCCACAATTACTGTTTTAGGAGATGTAATTTTTGTTAACAGTATATTTTAGTTTATTTGTAATGCTTGAGCTGCCATAACGCTGTGTCAACATTGCAACTGGTAAATTCTTGTAACATGTAAGTGGGTGGGTTACAAATCCATTGCATTCGGAAAATGTAATATTTTTCCGGATCTGGATATTTTCAGATGGAAATTCAGGATCCTGTAAATTGTAATCTGATGAATAAGCAGTGTTCATTTATATTGACATGCAGCCAGACTGGTTTAGGTGGGGCGACAACTAGTATTACCCACAAGGTTTAGCCAGATTGGTTTAGGTGGGGCGACTACTACCCACAAGGTTCATGCTCTGGGCCCTAAATTGTTAGGTTTACAGTATGAATGGACTTAAAGCAATTTAATTTATTTATTCTGTGTTCTGTTTCAACAGTGCAATAGTAATTACTATGCTGATATGATATTGTAAATGAATCACTTCATTAGAAATTTTCTACAGAACAATGTTAATTATTACCTCAAATACCTAATGCAAATAATGTAAATTCAGTATTGAACAGTTTGATCTCATGTGACATTAAAATTTGAAGTTTAAAACTTCCCCAAATCTGTTATCTGTACTGAATGGGTGCGATCTGTAACCATTTAAAAATATCTTACTGGGATTTCCACAAGAGAAACATTTACACCACCCATTTTATGTATAACTCAAATTAAGAGGTCGCAAACATTGCAAATGGTGAAAACATGCTAAAATTTAAAAAAAAAATGAATTTTGGGGGAAATACATATTGCCACCTAGATTTTAGTAAATAAATGTATTTAGCTATGGATGTAGTAAATGTTTGCAAGCTCAATTTAGTCTAATTCCTGTTCTAATTACCAAGCACATACTTAAACAAAAGAAAAACCATTTGCATGAGAACTCTGAAATTCATGGACAATATACCGAAGCAACTAATTTCTGAAATAAGTACATGCTGGTCTACAATGTTTTATTATAAAGAATATTTGTAATTTGAGCAAAGATCAAAATAATTTTGTGTTTGTTTAATATGTATTTCAGTGTTATAATCAAATGAAAGAAATGTGACATCTCTGGTTCAAAAAACATGGAATTGGAAGAGCAGAGGAAGAAGGCTTATGGTATATTTAATTTTATTAGTTGACTATTAACAGGGCTCTCACCTATCAGGGAGAAGTTTTGTCATAATTTACTGAATTATAGAGAAGTTTGCAGTCAAAGGCATTCTTTCCCTATATATTAAATACAAAAAGACTTCTCCCAAAGTTAAACGAAAAGTAAAACATTACAGTGATATAAAACTTGCCACAAAACTCGATCATTTGGTAAAGCAGATTTTTACTGAAATATGGGATGTTTATGGGTCTGATAAGGTATCTCATGAGACAGTTCGTAGGCGGAGTAAGAAATATGTGCCTGACACAGAGTGTCAAAGATGCAGAAAATCTGGCCGACTTGTGACTGTAACAGGCAAGGCAAAGCCTCTTAAGTCATGGAAATTATTCAAAAGTGTTGGCAGGTATTTGATTCGTAAAATTGCAAAACTGTTGGCACATCGCATTCCGTGTTCATTTCCTTTTAAAGCGTAACTATGGAAGTCCGAAAGATTTATATTATATGGTTACCCCATATATTGACAGATTACTAAAAAAGGATACGAGTCCAAACCGCTAAGCGATTGTTTAAATTGTTTCCACACTTCAATAAAGACAATTTGCAAATCTTTTTACTGGAGACGAAACATGGGTTCATGGTGACGAAACACGGGTTCACTTTTCACCAGTCAGAAAAAAGGAAATAGCCGTACAAACTGCGTTACCTTAGATGCTGTACTGAAAAGCTTAAGACATATTATCAGAAACGACGCCCTGTGTCAGGATTTAGGCATGGTCACATACTTCATCATAATGCCTTATCAAACATGTAAGCTTGTGCACAGGGGCTTCAAAGCCGGAACACGTTTTCTCCAAAATTATAATCTGGCCGCTCCCGCCAACCACACCCTCATAAAAACAAAATATCACTACTTGAGGGTCTGCATAGGGTCTATATTTGATAAACACGTCGTTTTTGTTTTTATTGATAGATTGGGACCGTTACGTTTCAGTCAATTCACATCGAACTTACTATGTATTCCAAGTTCACCGAAAATTCGTGTCCCGACTCAGGCCGACTGTATAAGCCGGAGAAGGGTTATAACAAAACTTCCATTCTGTAAATCCCAATGTATACACAGCTTAAAAAAGTCAGGACCTCAGCAAATATTTTATTAATCTTATCAAATCGGGTACCGATCGAAAATTTAAGATGTCCTCTGTTAAATTCCACAAATGATAGGCCAGGGAATTGAAAAGTAAGATCCATTTTTATCTGTTTTCTTAATATGATGGTGTTAGAATATGTCCAAGGTGGTAAAATCGGTAACATATAAGTATATACATGATATATGCGTACATTCCTATTAGACAACCATTAGAATAGTAGATATTTGTATCTGGAGAATGAAAACTTTTAATAGCCGGTGTAAGAATATGTGACGCGACAGACTCTGCGGCTAAAAATAGCTACTTACATTTATTTATCGCTTGGTCAGTTAGAATTCACGCGTATTCTACTGTGTAACCAAAGTCTGTACCTCAACCATATTTTTAGTATGACATCGAAAAATGATAAAATACATGAGCGCTCCTTACAATAGGAGGCTAGTTCTGAAATTATTGAGAATGCTTCTGACTGATAGTCAATTCTTGACGTGTATCCTTACGTTTGAGCTCACATAATATTGTAATAATCGAACTATGTAACTTCTTTCAATTTTTGGGTCGGCACGACCCAGTTTAGCCGGTTTTCGACAATCGTTTTGAATTACTACAAACCTAACAATTTAGGGTTGCATGCAAGACTGTCGTACCTCCTTCTTTATTTCAATGTTGTTACGACAGTCTTGCGTGCTACCCTAGAATATAGTTCTTAGTTTCAAAAAGTAAGTCAATGCTGCAGAGCGGTCAATTTTGTAATGCTGTGCAAAATTATAAAAGTTATATTTAAACATATGGAATCAATCAATATTTGAAAAAATTTAACTCGTGGAACGTCAGACAAGATTTTGAGACATGAACGCGCATGAATACCTAATGGCGGATCGCCATATTGGATTCGACAACATTCGGTTAAAACGAAAAATTCATCGCAATCAACTGAGTAGTGAGTATTTATCGAGTTATTTTCATGATGCAATGTTTATGATGCAATGTTTTTTGACAATAGCATTTCTCTTTGTAAATAGAATTTTTCATATGGAAAATGGAGGTGGATTTGGTGGTTTACGAATGGTAACGTTACAAAATCTTTGTAAAACTGAAATTTTATATTCTTTTTCCAGAATACTTTAATAACGTTTTCAACTGACTAAAGTTTAACATGTTTAGATTCGAAAGACTATACCGCAGTAAACGAGATTTTGTCTCTTTTGGTTTTATTGAACGTTACGTCCCGTTACGTCATTTAATGCACTCTCCAAAATGAAAGTAGGAGTTTCCGCTGAGTAGGACAAGGCAAAACTTTTTTTTTTATTTAGGGCCCTAATCATTGTGGCTATTTATTGTGGAACCTTGTAGCGATGCAAGTAATAAAATCATTTCAATGTATTGCATTGAAAGAAGTCGGATTTTGTACGATTAACGAACATCGTGTAAGACTTTTTATAAAAATTTCCATTTGAATGCTTCAATTTGAAGTTCAAAGCATCAGATTCACAATGCTTTATTTTTAACATATTTAGATCTGTTGAAAATTGTGTTTAAAGTAAGTTAAAAATCATACATGAATTGATTTAACAGATATATTAATGAATGCATTTAATGCATTTGATCAACAGAACCTGAATTTCCATAGGCATCAGATAATATCCAGATCTGACATGAATGAAATTTTCCCATATCATAACCCATTCACAAATCATAACCGGCTGCATAGTTGACACAGGGTTTTCTGAATAATTGCCCCTTATATGTAGACCTTCTGAAATGCATATTGGGAATCGCCACATTCAGAAAAAAAAACAGCCTCACCACACAGTCAAGAGAAGAGAGGGAGAGAGCATTGTTAATAAAATGATCAGTTTCAAAAGAGACGCCACTAACAATGAACAAAAATGAGAACCCTAGTGGTTCCCGCCTTGGAACAGTCATTGAATCTGCTATCAGAAGTTTTTAAAACTTCCAATTTTGTCCATTCAATGATGTCTCACAGGTCATTTAATCAGAACAGATATTCTCAAAATAACCCAGGGAAAACCAAAAGAAGAAGAGTAGAACCTCAGGGATTCACTGAGTATACAGAACAGGAACTTCACAAATTATATGAATTTATTTAATAGTATCTCTTAAATGCATTTCGGGTGATTTTAGCATCCTGGAAGAAAGAATAATCATGTATTTATTTATTATAATTTATATGTATATTGTTTATTTAATTATTCATAAACAGGTTTAGATGATCTTTGGATCTGGTCAGACCCATATCAACTTTGACATAATACCCCATTTGAAGCTGTATAGAACTGTTTGACATCATGCAATGAAGTGGACAACAAAAGTGAAGGTAAAATAAAAATGTTTGAGTTAAATCCACAATTACTGTTTTAGGAGATGTAATTTTTGTTAACAGTATATTTTAGTTTATTTGTAATGCTTGAGCTGCCATAACGCTGTGTCAACATTGCAACTGGTAAATTCTTGTAACATGTAAGTGGGTGGGTTACAAATCCATTGCATTCGGAAAATGTAATATTTTTCCGGATCTGGATATTTTCAGATGGAAATTCAGGATCCTGTAAATTGTAATCTGATGAATAAGCAGTGTTCATTTATATTGACATGCAGCCAGACTGGTTTAGGTGGGGCGACAACTAGTATTACCCACAAGGTTTAGCCAGATTGGTTTAGGTGGGGCGACTACTACCCACAAGGTTCATGCTCTGGGCCCTAAATTGTTAGGTTTACAGTATGAATGGACTTAAAGCAATTTAATTTATTTATTCTGTGTTCTGTTTCAACAGTGCAATAGTAATTACTATGCTGATATGATATTGTAAATGAATCACTTCATTAGAAATTTTCTACAGAACAATGTTAATTATTACCTCAAATACCTAATGCAAATAATGTAAATTCAGTATTGAACAGTTTGATCTCATGTGACATTAAAATTTGAAGTTTAAAACTTCCCCAAATCTGTTATCTGTACTGAATGGGTGCGATCTGTAACCATTTAAAAATATCTTACTGGGATTTCCACAAGAGAAACATTTACACCACCCATTTTATGTATAACTCAAATTAAGAGGTCGCAAACATTGCAAATGGTGAAAACATGCTAAAATTTAAAAAAAAATGAATTTTGGGGGAAATACATATTGCCACCTAGATTTTAGTAAATAAATGTATTTAGCTATGGATGTAGTAAATGTTTGCAAGCTCAATTTAGTCTAATTCCTGTTCTAATTACCAAGCACATACTTAAACAAAAGAAAAACCATTTGCATGAGAACTCTGAAATTCATGGACAATATACCGAAGCAACTAATTTCTGAAATAAGTACATGCTGGTCTACAATGTTTTATTATAAAGAATATTTGTAATTTGAGCAAAGATCAAAATAATTTTGTGTTTGTTTAATATGTATTTCAGTGTTATAATCAAATGAAAGAAATGTGACATCTCTGGTTCAAAAAACATGGAATTGGAAGAGCAGAGGAAGAAGGCTTATGGTATATTTAATTTTATTAGTTGACTATTAACAGGGCTCTCACCTATCAGGGAGAAGTTTTGTCATAATTTACTGAATTATAGAGAAGTTTGCAGTCAAAGGCATTCTTTCCCTATATATTAAATACAAAAAGACTTCTCCCAAAGTTAAACGAAAAGAGAAGTCTGGTCACTTTTGATGGGACTAATTCCTTCAAGTCTCTCTAGTGAGAGCCCTGTATGAATATACAGTACAGGTATTCCATACTAATCTTGAGGCATGTCATAACTGGACCTGATCATGCCATAATCCTGGCAGACACTACATTGTATATCACATTCATACTTAGCTATTTTATGATGGCCCAGCAATTACAATATTTGCTCAGAACCCCTGTATTGGCCCAGAACTTTTAGTCTTAATATGAATTTAATGATTTTATTCTGTTAATTAAAAAAAATTATCACTCAACTATATTCCTATTGACCATGTTATTGGGCCTCGGGCTGTCATATATACCCTTGGCCTTCTGCCTCAGGCATATATGACTACCCTTGGCCCAATAATATCGCCAACATGAATTCACTTGAATAATAACTTTATACAATATTCGTCTGTGGGCCACCTTGCACAAACACGATGTGTTCTTGTGGTTGCTTATTCAATTATTAAGTAGGGTAATCTCATATGAATGTGTCTCAAAAATCCAATGCTGTTTCTGTTTTCTGGGTTAATAACTTGACCCTTTACTCCATTTACACGCCATTTCACCACATGGGCAACCAGTGTAAATAAAGATCAGATAGAGATAGCACAGATGTAGCTCCAGATCAGCTTGCACATCAGACATTTTTGTGGTCTGATCTGTATCTACTCCGTTCATTAGATACATTTAAACTAAAGCTCTTTTAATTGGAAGCAGATGTGTCAGCACCTAGATCTACAATAGATGGTCATGTGTTAAAAGGTGTATCCTACAAGTAAAATGGAGTATCAAAATGCAAGTGTGTTATTGTAATAATTAACCCTTTACTACATATATATACATTTTAATGCCTGTGCAACCAGTGTAGAGATACAGATCAGATGGCAGATCTGATCTGGAACTGCACTGGCCACATTGTGGTCAGAAATAACCTATTGAATAAAAAAGCTAACAGTTTAGATCCTTATCAGGCAGTATGGATGTGTCGGCTGATCTAGATCTACACTGATCACCCATGCCACAAAGGCATATACATGCACAAAAGGTTACATGGGATAAATTGTGTAAGAGCCTATAGGAATTGAAGATGGCACAAAGCTTACATCAGAAAACCCTCTTTTGTGTGGTATTTATAAAAACAAGAGGGCCATGATGGCCCTTATATTGCTCACCTGAGTACAAAAGTACTCTCAGCTTGTGGTTTCAGACAAGAAGATTTTTAAAGTTTTTCCTATACAAGTCTATATAAAATGAAGTGACCCCTGGGGCCAATTTTAGACCCCTGGGAAATAATTTGAACAATCTTTGTAGAGTTTCACAAGAGGATGCTTAATGCCAAATATCTAAGCTCTAGGCCTTGTGGTTTCAGACAAGAAGATTTTTTTGAAGTTTTTCCTATAAAAGTCTATATCAAATGAAGTGACCCCTGGGGCGGGGCCACTTTAGACCCCAGGGAAATAATTTGAACAATCTTTGTAGAGTTTCACAAGAGGATGCTAAATGCCAAATATCTAAGCTCTAGGCCTTGTGGTTTCAGTCAAGAAGATTTTTAAAGTGTTTCATATAAGTCTATGTCAAATGAAGTGACCCCTGGGGCGGGGCCAATTTAGACCTCAGGAAAATAATTTGAACAATCTTTGTAGAGTTCCACTTGAGGATGCTAAATGCCAAATATCTAAGCTCTAGGCTTTGTGGTTTCAGACAAGAAGATTTTTAAAGTTTTTCCTAAATAAGTCTATGTAAAATGAAGTGACCCCTGGGGCGGGTCCAATTTTGACCCTAGGGAAATAATTTGAACAATCTTTGTAGAGTTCTACTAGAGGATGCTAAATGCCAAATAGCTAAGCTCTAGGCTTTGTGGTTTCAGACAAGAAGATTTTTAAAGTTTTTCCTAAATAAGTCTATGTAAAATGAAGTGATCCCTGGAGCGGGGCCAATTTTGACCCTAGGGAAATAATTTGAACAATCTTTGTAGAGTTCTAATAGAGGATGCTAAATGCCAAATAGCTAAGCTCTAGGCCTTGTGGTTTCAGACAAGAAGATTTTTAAAGTTTTTCCTATATAAGTCTATATAAAATGAAGTGACCCCTGGGGCGGGGCCAATTTTGACCCCAGGAAAATCATTTGAACAATCTTTGTAGAGTTCCACTAGAGGGTGCTAAATGCCATATATCTAAGCTCTAGGCCTTGTGGTTTCAGACAAGAAGATTTTTAAAAATTTTCCTATATAAATCTATATAAAATGAAGTGACCCCTGGGGCGGGGCCAATTTTGACCCCAGGGAAATACTTTGAACAATCTTTGTAGAGTTCCACTTGAGGATGCTAAATGCCAAATATCTAAGCTCTAGGCCTTGTGGTTTCAGACAAGAAGATTTTAAAAGTTTTTCCTATATAAGTCTATGTAAAATGAATTGACCCCTGGGGCGGGGCCAATTTTGACCCCAGGGAAATACTTTGAAAAATCTTTGTAGAGTTCCACTAGAGGATGCTAAATGCCAAATATCTAACCTCTAGGCCTTGTGGTTTCAGACAA
Source organism: Corbicula japonica (assembly GCA_038501625.1). Classification (NCBI taxonomy): domain Eukaryota; kingdom Metazoa; phylum Mollusca; class Bivalvia; order Venerida; family Cyrenidae; genus Corbicula; species Corbicula japonica. Next base: position 889,766 of record JAZAYU010000104.1, read on the forward strand.
GAATATTTTTAAAGTTTTTCCTATATAAGTCTATGTAAAATGAAGTGACCCCTGGGGCGGGGCCAATTTTGACCCCAGGGAAATAATTTGAACAATCTTTGTAGAGCTCCACTAGAGGATGCTAAATGCCAAATATCTAAGCTCGAGGCCTTGTGGTTTCAGACAAGAAGATTTTTAAAGTTGTTCCTTTCGGTTGCCATGGCAACCAGAGTTCTGCATGGAATTGATTTCTTTGAACAACTTTGGAAGTGCTTCATGCAGGGAACATACGTGGCAAGTTTCATCAAAATTGGCCAAGCCGTTTCAGAGAAGAAGTCGATTGAAGCAATTGTTGACGACGGATGACGGACATCAGGCGGTCACAAAAGCTCACCTTGTCACTACGTGACAGGTGAGCTAAAATACATTAAAACAAATTATGACAACAGTGTAATCTGTTAACTGTTTAACTGCAACCGCTATTTATGTACATATTCATAAGCAACAAAAAGTACAGTGAAATTGACTTGGGTTATTTGTTATGATTTAAAATACAACATTTATTATTTTCAGCCATGTGTACCATCAGTCCAGTAAAAGCTGTGGACTTGAAATGTTTTCAAAATTGGTAGAAAACTAGTGAGCAGAATATGAATGTTACTGTAAAAAATGGAGACAAGGTTTGCATTTTTTATTTCCATGTATTAGAACTGCATGACTGTAATGATAGAGACATTTGATCTATCTGTTAATATTGGTATTTGTATCTTGTAACTAGAAAACATAAAATTGTGTTTGTATGTTTATGAAGACTTGTAAGACCTCAGTTCACAAGAAAATTAATCAACCTATAAAAAAGTTACTGTGTTGTTTTACCCTTTCTTCCATGAATACATGACATGAGTGACCAGTGTATATCCAGATCAGCAGGCATATCTGTGCAGTCTTAATAGGATCTACATTGTTCATAATAATATTCATGAGGCTATTTCTTACAAATATGCAAACAGTGTAAATTCCAATCAATCCAGATCAGACTCCAGAACTATATTGTTTGTGACAACATTCTTGAGCTGATTTAAATTTTCAGGTCAAGGTCACATTTGATGGAGTTAGTCCCTTTCTGTACTTTTATTTTAACAGAAAAACTTAATGTTGACTATAACTTTGCCTTTTCCTAATATTTCTACATCAAACTTTCAAATTATATTGCTCATGACAACACACTTATCATGACTCCAAGTTCTTTATATCAAGATGGGTTTTTCCCCCTCTTGTTCTTGAATTTTATAACCTGACATAGCTCCCAGGGAGACATAAGTGAACACTCACCTAGTGTAACTTTTTAGTGGATTCTGAAAGTTAATAACCAAAATTACCCTTAAGGTAGAGCAACTGTAATGCTTTCCCGCGCAAAAATTTGCGACGTCATCAAACATCGGCTCGCTTTCGGTAACTTCCGACGCTCCTCGTCAGAGCCGAAAGTAGCCGAAGCAACATCGATTATTGTCGACTGTTAGTGACAGTTCACCGAGTATTCCCGACATTCGAGAAAAAAGCGCGGGAAAGCATTACAGTTGCTCTACCTTAATTTAAGGAAAACGAAGACACTTCAGGTAAAATTGCAAGGGTCAGAATGATTTCGTAATTTTTTTTTAATTTTCAAAACTCAAAAGGTTATTTCCTGGGTCAAATGTCTATATGATTAAGGCAATTCCAAGGAGTTAAGGTTCATCATAAAAAAAATGAGAAAAATATGGTCAGTTTTAAAACATACACTACAACCAATGAACAAAAATGAGAACCCAAGGCTTACCATTTCAAGAGTCAGGATAAATGAAGTATTGCCAGGGCAAGAAAATTAATATTATTGGACTAAACTAATTTATTGTCAAATATTTATCGGTTTCTAATTTCGACAAATAAATTAAAAAAAGCACAGACTATAAATTATGCTGAACTTCAATATAAATAGGTAATTTGTTGAAATTAATATTTCAGGACAACAGCTTCACATGGAATGCTGTGAGGAGACCAGTTTGACAATTCTGTCTATGACTGTCTGATGCTCCCTGGGAGCATACAGCCTTCATATTGCCACTAATTCCTGCAATGGAACGTGCTGCTTTTGTAACGGACAAGAATAAAAAAATCACAAATGTCGATCATATAGTGGGTGCGAAAATGAGACAATTTATATAAAATATAACAAAACGTTAGAATGTGCACCACATTGAAAAAGCATCAGTTGACAAAAAAGCATCAGTGTAATTGTGTGTTTGAACATTATTTGCTGAATAATAAACATGATAAAACTATTTGAAAAAAAACATAGTGTCACTTGTAGTTTTATTTTAAATCATGTGACCCAATACTGTTTGTTGATTTCAAGTTTAAATATTCAAAGACAATGACAAGCTTAGCTACTTTTTGTGTCGCCCTTTTTGCAGAAATGGCGATTCATAGGGATCGCTTTGTCCTTCGGTCCATCCTGGCCCACCGATGGCACTTGTTGGGTACCAAAATACCCAACAAATGCCCATCTTTGAGAACTTTCCATTCATTCCGTTAGTCTGTTACTGGGTAGTTTTTTTTTTTGCTTGTTGGGTAGTTTTAAACAAAAGAAATACCCAACAAATGCCCATCTGTGGGAGCGTCCGTCCGTCACGAAAATTAACGTTGGCTATAACTTTGCCATTCCTCAATATTTCTTCATGAAACTTTCAAATTATATTGCTTATGACAACAGGCTCATGATGATGCCAAATTCTTAAGGTCAAGGTCACATTTGGTTGAGTTATGACCCTTTTTGAACTTGCATTATTTCCGACATTGTACCAGAGGGCGACACAAGAGTTCATCTGAAAACCCATCTGGTTCCGTCATATGTGTCACCGTATCTCAACTCAGAATTTTAGGTGCTGTCTATTGATACTGAGCTAGCAAACAACTGCTCACAGGATTCTTCCAAACTTTACAAAAGTATTCACGCCATTAAGATAATATTCATTTGTCATTGAACTCTCATTGATAAAATGAAAAATTAAAAAGTCTGTCTATATGCAAAATGCAAGGACGAAAGGAGTAATACCTTTAAATAAGTGTAGTGTCTGAGGACTGTGACCAGATTTGTTACACTGTTGACCATATGACCTATGTAGTATGATATCCTTCACTTAATTTTGATTGGTCAGTTCCGAGAGAGGCATTGTCTAATTTCATATTATCGTGTACAAGTCCAACCCTATTCTAATTATATCTTTACTAAGTTTAGACATGTTGTCCTTCCACCACGTTTGCTCTCCATGTCACTGACTGCGTCTGCAAACTTGATAACAGTATTTGCCTTGACTTGTTAATTGGACCTTTATTGTTTTGGGGTCGAATATCTATGTCTCAGAGGTCATAAAGTAAATTGGTCCCCGTCCTTGAGGTGAAAGTTTGTTTCTGGTCCAACTTAATCAAACACAAACTCATTGCCAAAGATCCATCGCTTTTCAATTGTGTTTTGATGGCCGACCCATCAGTGCCTCCAGTCCTTTGATTCTATCTAAGATCATTTTGAATTTGTATACTTTCAATTTTATAAGGTATGGCAGATATTTAACCTTAAAATAACTTTGACGATCACTTTGTTACACACAATTTGTATATTTATTTGTGGGAAAAGGTAAATGTATTTTAGACAAAGTCGATGAGAACATATTACCGTCATATATTCAAATTTGATGACGTTTATTCGAAAAACAACGCATCTTTTTGAATTAAACGAAAGAGCGCGAATTATAAACATTGATTCAATCATGTCATACGACGTTAAACCTAAGCGACGGACATTCAAAAAATCTACGGAACGTGATAAGTCTCCATTACAGACAAAAGCCATGCACGAGAAAACACATACTGGAAGAAATGTATTCAGGGCACTTGTATATCGCTGGCATAAGCAATTTGCAAAAGATATAAACTCTCCAGTCAGCACCCAAGGAGCAGGGCGCAGCTCGGTCAAATCCGAAATCCTAACGTCCGTAGTGCACGATTCACTGCAACAAGACGCCAGGAGACGGTAAGATAAACTGTGTAACAACATGGTTTTGGAGTCGCTAAGATACACAAATTAATAGCAGATGAGCTTATAGTGACACGTGTGTGGGCATGCTGCTCTACGCATGTGAACAGAATCGAAGTATGGTAGCGTCTTTGGAATTTATTGTAATATAATAAGCAACTACAGCGATATCAAATCGTACTCGATGAACCTGTCAGAGGGTTAGTGTGTCAAGCTTGAACTGGACACGGCCTGCGGATAGGGTCAGCAGATACATTCACTGTATCGGCCTGTTATCGCTATGGTTGCAGATTGTTTTTTATTAAAAAAGTTATATTACCCTTGAGACATTATCGTTAACTTTGTTTATAACGGTTGCTATGTCAACAGTATAGGTTCTACATATATCCTGGACGAGCAAGGCTCTCCAGTGCGGCAGTCTTAGTAGCTCGTCCGAGCGACCTACGACGAGGGCTCCTAGGACGACATTCACACTTAACTTTTATTAATGTTATTTTCTTGCGGTAGCATAACGCTACATTTATCAAACGGTGGCCTTCTGTAATGGACCTCTTTTTTAGAATGGATTATCACCATCGGCCGAGAATTGAATCCACTTATACGACCCAGAAACCAAGCAGTATTCCAGCATGTGGTTAGAATGGTGATCAGCTCCAATAAAGAAAACTTAAGAACGCAAATTTATAGGAAAGAAGATGTTTATAATAGATGTTTGTAGATCGACATGGGATTCAACTAGCGCACTTCGTACCCAACTGCCACACTGTCAACCCTGCATACTATTCCTGGACCAAGGTTTTTGCATTTTATGGACAGTTTTTGATGTATGAAGGTTTTATGACAAGTGGGTTGAGCACCACATAAAGTTTATATATTGTGATTTCGTATATTTTAAGGAGTAATAACACTATGAACATGACCTTGCCATTACAACGTTGATGTACTAAGTCTTATAGATTGAAATACAGTAAAACCCCGCTAATGAGACCACTTGGCGGTCTGAAAAAAAGTGGTCTTAATAGCGGGTGGTCTCAATATAGGGGTGGGACCATTTGATGATCAAAAATAAAAAAAATCAATTTATTAATAAATCAATTCATTCGTTAATAAATCTTAAATCAATTCATTCATGAATTCACTTATTAAATCAACCTTTCAGTCCTCTTTTAATTTAATTTATTTTTAATAAAAAAAAATGTCGAAGAAAATATTTATTTGCTTGATCGATCTGTACCCAAGTTTTGCCAATGCTAAATTTCTCTACCAACTTGCGTTGGCTTTGACCTGAACTTTCTTTGATTAGCTGCACTTTCTCAGTAAGAGAAAGTTCTCTATGAGGTTTCGACATTTTGCAGTTTTCTATTCTTATATTATTTAAAATCGTTATTTACTGATCAAACAGATGCAATAAAATGATCTGTAAAGTCAACCCATCTTTAAAATCGACGTCGATTTACTCAATAAAAACACAATAAATCATACAATTAAATAACTTAGTGCAAATAAGTGTCAAATAGCATAAATCAATGCAACAGACAATGGATTAATCTCTTGTCAAAACATCCTCATTATCGATTTTCGCAGTTTAACGAATGCCGCAAAGCGTTGTTGTGTTTATGTCGTAAATTGATAGGTATAAAGAATAGACGCGCGACCAAACACGCGACCAAACCGTGATATGCGCGGTCGGATTATCGGGGTCAATTTATGCATAATTCGACAATTTCGGACTGTTTTAAGTGGTCGCATTACGGAATAGCGGGGTGCCCGTAATATCGGGGGTTCCGACCATTGAAATATATAGCAAAAAAATCGGGTCTTTCAAAAAGTGCCCGTAATAGCGAGGTGGTCTCATTTTCGGGGTGGTCGTAAGGCGGGGTTTTACTGTAAATTAACAGAAAAAACATGTATTTGTGTTATGCCGTTACTAATCTGAATTCAGTGGCTTACCATTCAACCATTCAAAACATGTAAATCCTGACGTGTATTTACAGTTTTACAGTTTTATTCAACTGAGCTATGTATTTCTTTATTAACAATACTTTAATAGACAATATTGAACGTTCAATACATAAAAATATAATGATTGCGCATTTAACCATAACCACAGAGCGATTTTACAGTAACCTGAAACCATAAACGCAAACCACTCATTGAGCAGACTAAATATTTCGTCAAACCATTTGAAAGGCAAAATTTAAGCAATAGTTGGTATTGATTATCGATATGATTTTTGTTGATTATTAATATGACCTACATGTATCATAGAGGTAAAATCCACAAGGCATGCTATCACACCAACTAAGGATTTCTAAATCAAATTAATTTAAAACTGGGTAAAATATTTATTTCTTAATATCTTTGCCTGTTTTGGTAAGCGGCCGGATTCCGCCAATAATTCCAAGAGGGTGACCCTTTAATGATTGAATATTGATCTTATAATTAACTAATAACGGTTGCTTTCTGACTTGAAATAACCTTTTCCAATCTTCAATCATTACTACACTTGGTCAGTATGCGGCCTATTTTCTCCAGATTCTATAGAACTATAGAAGTTAGTCTGCTTTGCTTTTTGACCCAATCTGCACTGTATTGGTAATGTAGAGTTGAACATGGTCGCCTTTTGTAGACGAAAACCGGAATATGAACATCCGGCAGAAACATTAACATTCGTATATAGCACATAGAGTACGAATGATTTAGCAAAATAAAAAATTATACAGCACAAACTATTTCTTATGGAAAATTCTGCTCTAAGAAATCAATCTCTAAAAAGTTACATATGTTTTATTAAAAGATTTAAAAAACGCTACAAGATAAGGAAAGGCGACAATATTCCAGATTTAATTCCATGATTGCGCTTACAGTCTATGCCATATAGGGCCGGATTCAGATGTAAGAAGGGCGCACTATTGCTCTAAACAGAGGTGAACAAAACCATGTTTAAAATGGGTTAACGGAATTGTGAGGCCCTTCCCAAAGGCGCACCTAGATCTTTATATTCTAAACAAATGTATTTTGTATTATCGTATTCCCACTGACATTAATCGTAATTTAGAAGGGGGTGGGAGAAGCGGCTGGCAAGCGAGCGACGGGCAAACCTCCGTCTAAATTATCTAGCACAAATTTAGTTTTCTCTGATTTCTCGTGAATCATAATTTTAAGTGCAAACCCTCTCCAGTCAAACACAATAACATATATTAACAAAATAACATATATTATACCATGATGAGTAAATAGGACACAAAATGTCAAACGTCTTCATATTTCTCACATTAATTTTTTTTTTTGTTATCATATAAACAAAATAAATGATAAAAAAGTCAAATATATACTCACAAATCCTTTCGCCTTTATCTAACAAAGTTCGTGTGTGTGTGTGTTTTTTTTTTTTTAAATATGTTCTCACAATTACGCTCGTCTTTATCCGACTGATTTAAGTTTTTTAATCGTATTTTTGCGACGAAATCACTATTCCGCTTACACTTGTTTAAGAATGTCAAAATGGAAAACCATAATCTTTAAATATAGCATATGCGTAGTTGTAGTTACTATTGACTACGACTACAGTAACACGTTAAACTATAAACAAGAAAAATACAGATGATTATAAAGTGTTCAATTCGTTATGTATTGATTCGGTATCAGATCTGCATGTATTAAATGAGCTAGTGGAAGTTTGATGTCCTTCCAAATGAATCACCTACTAGTAGATGGTTTTTGTGTAACCCCTTTCGATGAAGAGGCGATACGTAGGGATCGCTTTGTCCCTCCGTCGGTCCGTCCATCACGAAAACTTAACGTTGGTTATAACTTAGCAATTTCATAACACGTCTTTATCAAACTTTCAAATTATACTGCTTATGACAACATACTCGAGATGATTCCTAATTCTTAAGGTCAATGTCACATTTAATGTAGTTATGCCCCTTTTTGTACTTGCATGTTTATTCTGACAAAGCACCAGAGGGCGACACAAGTGTTCAACTAAACACCCATCTAATATAATAAAATAATGCATATTGTTACATCGTATTCATATTGCTACTAAAACTTAATTAAAGGCGGTGAGCACCAAGCGCACCACTTTCAATTAAGCTAGTGCAAGGAAGGATTTCTCTGATTCCCGACAAGCTTTATTATACTGCAAACTCTATCCAGAAAAAACACATTCTTGCATACCAGATCAGGACATCCGGTGTTTTCACCCGTGTAGGAAATTTCGATTCTACATCCCCCATGTAGAATGAGTCACGTGAGTGACGTCATATATTCAAGTTATTGACGTCATTTATAAAAATGGTTTGTGTTAATGTCAAAATTTCAGCATAAGGATATTAAAAAAAGTTTATATACATACATAGAAATGTTATAAATAATAAAAGGTATGCAAGAAAAAGTATCATGCATGAGTGTGAGGTGAAGATAGAAAAATCTGTCACCTCGGGTGAACTGTTTTGGCGGGAACTCGGCAGAGCCTCGTTCCCGCAAAACAGTTAACCCTCGGTGACAGATTTTTCCATCTTCACCTCACACTCATGCATGATACTTATAATAACGTATATGAAACAGACTGAGTACACAGGACACAGATGCCACCACTTCTTTATATTTCTCTTATAAATATTTATAGCTTTATCTTTCTAAAACTACATTTGACAAATTCTGCTTTAAACACAATAATGAAACAAAAGTCAAACATTCACGTACAATTCTTTCCGCTTTTATCTCACTGATTTCGGTAGTTCGTTTTCTTTTTTGTCAGAAAATGTGTTCTCACAATTACGAAGTACTACGACTTTACCGAACCGAGTGAGGTGTTTGTTGATTTTACGGTTTAACTGATAAAGAATTACACATTAAAAACATGATCTTTATGTATAGCATATGCGGGGTAGTAGCCATTTACTACGACCACAATAACGTATGAATCTATAGTTAACTGAAAAGTAAAGATGTCTTATAAAGTGTTCAATTTGTTATTTATTGATGTTATTTTTTAAAGAAATTGCCATTGCGACTCTTTGTTAAATATAATAATGGGGTATTTAAAAATGCACTTATCTTCGGTGTAGTTATCCGATTAAATTACCTCCCTTGGTGGTTATTTCGAAAAAGTTCAAAGCCATGCAGAATGTTAATTATCATCGTGGTTGGCAGTTTGTAGGAAACATAAACCATCTTTTTTTCTTGGCGATACGGATGGTATGTGCTGTGTCTGTCTCTTGCATTGTTGGTTAGGCAATGCCGCCGAATTTGTTTGGCTTTGCGATTATCCTTTAGTTACATTTTAATATCTTCAAGCCAGTGTAGTTATCAGTTTTAATGACCGCCCTTGATGGAAAAATGCAAAGTTCAAGCTATGCAGAATATCAGAATGCAGGCACACTTGAACTATCCATCTTTTCTTGGTGATTGGTTGGTATGTACTGTGTCTGTTTCTTGCATGGTTGGCCAGTGCCCAAGGTTATAAAGCTGAGCATGGAAACCAGTCTCAAATCTCAAGCATCTGATTGGCTGAAATGGCGACCAGTCGCCATTTCAGCCAATCAGATGCTTGAGATTGGAGACTGGTTTCCATGCTCAGCTTTATAACCTTGGGCACAGGAGCTGCCGCCGCATTTATATGATTTTTGGTTATCTATACATGTTAATACTTTTATGATGTCTAGTCCCAATATCAGAATTTCACAAGAATGCACAGGTTAATTGTACTGTGCTATCTACTTATTATTTTAAAATCTCTGCTAAATGTGTTTAGATATACTTAAACCGGGGTTATTTGTTCCTTTGGATTATCATACCCAGTTTTGGGGTCTCTTTGTTGTGTATGCATTTGTATGCTTCTGAATGCACTTATATTGTTGTTTTTTTTTTTTTATTTGCATGTTTTTCACGGTGTTTTATAAGATCGAATCCCACCCTCTAACACTATTGGCTTATTACGTTATTATTAAAGCGAGTAAAAGGACCAACAAAATTGCAAGAAGACTGAAGTAGCCGATAATCCTGCAATCATCAAAAATTGACCATCTGTTTCAAAAAGGTGATTACATGCACATAAGATCACTTAAAAATAAAATATCAACATATAATACTTACGTGAACGTTAGAACATGTTATTTTATGTGAAAAGACTTCTACTATTTGCGTTGAACGAAATACATATAAAAACATTACAAATAAAAATTTCTGCGTATAAACGTTACTGATGTAGAAGAAAATTAATTCCCCCTGTCGGTGTCCAATGGATTGCTAGATGGCTCTTTCTTCGCACGGGCTATTCGGGTTTTTATAACCGTCATTCAGCGCCTGGACAGCCGACAATGAAAGATGAAAATTTTACTTTTAATCTAAAAGACTTAGTTTATTTCAAAGCGCCAAATGTTCAAGCTTTGGAAAGTTCTTATTCCATACAAAGTGTGGTATAATTTAGGGTATCTTGTGTTCATATTGGTAGTTGCAAGAAATAATTACGTTGTATGTATAATGGATTTATGTCACGATGTTCTGTCATTGTCAGTTGGCATCCAAAGTCCAAATAAAACATGTTAAATGTTGGATTTTGTTTTTCTTTAATGCTTTGCCCTCAAGTATATAGATTCCTTATACTCCAATCCAGTCAGTTGGAGATCAACTAGAGGGACGCACAGTAACAACATTAACATTTTATTTTTTCAAAAGCCACGGTCAGATGTGCATCATCTTCCAAAGATTATTATCTTTTTCCTTTTTAACATTAAATAACCTGGATTCTATTTTGAATCAGAATTAAACAATTTAGAATTATTATTTGTTTTTTTTTTCGAGAATATGTAAAACGTGTTATATGAAATAGGTTGATTTGGGCATGATTACAATTACAACAGAATTCGTAGAATCACATATTAAATATGAAACATTCTGTCATGTAGGAATTACAGTTTATTCCTTTATATATGTAGCGAAAGAGCGGTTATCGTCGATAAACGGATTAAATATTTACTGAAATATTTTATATTTAAACGAAACAGTAACAAATATGGTTAATAACACATTCACAATGTTTTTAACTTTTCCTATTCTTTGGACAGTTGTGTACTTATTCTTTGGACAGTTGTGTATCCTACATACGTCTTAAACTGTATTCTTATCTAAATATAAATGCAAGGATTGAAGACCACATACATTGTATTCATACCATTCAATTGATAATTTCTTATTTTAATTTTTGTATAGTGTTTATAAATGACTTTGTCCAATTATAATAAAATGTCACTGGACCATACACTAAATTGTCATTGAACAAGTTTATCTGTAGTCGACAAAACTCGAAATTCAATGCTTGTTTCGTGACTATCCTATGACAGTTTAAAATAATAGGTCCGTGTACGATTGTACCTTATTACAAAATCTTGATTGCCAGTGTATAGAAAAAGTCAAAACAACAGGTCCTGTAATAATGTCAACATGCCCACTCAGAGTACAAATAATTTTATCAACATAAAGGATTATACAAAACAACTATTTCTTGTAGTAATTTCTGCACTAAGAAATGAATCCCGTTACTAAATGGTCGCCTTTTTTCATTAAAAGATTTCTAAAGTGTTTGCAAGATCAAAGAATGGTGAAAATATAATTTCAGATTTATTTCCATGAATGTTGGCCTTCAAAACATGTTTTAAACGAATTATTATGGAAGTTTAAGATGTCCTTTCAAAAGGCGAATCTAGATCATTATATTTTAAAATAATGCATTTTCTTAAAATCGTATTTATATCGACAATACAATTTAAGAAAAAGAGCCCATCCTAGCCAATTTAGCTCGTGCAAGCAAGGTTGTCTCTGATTCACGAATATGCTTGACAATACTGCAAACTATGCAGACAAACATAATAAAATAAATAAACTACACTACACAGGACACAGAGACGCTAACTTCTTCGTATTTCATTTTTATTTCTTCGTAATTTTAAAACTGCACATTTAAAAAAATCAACATTTACAAAATAAATAATGAAACTAAAGTCAAATATATACGCACAATTCCTTTATTTAACTATGTTCTGTACTTATTTTTTTTTTATTAGAAAATTTGTTCTCACAATTGCGTACATCTTTATCGAAACGAGTTAGGTGCTTGATGATTATCTTTTAATGAAGCAGTCTCTATTCCGGTTAAACTGGTTAAGAATTCCAATTGGAAATCCATAATCTTTAAACAAGTTTTAGCTTTCTAAAAAGCTAGTCGGCCATTGGCATGACATTTTAACAAAAACACGGCTCTGAAATTAAAACTCTCTAGAGAAATGTCTTCCGAATGTGGTATTTATTTAAATTTCCAACTTGTAATTTAATATGCTCGCTCTCGTCACATATTTGTGCTTCGATTTTAATGGTGTTAAATTCATTGTATGACAGTGCGTATTATTGTGTCACCTACAATAGCATGTACATGTAGACTGCGTTGGCGGCTGAGTTGTCCTGTAGCTCCTAACTTTAAATGTGAAACTTAATGTTGCCCCATAAGTTTGTAAGTATTTGACCTATTAGCCTAATAATCAGAATATATCATCTGCATGAATAAAAAAAAAACTAATTCCGAAAACAGAAATGATCACTCTTGCTATATTTATTGTTATGCCCCTTTCAAATGACCTAAATGCCGACCTTAATGTTGCTTATAACATTAAAAGTCCTTGTCTTATTAACATAATACTTGAAATATATCATCATTTGCATAAACAAAGCCTTATCTGACAACAAGATCGATAACCCTCGTTTCAATATTTTTTGAGTTATGCCCATTTAAAAGACTTTAACATGAAACATAATGTTGCCTATAAGTTTGAAAGTTCTTGTTCTATTATCTGAATGGTTTGAATACATTATCTGCATGACCAAAGCCATCAGTGTCAATAAGAATGATAACTCCTATTTCGCTATTGTAAGAGTTATGTTCCTTTCAAATGGCTTTAATATGGAAGTTTATGTAGGTTCAACAAAAGTATTTCTAATTCCCATAGGGCTCAAATTCCCAATATTCAATGCCCATAAATATGATTTCTATCATCTTACTTCCTAGACAACAATAGATCTGCATTCCATCTATTCACAACACAGTGGGTTAACTTAAATCAGTATTGAGCCGAAACAAGACAAAGTACCTACTATGTATTGGTTACCTAAAATGCATAAAACACCGTTTAAAGCAAGATTTATTGCTAACTCTAGTTCTTGCACTACTACTACATTATCCGTGCTCTTAACATCTTGTCTTACAGCTATAAATGAACACGTAATTAGGTATTGTGATAAGGTTTTTGAAACTTCTGGCAAAAATTAATTTTGGTCGATTAAAAATTCAAATGACGTTTTCAAAAAGCTTAAATTAAATAATTTTCGGGCGTTCTGTTTGTCTACTTATGATTTCTCAACATTATACACTTCGCTCCCTTATAATTTAATAAGAGACAAACTAACCAGTCTCATTGAAAAAACGTTTGCTAGAGAAAATAAAACCTTCATCGCTTGTAATGAACATAGGGCATTTTTTTGCAGATGGTTCTTATGATAATTATACTTTATGGACTTGTCAAGACCTTTTAGAGTCGCTAACTTTCTTACTGGATAATATTTATGTTAGATTCGGTACTTCTATTTATAAACAAGTAATAGGCATTCCAATAGGTACTAATTGTGCACCCATTGTTGCTGATATGTTTTTATACTGTTTTGAAAGAGACTTTATGTTATCTCTTTCTAATGAACATCAAGATGATATAATTACAGCTTTTAACAACACCTCGAGGTACCTTGATGATTTATTAAATATAGACAATAACCATTTTCCATTACTGTTTAATAAGATTTATCCTAAAGGACTTCAACTTAACAAAGCGAACACTTCAGAAAAGCAAGCAAGCTTTCTCGATATGTCCATTGAAAATGGTTATGTCACTACTAAAATTTATGATAAAAGAGATGATTTTAATTTTAATATAGTAAATTTTCCGTTTTTAGACGGCGATGTTCCCCGTGCAACATCTTATGGGGTTTATATCTCACAGCTTGTTCGCTTTTCAAGAGCTTGCAACAATGTAAATGATTTCAATGAGCGTAATCTTTGCATTACAGAAAAACTTTTAAAACAAGGTTTCGGTATCACAAATTAAGTAAAACCTTTTGCAAGTTTTATTGCCGATACCCAGATTTAATTCATAAATACAAATGCAGTTTAAAATCACTTTAAATTTGCAACAAGGTATTTCACAGCCAGTTTTTTATGGAGATTTTATTTATAAACTTAAAAAGATAAAAAGCAGTGTTAATTTCTCCCAGTTATTCGTAAAAACCATCTGTAAATTTAAAAAGAAAGGTTACCAACATGATATTTTACAGCGCTCTGCAGGCCTGGTGATTAACCCTTCTACAGTTAACCCTTATTATGCTTACCTCTTTGGTTGCACGACGGTGGCAGGGGTTTAAGAGTTTATGAAGGTTAATGGGGAAATATTTTCTTAAAAGACCCTAGAAGCTCGATTTGTTTCTTTTATCCCTGCCATCGTGTTCTTGCTGATTTTACTCCAGGAGCTCTGGTCTTGGTAAGAGCATTGAGTACCCCTTTCGGCTTTGCAATGCTCTTAGCTTCTTATGTTTTATATGTTTGTGTGCTTTTGCATGCAACATTGTTAAGCAAATAAGTGGGTTGGAGTATTTTCACAAAGACAACTTTCCAAGTTACAAGACAACTGAAAAAACATTCCCCGCGAAACCCTTATTCCTAACGTCTGTCCCCAAATACACACACTACGTCACTGATCTTGTTCCATCTTAAGTCAATGCTAAAACAATAGCATTATTTTTACATGTACAGTCAAGTAGACAAATCAAGCAATAACAGATTTATGTTAAAGGCGATCGTTTAGAATAAACTATAAGACCAACACCCTTTGAGAAAAAGGGAAATATGCATATCCGGATATCACAACACTCACAAAACACAGCCTCTCCTCGCAGCAAAAAAAAAAGAAAAGAAAAGAGAGCATGTTGTTATAAGTATGTCAATTCAATTTAAAGTATTACTTTCCGGCTGAGAAGGAATACTTGTAAAACACCTTTAAAA
Source organism: Corbicula japonica (assembly GCA_038501625.1). Classification (NCBI taxonomy): domain Eukaryota; kingdom Metazoa; phylum Mollusca; class Bivalvia; order Venerida; family Cyrenidae; genus Corbicula; species Corbicula japonica. Next base: position 904,918 of record JAZAYU010000104.1, read on the forward strand.
TAGTGACATAATTCCAATATTTGCTATAGAATTAATTAAAAACAAATATGTTTTAGTTGTAACAGTTTCAGAAAAAATAGTGTTAACAATAACTAAAATAATCAATGTGCTCAGCACAAAGTTCAAGTGAAATTAATAAATGCATAGACATACGAATACATTTCTTACTATGTCCTAACGGTCGCTGACCTGATTTGACCAGATTTGCGGACCTAAATAAAACTACACAATATGAACGTTCAACTTGGTAAATAATACTGACTATGTAAATAAGCGTCGCTTGTCTTCTAAGTGTACAAAAAGCGTCGACTGTGGAAAGATCTATGGTACAGCTATGACCTAATAGGCATTCATGTTAGTACATATTCATCGAGTTTGACGATACTTAAACAACTGCATTATTTCTACACGCCCTGAATAAAAGTATAAATTAAACACCTTTAAAATAGTGAAATAATTCCAACATTTTGGCCATAGAATTAATTAAAAACAAATATGTTTTAGTTGTAACAGTTTCAGAAAAAAATCGTGTTAACAATAACCAAAATAATCAATGTGATCAGCACAAAGTTCAAGTGAAATTAATAAAAAAATGAAATATGCATATCAGGAATGGCCACATCCAGCATACACAGCCTCCCCACACAGCCAAAAAGTAGAGACATACGAATACATTTCTTACTATGTCCTAACGGTCGCTGACCTGATTTGACCAGATTTGCGGACCTAACTAAAACTACACTATATGAACGTTCAACTTGGTAAATAATACTGACTATGTAAATAAGCGTCGCTTGTCTTCTAAGTGTAAAAAAGTGTCGACTGTGGTAAGATCTATGGTACAGCTATGACCTAATAGGCATTCATGTTAGTACATATTCATCGAGTTTGACGATACTTAAACAACTGCATTATTTCTACACGCCCTGAATAAAGTACAAATTAAGTATTATACAAGAAACATGATTATCTACATTAATGTCTTTTCCGGTAAACGTCTTCACTATATATCAAGTACAAATTAAGTATTATACAAGAAACATGATTATCTACATTAATGTCTTTTCCGGTAAACGTCTTCACTATATATCAAGCAACCAAACATCAGCCTCTACACTATCCGTTTGCATGCGTCTAGGAAACATGTGGCATAGTCTAAATTATCCGTTCTGGAACGTGAATCACTGTTAACCGGTTTTCAGGGATAAAAAGTGTTACAAACATTCCTTAGATAGATTAAGACTGTTGATAATTGGAAGGATTCGTTTCAATAAGCCACATAATTCACATCGATACAGTCGTAATGAATCGTTAGCAGTCTGTAAGTACACATGTGTCTATTTAACAGTGTTTTATTAATTTATTTTGCAAAAAATGCAAAACGAATTCCCTATATTTAAATTATGAAAGTTTGAAGATTAATAAAAGAATGAAAAGTAAAATAAGGACATAAAGATTAACCCGTAATATCTTTTAAACTATAAACATCATTACATACATGTTATAGAAAGTTTCACTCAAAGACATTACTTAAAATGGCTATGATTAATAACAAGTAACTATTTGGGAACCCACATGTTTTATTTTACATCATAATGGAAACCCACCTTTAACCTCTTAGGTAATTGATGAAGCTATCTTTACTGTTTGTAAATGGGTAGCTGGGTACTTGCTATTATCGCGGAAAAAATAAAAGCCGATTTAGTTTGCTCATTTTGGCGTAATAATATTAATAACTAATTTAAATTGGATCATCAGAAAGTCAGCATTTGCTAACAGTGTTCACTCTTGCTTTGTAACTGGCTGCCATGTTAGATGACCTACTTTATTACTGGCAAGGGAAACAACTCTATATTATCGCGGTAATAGACCATCCCTTTCTACGGAAGCGAAAATCGATCTAAACAAAAACATTCTTACATTAGCATTGCCACATGATTTTTTAAAAATCATTTTATAACAAAACCAACTTGTTTTCAGTTATCTTATATGTTTTCTGATTTTAAAAGTGCAAAAATAATTTTAAAAAGTCAAACCATAGTGGAGTTATAGCTGTTTTTGTACACCCCCCGTCAACGTCATCAAAAATCCTTAAGTTAAAAATGTTTAAAAAATCAACCCAATCTTGTTTTTTTGCCTTTTCATTAAAAAAATGAAACTCATTTGGCATTTTCTTTTAGTATATACAATAACAAACTGAATAACAGCAACATTTAACTATTGTATATGATAGGTTGATGTCAGATACATGGTTATTATCATGTATTAACACAAAAATCTAGAAAAAAGTAGGAAAAAATATATACAAATGACAGTGTACAAAACATAATTTAATTTTGTTATAGCTGTGTTTTTCTTTTATGGTGGATGTGTGTAATGGTTAGACAACTTCAATATAAGCATATTAAATACATAGCTATGGATAACAACTTCATTATCATCATAAACAACAACAACAACCACATGGTTTAACATCCTAAGCCTTTGCTTAATACACAATCATTTATACCAAGTCAATAATTATTTATGTTATATATTAAAATATATCAAGGCTGCAGATTGAAATTATTAAAATTATATGATCACTAATGTCAATTAATTGATGTCAATCAAGGAATCATCATGATCATGATAATGATGGGCTGTTTAAAAAAATGGCTGGTTTGGGTTTTCCTGTTATAAAAATGTACAACAAACAGCTACTTCCATTTTCCTACTTTGCAGAGGTGTCTTATAATGCCCTTTAAAGATTTGTAAAGTTTCATCAAAGACTAAGCACCATCCATTAAAAAATATTCTAAAATAAAGGGCAAAAAATGTCAGGAGTGTGACAAAAAAGTGTGACACTTTTCAAAATCACATTTGTTCATACCATTATTTTACAAAAAGCTCGAGTAAAGACAAGTTTTAGTGTTGTTTTAGTTAAAGATGCATTTATTAGGCATCAAATAATGATAAAATTAAGCATATTATACTTAATGTAATCAAAATATATGCTATTAAGTCAAGGGTGGTAGATTAGAAAATACCTCAAGAAAATCAATATCTCTTTGCTTTATAAATTTTTAGGACTTTTAAGATTAATAGTACATAAAAAAATGTTTTGTGTATCATTTAGTTTCATGTTTCTAGAAGCAATAATTATAATATTATCACCTCTTTTGAAATTATATTTGTCAGCAGCTCCCTTCAGGGAATGTCAGCTAAATTTGTCAGGAGTGTGACATTATGCACATATTGCAATATTCTGTCAACATTTCCTTTACATGAAAACAAGAGCATGTTTTTTCCTAGAAGTTATGTTATGTTAAATTGTGACAAAAAGGAATGGCCTTAGTGAAACATTTTTGAAAACACTGCACTTATACGTGGTTGTCAGGAGTGTGACACGGTTTTTTAACAATATGAATTATTTATCTTTATGCGATGCCACAAGTTCTAAACCAATTATATTTGATTCTTCAACATGTATTTTTACAGAAATACAAATTTGAATAATAAGAAACAGTTATAATTGTATTTTAAGCACATAAATTAAAATTCTTTGATTTTTTAAATATAGGTCAATAAAGCTCCATAACATTTTTATTATATGGGTATTAGTATTACTTGATTGATTTTGATCACTGTAAAGACTGTACAAACATATGGACCAACCAGTTTGGACTTTTTATGAACTTAAATTCTTTACATTTTTTTCACTTCACTTGCCATTTTTCAAATGACAATATCTCGGCAACCAGTTGACTGATTTCAAAAATCTTTAAGTTTTGTACTCAGTTTCAATAAGCAAAAAATTCAGAATAACAAGTTTAGAATTTGAACGAACTTTAATTTTTTCACTATTTTTTAACTTTTCCAGCCATTTTTTTGAAACAGCCCTGATCGATGATGATCCGTTCCGGATTTGCTCATTTGTATTTATTACTTTATAAAATTCGTATTTCAGAAGTCAGGTTCATCAGTGGATATCAATAAATATGCAAAATTATAACAATGTCATACATTATTATTCACTTTACATTGTATTTTACTCGATTTTAGCTGAGAAGATCGATTTTTTTATGGGCGCCGCCATTTTCATTATTTATGTAACGGTGTCGAGATAACTTTCCGCACATCCGATTATCGTTCCTGAATTATAGTCGGTCTTTTCTTCAATCAATATCGACATGATTCCGGTAGATTACTAACCCAAAATTACAAGAATAATGCTTTAAAATGATTGATCTTGAAGTACAATCCACCAAACCTACCGTAATCGGTCGGAATATAAAAAAAAATATATAACCTAATTTTCACTCAATGGTTTTCCGCACACTTACTGAATATCCAGCATGCTCTTCAAAGTGCCCGTATAATTCCATCATCCCTCTAGTCTATATAAAGAATTTTTCTGCCCGTTTCATACGTTTTAATAGTCTACCAGCGCGTAATAAAAGGGACCATATGTCTGGGTCAGAATTTTGCAAATATGAATATTCATGAGGTGAACCAAGGGAAATCACTCTGGACGCTTTGGCATCGCTACTTACATGTTAATCCAAAGACCAGTCATCCCATGGATGTATTTTTTAACATTTTCTCAGAGGAAAACAGTTTAAGGTTGGTAAAATTTCAAATAACATCCAATAAGAACAAGTCAATTGAATGACTGTGGAACTTCTTAGGGGCATAAATTGTAAATAGACTTTAATGCCGTCGATACAAAAGCTATTCCCGACATAATATATTTTATCTTACCATTGTCCAAGTCGCTAAAACATTGTAATAAGATAGAAATTGCGTTTGTGGTGTAGCGGTTAAGACCTTTAGTTCGATTCTATGTAAGAGATTTTTCAGGGGTAATAATTAATTGTCGCCGTGACGGTGCGAGTTCGGTATCAGGTAGAGGTAATATCATTTGAAATTCACAGTAGCGCTATTTGTGCAGTGTGGTGGCCTTAAACAGTCTCCCCGTACGTATAGCCAGTACTGTTATCAGTAGAATAACCCGTTACCTATGTCGTGCAGATATATATTACGTATATCAGGGCTATCCATTTTTTTCCGATTTTATTCCAACCTTTTTTGGGGTAGTTGGTTACGTCGTCGGAATTGCATGGCTTTGCGCTGTCGCCTAGATGGTGCGGGTTCGCACCCAGGAAAGGGAAAAATCATTTAAAATTCACAGTAGCGCCATTTGTGCAGTGTGGTGGTCGTAAAAAGTCTCCACGTACATATAGTCTGTACTGTTATCAGTAAAAAAACCCGTTAACGATGTCGTGCAGTGATGATTACGTATATCAAGGCTATCCGATCAACCTATTTTGGGGTTATCCCGGTTACCTCAGTTGTTTGCATCGTCGGAAATGCAGGGCTAGGCGCTGTCGCCGTGACGGGACGGTGCGGGTTCGTTCCCTGGTAGAGACAATACATTTTAAATAATTCTAATACAGCAAGAAGATAAATGTCGCTTTGTTGCAAAAAAACGTATACTGCATTTGATTTGTCTCATAGTGAACTGAAGTTCTGTATCAACACCATTGTACTTTTTCAAAGGTATTTCTTTTTCAAACTTTGCTTAGTGTCACTAAAACTTTAAAGTACACTTCTCAACGTCAACTTCAACTTTTATCCTGTACGGTCTTAGGTCTAGTATACAGTTTTTGTGTCGCTTTCCGGCGATAAATAGGATCGCTTTGTCCGTCCGTCCGTCGATCCGCCCGTCACGAAAACTTAACTTTGGGCATAACTTTCATATTTCTTATTATCTACTCACCGAACTTTCTAATTTATATTATATTGCTTATGCCAACACCGTCATGAAGGTGCCAAATTTTTGAGTTCAAAGTCACATTTGATCGAGTTATGCCCAGTTTGTACTTTTTTATAACTTTGTCATTTCTAAATATTTCCATATAAATCTTTCAAATTATCTTGCTTTTAAGAATACGATGATGATGATGTTAAATAGGTCAAGTTCACATTTAATAAAGTTATGCTCCTTTTTCTACTTTAAGATATTTTGTTTATTCTGACAAAGTACCCGAGGGCGACACAAGTGTCAACACCCATCTAGTCTATTATATCCATCATTAAATATTTGTCTTTTCATATTATTTTTGGTAATTCTACATGCTCAGTATGTACAATTTTCCAGTTGTTGTAGGTATGTCGCTTTATACAGAAACTTCTGGGTGTGGCAATAAACTAAACGCAATTTAATATGACCTAAACAGCGGCAAACGAGAGCTCAATGTTTTTAAAGAAATAACACCTGAAGAATCCTGAAAAATATCTCCTAACATCCTTTCTTCGATATTGCTGTATTTAAAATTATGATTTTCAAACTGTCGCAGATTTCACTTACTCTGTTTTGTTTCAAATTCAAATGATTAACTTTTCCGGGTTCGCTCCCAGCTAGAGACACTTATCATTTGAAATTCACAGTAGCGCTATTTATGCAGTGTTGCGGCCGTAAAAAGTCTCATCGTACATTTAGTCAGTACTGTTATCAGTAAAATAACCCATTAGCGATGTCATGCAGTGATGTTGACGTATATCCGATCAACCTTTTTTGTGGGTTGTCCCGGTTAGCTCATTTGGTTGCGTCGCAGGAATTGCCGTGACGGTGCTGGTTCGCTCCCAGCTAGAGACACTATCATTTCTTATTAACGGAACCTTTGCTCCTTAATGTACATAAAATAAGCATTATTCTATGTTTACTGATCATTTCATTCAAATGGTTAATAGAAAAACCCAAATAATTTGATAAATTAACTGTTCAAAGGAACTAAGACTTGAGCGATTTGAATGATCTGTCCAATTGTCTTTCAACAAATATTTTATCCACTTTTAAATAAAAGTTAATATTTTCTTTCAGTGAATTTTACCAAGACCGCCATTTAAACTGTAACTACATATTGTCGTTGATCTCTCATACCAGAATTGAACTATAAATACCTTATTTATCTTAACCGTTTATGTACTCAGATTTATCTCTAAAGTCCGTAGGGTAATTTTCAAATTGGATCCTTTTCCCGGAATTTCAGCCATATCATCTATATTTTGCATTATTTTATCACCGCAATCAAACTTTCTTTCCAGCGTGCTCAGGGCCAACTTGTTCTGCATGTTAAACTATATGTGCTCAAACTTTGTTAACCGAAACAAGAGTAAGTTACTCTCTGCATTTAAATACCTTAAGCGGGTTTGGCTTCAATAGTGTAGTTAGATTTACAAACAGAAGCTTATCTGAGGTACGCCTTTATAAGAATTTTAGTAATTTTAGGATTTAGAGGAAAGTGCAGCAATACACAAGGGACTCCAATTAAAGAATCGTCCATGGTTCTTTTAAGTGATCGGGGTTTAGCACCACTACACTAGACCTCGGTTTATATTCACATCCGAAAGACTGTTATTAATTTCAATTGGAGTAGCGGGGGATCGGACCTGCGATTCCTGCACTCGGAGGCAAACGCGCTAACCACTGAGCTAATAACCCGTTCTTTGGCTTCTTTTCGCTCTTTGTCCGTGTTTTACAGACATTATTACAAATGTATGTAAATATGATAAAAATATAATAACTGGTATGTTAATGCTGCTTATATTAATTTTGGTACTTTTTAATAAAATATTTACTTGTTCGTAGATTAATCACAAGTTTGAATATACTAATAATCGACTAGCTTTTTGGAAAGTTAAACTTGTAATATATATTATTTATAGACATTCCAATTTAAGGTATGGATAAACCCAACGACTACTATATTTAGTACGATAGAAGCGTAAAAGAAGAGAAAAAAGTGTTACAAGCATTCCTCTGATGGATTAAAACAGTTAAAAATTGGAAGGATTCGTTTCAATAAGCCACATAATTCACATCGATACAGTCGTAAAGAGTTGTTAGCAGTCTGTAAGTACAAATGTGACTGTTGAACGGTGTTTTTTTTTCTTCATTTTGAAAACAATATTGCAAAGAGAATTCCCTATATTTATATTATGAAAGTTTGAATATTAAGGTGGTATCATTTGGCACAATATAATTATTGTTAAAGTTGGGGGGGGGGAGTGTGGTGACCTATTTTCATAAAATTCATGTTATTTAATAATTATAAATCTTCTTATTACTTCAGATATCAAGTATAGGGCATATAAATGTCACAGGTCAATCAGGAATTATAAAAAATTAGAAATATGAAACAATTTCTCTCACTGAGTGTAGCCTTATTAACGGGAGTCCAAACTTCCAAATTATCCACTATAATATTAAACTACAGACCCAGGAAGGTTGTCTATATCAAGGTTAACAATGTCTTAGAATTTATTTCAATAAACTGTACTAGAACAATAGCAAAACATGTTTCTTCCAGTAACTACCAAAGGAAAATTTGACATTCATGTTTGCATTGTTTATAACTATGGTTCTAGTGAAGTTTATCGAACTAAATTCTAAGACATTGTTAACCTTGATACAGACAACCTTCCTGTGACTGTAGTTTAATACTAATTTTTTATAATTCCTGATTGACCTGTAACATTTATATGCCCTATAATTGATATCTGAAGTAATAAGAAGATTTATAATTATTAAGTAACTTTAATTTTATGCAAATAAGTCACCACACTCCCCCAACGTTAACAGAATATTGTGACAAATGATATCACTTTAATAAAAGAAAGAAAAGTAAAATAATGACAATACATGTATTATCCCGTAATACCTTTTAAACTATTTATAAACATCATAACACACATGTAATTGAAAGTTTTACTCGGAGACATGACTTAATTAAAATTGTTACGATTAATAACAAGGAACTATTTGGGAACCCACATGTTTATTTTAGCTCATAATGGAAACCCAGCTTTAAACTCTAAGCTTTATTTACTTTACTGTTTGTAAAGGTAATGCTATTGAGTTTAGTATCGCAATTTGACAACGTGTTAATCGATGTTATGTTTTCATTCATTAAAGAAAAAAAAACAATGCGATTTTTCTTTTGCAAAGAGTAGTTTTTATCTAACGGTTGTTATTTCCAAATCGGTTTGAAAATGTATTTTCCTTGCCGATATTTCACCTTGACTGAAAACAAATTTTGATAAAATATTTTTTAAATAAGTGTAGACAATAATTAAATACAACTCTCCATATTGTTCCAAAATGACTGACCCTATTTTTTTAATTAACTTGTATATCAGTATGACAAGCGATTTGCACAATTAATCTAATAATTATGGTTATCGACAAATAACTATAGATATCTGGAAGATAACCATAGTTTTTTAATATGAACTAGGGCACTGCCTCTCTCAGAATCGACGAATCAAAATTGATGCATACCATATGTTTAACAGTAAAACAAAGAAACAAGTCACCAGATGTTGTTTTACTCTTAAACCAAAACTGGTCATGGTTTTAAGATTTATCACTATCTTAATTAGGTGAATTCTTCTGTGAAGTTTAAAAGAATCCGGTGAACAGTTAAATACACTTGTTACAGAGCAAGTAGCAAAGCTTGTCGTATTCTTTGATTATTCAAGCTTGAAATCAACAACCATACTTTTGGGTCTAAGGACTTAAGATAATACTATGAGTGACAGTAGAGCAATTTATTATCCGAATAGAATGAAACATTCAATTAGTCCATAAGCAGAAAAGCAAATGCTGAAGGAGTCAATTCCTATTTTCTATGGTTCCATCTAACAGCAAATTATTTTCATAAAAATTATACTGATGGTGTTGTTCATTTACTGTTCTTTAATGCGGTCTTCATTAAAACGTTTTTGTATAATTTGATATCACAATCACACAGTATAATTGTATAGACAATTTTTGTTCTTGTCCATTGACATAAACTTCCCAAGCAGCACCTTCTATTGCAGGAATTAGTAGTGGAAATAATATATATGTAGACTGTATGCACCCTCTACTGTCTAGAACAGGTAAACTGATCATCCCACAGCATTCCATGTGAAGCTGTTTTCCTGAAATATTAAATTCAACAGCCAACTAATTTATGTTCAAAAAGAATTTTATATCTTATTGCTTTTATAAATTTATTTGTCGACAGTCAAACTTGATTTAAAATATTTAGACACAAAAATTAAATTTGTCAAATACATTGATTTTGTATGCTCTAATAATTACTTCATGTATCCTGCCTGTTGACTAACTCTATGAAAAGATAGTGTCTCTAGCTGGGAGCGAACCCGCACCGTCACGGCGACAGCGCCTAGCCATGCAATTCCTGCGACGTAACCAACTGAGCTAACCGGGACAACGCCAAAATCGTTGATCGGATAGCCCTGATATACGTAACAATCACTGCATGACATCGGTAACGGGTTAATTTACTGATAACAGTACTGACTAAATGTACGGGGAGACTTTTTACGGCCGCCACACTGCACAAATAGCGCTACTGTGAATATCAAATGATAGTGTCTCTTGCTGGGAGCGAACCCGCACCGTCACGGCGACAGCGCCTAGCCATGCAATTCCTGCGACGTAACCAACTGAGCTAACCGGGACAACACCAAAAACGTTGATCGGATAGCCCTGATATACGTAACAATCACTGCATGACATCGGTAACGGGTTAATTTACAGATAACAGTACTGACTAAATGTACGGGGAGACTTTTTACGGCCGCCACACTGCACAAATAGCGCTACTGTGAATTTCAAATGATAGTTCTCTAGCTGGGAGCGAACCAGCACCGTAACGGCGACAGCGCCTAGCCATGCAATTCCTGCGACGTAACCAACTGAGCTAACCGGGACAACGCCAAAAACGTTGATCGGATAGCCCTGATATACGTAACAATCACTGCATGACATCGGTAACGGGTTAATTTACTGATAACAGTACTGACTAAATGTACGGGGAGACTTTTTACGGCCGCCACACTGCACAAATAGCGCTACTGTGAATTTCAAATGATAGTGTCTCTAGCTGGGAGCGAACCCGCACCGTCACGGCGACAGCGCCTAGCCATGCAATTCCTGCGACGTAACCAACTGAGCTAACCGGGACAACGCCAAAAACGTTGATCGGATAGCCCTGATATACGTAACAATCACTGCATGACATCGGTAACGGGTTAATTTACTGATAACAGTACTGACTAAATGTACGGGGAGACTTTTTACGGCCGCCACACTGCACAAATAGCGCTACTGTGAATTTCAAATGATAGTGTCTCTAGCTGGGAGCGAACCCGCACCGTATGAAGACTCTATATCACATGGACATCAGTATAGTTTCATGTCAGCCGAACATTTTTGGTGTCTGATCTGAATCTAAACTGGTTGCTTCTTGGTCAGAAATAACCTCGTGAATCTATAAACAGAAACAGTGTAGATTCTGATCAGACTGCACAGATGCGCATGCTGAACTGGATATACATTGGTCACTAATGTGATCAAGGGTGTATTCATGAAGTAAAATGTAAGAGAAAAACTTATATAATAAAGAAAATTTATGCAAATCTTGTATCTGTTTACTATGGTAATGTTCATTTTCTGTGCCATAGCTGTCTACTAATTCTGCATAAGTATCAACTCTATAGCCTTCATAAGCTTGGTGATACTCATTTCTGAAAATATTTTTTTTTATTTTAAATCTTCTCTGATAACTATTAAGTCAGTTACACACTACCTTAAAATTTGTGGCTTATGAAGATGTACATAAATTGCAGTTAACATTGAACAATTTATATTATTACCTGATATCTTATATAAATGTAATTTGGTAGTTTTGAATGTTTTCGGAAATTCTGAAATAGTCCATGTTTGCGAACTGTTGACCGGTCAATAGTTTCGACTGTTTCGCTCGTGTGCTCTGACGTCATGTGGAACAGTAAATAAACACATTGACTCCAATGTTTATTTCTCCATTTAATAATAATGTGGTGAAGTATTTAAACAAATTAAAGTTGTGTCAGCAAAGTTTCCTTAATAAGTTTTTTTTATGAAATAACAGCGAAACACAATATAAAAACCTATTGACATACAAAATGTTGACAGTGTGACATAGTTACAAGATTGTTAAATTTAAAAAGTTTAATTAAAAACATATCTGCAAAATTGCTTTCTTGTTCCTTTTTTCATCTGTAACTACTGTTAAAACAGTAATTAATCATGTAATAAAACAGTTATTTCATATTTGATTTGGGAACAGTCAAACAATTATCCCTCGGTGTCGGGGATAGTGTTTTGACGGCCGACGGCCTCCGACAACAGTTCAAAGCACTATCCTCTCCACCTCGGGCCAACATTTTGACTGTTACCAAACACATATGAAATAACTGTATACTGTTTCCATAATTTATATAATTTGTAAATAATAACTTGCGCACAACCCGGGGCTAAGCGGCGTGGAAAGTAATATGCATTTTCTTAACTGCCCATGAATAAGCTTGACCAAACTTAACCTGCAATATTTTCATATTGTCATTTAAGGTTGCTTTCAAAGTTCCCCTTTAATTTATTTAGCATACCATCGTTTGGGATGGATCGAAATTGTACTATTTAATGGTGTAATTACTGAGTTGCGCTCAACCCGGGGCTAGGCGGCGTGGGCAGTAATAAGCAGTTCCATTACTGCCCATGAACAGGCTCAATCAAACCGAGTCTGCAGTACTTTCATATTTGTCGTGTTCGGTGGCTTTCAAAGTTCCCTTTTCATCTATTTTAAAAAGCAGAATCATCTCTTATATATTCGTATTCCCTGTCAAAAATCTGCTATAGAGTAGGTTCCGCGAAATCTTTTCCTCCTTTCCGTTTCCTCCTTCATGTCGTTTGGAAGTAATTCCTTTTTATTTTTTTACCTTAAGCCGCTGTTTATGAAAAGGTGTTAGTCTGAAAATACTGCACTGTAATCATTGACATAATTATATTAACAATCAGTTAGAATGAATTTAATTTGAGGCACGGTAAATTAAATGAGTTTCCGTTACTGAACATGAAAAGGCTAAACTTACCATTCTTGATTTTTATTATAAAGCCATGAATGACTTTAGCATAGTACATAGTTCATTCGCTACATGTTGCAACTCGTCAGATTTATAATTCCGTATTTGGGCAGTGTCGTTTTCCGACTCTTTACTTTTGCAGCTTCGGTTGTTTCTACGTTCCGAAATGGCTGATTTTTAACCGCGATATTTTCACAAATTTGTATTTGTCGACTACAGTGACAATCATTTCCAATGACCTTCACAAATATAAAAAAAAATGAAATCGTCTAAAAAGTGTGAAAGAAAGTTAAATCAATACCACTCTTTAAAATTATCACTCTATATTTTGAATTTTCGTTCAGGTCGCTTTGAGAAACATTAAACAACAATACGCTCTTAAAAATATTAATGGATATTGTTCTAATAACAACATTTCTGTATTTTTCTTGAAGAATAATACGAGTTTGAAAATTCGAACTAAAGAGTGATAATTTTAAATAGAGTTCTTACTGACTTTCTTTTTGGAAGATTATTTTATTGTTAAATTAATAGATAGTCAATGCGGACATAAACAGAACAAGCAGAACATGCAAAAGATTAGGAGAGAAAGTGTACATACCGTTCATTAATCCCGATTTAAATATCCATATGAAACGATCTTTCGCATTTTCTTTTTAAATCCTTACCTTATACTATATACATTTGGCGTACAGAAGCTCATTGCAGCTATATATGAATGAAACACTCTTAAATTCTAGTCGTTACATATCGAATACCAAGATAAATACCATCTCCTGAGAGTCCAAATTTGATTGTTAATGTTTTTCGTCCTTCAGGTCATTCAGAGCATAGGGAACTTAAATACTCCTTTATCTGAAAGAATTGATCATGGCGATTGAAAATGTAAACGTTTGTTTGATTATGTCACAACTTATAAATATGACGTACAGATTTATGCTTTATTGTGACGTATATGCTTGCATCAAATTTCACTATTCAATATTGATTTAGTGCTCATTTAATTGGTATTAAATTAAGAGTATATTGTAAAAGGAACATTATAATAGAATGCAATCTGTAGGTTTGTATTATTTCCCCTTGCGTATGTAAACCACATCATGCTAGACCTTCGGTCTCTAATGATATTGTTAACATACCCAACTCAACAAAAACAAACCTACATATTGCATATTGGTATAATATTCAATGTTTATTTTTAACGGTATAAAATGTTGTGTTTTTTTTTGTTTTTTTTTAAATTTAGTTTTCATCGTTTTATCGATGTACGTCTTTACTTCAGAAATCTTTAATGTAAAAAGAATGAAAAAATGTTTCAAAAATTGTAAAATGTCAAAAACGTTACAGAAAAAGTAATACGAGGTTCTTTTACAACACAACAATAAGACAACTGCATTTCTCTTTTTGCAACAGAGAATGCGACGGAAGAAAAAGAAGAAACGACGAAAATGGCGCACCAAACTCAGTTAGAAAAGGCAAAGTATAAAAATTGGGTAAAAGGGACACTTTCAATGAAATATCTTAGAGATGGACTCGAAAAGTTCACAGATGATGTTATTCAAAAAGAGCACACACGTATTCTTCAACAAGTAGGAATTACGACCGGACAGAATTGTACTGGTTGTTCTCTTCGAGATCTGAAGCCTGTACATACAAGTGTGTATGACAGTACAACAAAAAGGAAGAACTGTCCGCGTGGTCAAAACAATTGCAACTGTCTCTATCCAAACAAAATTAGCTGTCCTAATAAGATCTGCGGCGCCATATATGAAGAAATTCTGAATACACATGCATCTAGTCCACCATCGCCATGCCTGAAAAATACAGATATTACGAAATGGGCCACACATCCATGGGAAATAGCGAAATGTTTTATCAACGCGCCTGGTTATAGGGACAGACAATCCGTGGAGGAAATAGACTTAGCGGGATTGTTGCATATCTTCATCAATAATACGATGTTTCAAACCAGTCTTTCATGTTTGATTTCTGGAGACAAACGTGATGCTTTTTGCAAGGTATTTTACTATTAACAGTGGTTTGTTTTGTATGCAAAACAATTATTGTTTCATATTGTTGTCCTAATATATACTATAAATTATAATTTAGTTATACTTTCGCTCTTTCGCAATATATTTGGCATAACAACGCATTCTGACGCGACCTGGTTTAACTTAGTCTTTCAAAAGACTACTTTGAAGTAGAATACTTTGGGACGCACACCACCCTCCTATGTAGACTTAACAATTATAAAGCTGGGTCATGGAGCCGGGTACGTTGCTCCTTTTCGAACGTTGAAGCTTTCACTTAGACTTTGTTGAGTTCAATAGTGTTTTTTCTTATTTTAGGTTCTTGACCTCAGAAATAAGATTTTTCATTCCCCTAACATGGAACTGGAAGAACAAGATCTGAGTGGATGCTTCAGAAACATCGTCACCATTTTGGAAGATGAGAAGAAAATCAAACACACCCAGTGCGCAAAAGAAGCTGTTGAACTCATTAAACAGGTAAATTATATTTAAACTGTAAAGCATACAACAAATAATGTCATTTATTTATTTATATATTTAGAGGTAACGACAGATATTAAATTATCACGAGTTATTTTTATTAAAAAATACATTTTACAAAACTAAAGAAAGATACGTTCGTTGCAAATGGTATTTACTTTTTTAAATTCTAAGTTCACAGACAGCAACAAAAGTTTGTTTTCCTTCGAACAACAACAAAAGTCTTTACGGGTGGTTGAGAAAATATCCCTATTTGTTTCAATTTCTACACTGGTAACAAAAAATCCTTCGGCGTCTGTGGTGGGATGGGTGGGTGGGACCAAAATATTTGTACAGTTTGATATTACCTTTTAATTCTATTCGCGTTAAAAACAAAACGATGTTCAAGACTTACCCAGTATTTTAATGATATGTGATGAAGGTAGTATTACAATGTATGTAAGAGTTATTTTTTCTATTGTAAACATGCCAGACTGACGAGCGACAATCACCTACAGGCGATGCTCTTGTTCTACAAAGAATTTACTGGCAGCCTCAAAACTCGCATTATTATGACAATACTAATACACAAGCTTCTGTGTTATTAATAACAAGAAAAGCTTGTGTTCCAGATTACGGCTTCAGCTCAGCAATTAGGAATACATTGTTGTATATATTTACATCTTACGAGCCCCAAAATTTTATTGTTTACTTATTTGAATCTGTTTGAAGCGAGAAGGGTATATAATAAAACGAACGTTATGACAGAATGCATTCTGTAGGTTCGTATTAGTTCTCTATGCGTATGTAAACCACATCACGCACGACCTTCGGTCTCGCGCGATATTGTTCACATACCCAACTCGAAAAATACAAACATACAGAATGCATACTGTTATAATATTCCATATATACCATACTATACTACACTACACCATACCATACCGTACTGTACCGTTCCATACCACACCACACCACACTATAATATTATATAATAGACCATACCACACAACAAACCACCAGACCTCACAAAACACACCACTATACATTTTTTGTTTTAATTATTTATACAGCCATAGCAAGAGGATAAACAAATAACAAAAAATGGGATAATTGGGCATTGAGTGGTTAAGTTGGTGGGGTTTGAGGTGGGATCAGGGGTGTATGGGCTGGGTTGTGTAAACCTTCCCCAAAACACCCAACAAGAATGATTTCTTAGCTTGGATTAAGAAACTTTTGTTCATGTGTCTGAGTTGCGGGCGTCATAAACTCCTGAATCACTCCCCAGTTTCAATGAAGCCCATTTTAAAATGTGCTTAAATATGTCTGACTATTAGAATAGTTGTGCGTTCAGTCTTTTCCTACTGGCTCTTGTTATTCTTCTTAACAACTTATTGCGATCTTATAGCTTTCTTCCTGTTAAAGTTTAGTATTTAATGTTCTTGTTTCTGAACCAACCACATTCAAAATTAGATTCACTTTATTAATGTATTCCACTGTAACCATTTATTTTCCTATCCGATCCCCTTTTACTGTGTACAAACCATTCATATCTTTATCTATTGTACGTTACATAAATCCTTTAACATGTAGTGGGTTTTTTTTCAAATCGGACACTTGAAAATGTATATGTATTAAAAGCCAACAATTTGCCATCCTTTTTCTCAAACACCAGCAAATACAATTTGTTCGTAATCCCTTGTTTAATCTTAAAACCTCAACCACCATATTCTTCTAACTAATCTTTACCCCGTCCCAGGATAATTGCTTTTTTTGCAATTTTCACTGATTTTACAGTCATATACTATAATAATATTATATTCTGAACCGCCAATAGCGTCTGTTCCGGATAACGTCTACAACAATGAATTGGAAGTACACTGTAATATTTCCACGTGTGACATCTTGAACATGGGGACAAGTTCATTTCGTTTTGATCATATTTACTTCGCTTTCTCATAGAAAATAAATATAAAACAACAGTCATTTTTCTTTTTATGTTACAGCTTCAAAATCAGGACTTTATCATAACAACAGAAACTGAAGCCATGGTTCTCCGATACATAATTGAGCAAAGGATCGATAAACTTGAAGTCAGTGACATACAACTGGCAAAGGAACACTCACAGCTCAAAGTGGGACACACTGAGCTGGAAAATAGACAGTCAGGACTGGAACAAAAACAAGCAGAGCTGGCAAATGAACAATCACAGTTCAAAGTAGGACAGACTGAGCTGGAAAATAAACAGTCAGTACTGGAACAAAAATATTCAGAGCTGGCAAAGGAACAGTTACAACTCGAAGTGGGACACACTGAGCTGGAAAATAGACAGTCAGGACTGGAACAAAAACATTCAGAGCTGGCAAAGGAACACTTACAACTCGAAGTGGGACA
Organism: Corbicula japonica; assembly: GCA_038501625.1. Lineage (NCBI taxonomy): Eukaryota > Metazoa > Mollusca > Bivalvia > Venerida > Cyrenidae > Corbicula > Corbicula japonica. Next base: position 922,762 of record JAZAYU010000104.1, read on the forward strand.
CACTGAGCTGGAAAATAGACAGTCAGTACTGGAACAAAAACAGTCAGAGCTGGCAAAGGAACACTTACAACTCGAAGTGGGACACACTGAGCTGGAAAATAGACAGTCAGGAATGGAACAAAAACAGTCAGAGCTGGTAAAGGAACACTCACAGCTCGAAATGAGACATAACGAGCTGGAAAATAGACAGTCAGGAATGGAACAGAAACACGCTGAGCTCGATCAAGTAACCAGCAGTTTTGTTGGCTTTTTTTAGTTGTTTGCGTTTTTACAAAATGCACATGATTATTCAGATACTATATGTTTTTTGCATGGTTTATTACAAGAGAAATACTGCACTCAATATCTACTTATCCGAGATTGGGTTAAGAATAGTCATTACATATTTTCTGAAATTTAAAAATGATATAACTGTCTAATACTCAGGGACAGATAAGCCAGTTAATACTTTACAGTACAAATATGTGTTATAAGCAATACTAGAGTGAAAACGCACATGAAGATATCTTGAACAGTACTTTACACTTCTGATCACTACTTATCACTGCTTATGTGTTAAATTAGGCATATTTGGTTTAAGATATGGTTTTTTAGATATATAATTATGTAACTGTAAATTTCAAACAAAACAAATTAGACTTTTGTAACGAATTAACTGAAACTTGTATATATTACAGAGACTTGTTCGAGTGGAGACTGATGTTGACAAATTAAATGACTTATACAAGAATCAGCTGACGATAGTGGAGAGAAGATTAGGTGGGTAAATAGTGAGATTTACAAAAATTAAAGTTGCAAGAATTTTAGAAAAGCTAGCTCAATCTTTCTATGATGCGAAGTCCATGAAAATAAAATAATTGGTGCAACAGAACTAGCTTTTATAGAGTAAAAAAAATAAACAGACTGTTAACAGAAATTTGTCAATTCTGTATTTTAAACAATCTTTTTATATAACACTTTAGATGACCTTTGCTTTTAAATATGTTAGTTATTTACATAAAAATATAAATCAGGACAGTGATTTAAACATTTGCAGAAAATACATTAAAAATTTTCATACTTTTTAAATATCAATCGAAAATGGTAAAGGATGAAAAGAATTAGGCAGATAACAAAGTTTACATACAGATTTATTGACTTGTACATGTAGATGAGTAACCTGTCGTATGAGTGGGTCTCTCATATCACAGAACATAACACAAATACATTGATCGTGTAATGGAGTGTATTATTTTTATTTTCTTGCATACCAGATCAGGTCATCCTGTGTTTTCACCTGTGTAAGAAATTTTGATTCTACACCCCCCCCCCATGTAGAATGAGTCACGCGCCTTACATGACGTCACGACGTCTTACGCATTTATGAATGAACGATGGAATGTATCGTATATCACTCCGCTGATATAAAAAAAGTAGTGCGATAAAAAAATGTACAGGAAAATACCCCGAAAATGCGCAAAATAAATACGGTATGCAAGAAAAAGTATCATTCACTTACGTTGGGTTAAGATTGCGTGATCCAGCCCTCGTGAAATATGCACTTAGGTGGTAACGCGGCAGAGCCTCATTACCGCCCTTGTGCATATTTCACTCGGGCTGGATCACGCGATCTTTACCCAACACACGCGAATGATACTTAAATTCCTCCCTTGGTTTGTGGCAGTATTCGTAAGCTGTGCTTTCTGAAAGCGTTCAGAATTTCAGTGCATTACTCTAGTTTACATCATTACATGTACGTTCTATGTGTTCAGACATAAAAAGAAATGCATTACAAGATCACACATAAACTGAATTACATAAAAAAAGATTAGTTGTCAAAATTAATAAATTAAAAGATCAGACAAAAACAAAAATGAATACCAAGATAAGAAAAAAAACAGAAATACATTACACGATCAGAAATTATCAGAAAATGCATTACAAGATCAGACATAAACAGAAATACATTACACGATCAGACATAAACAGAAATACATTACACGATCAGACATAAACAGAAATTCATCACACACAAAAATAAATCTCAAGAAGTACACACATCATATATGAGTAAATTTATTTCAAAAAACATATGAGTATGTCAAATTATTCTTGTTCAAAAGTTGTGACAAAATTGCATATACCATTTATACCATATTAAAAATTTGGATGTCATAGTAACGATTATAACATGTTTGAAGGACCGTACATGTTTATAAACTGAGATGAAAATTGTTTTTCAATGAACCACCATTTTCACATGCTGTCGCAACATAAGAAATTTTAACTTGTTTTCTTCTTCATCTTGCCAAAATATTTCCAAAATAACACATTTTAACACAATCTTCCATACTTATTATTATAATTGCTTTTTTCTTACCTAAATGTTCGCACGATAAACACGTGCTCCCTTTGTGTTCGGATGCTTTGTTATCTGCATGTAGGTATCTCTGACTGGCACACTTCTCCCATACAAATTATAAAATAGTAGGGATGGGAACGAGTAGCAAAATCGGTACTCGGGTACTCGGATCTTGTTCCGATCGAGTACTCGGGTACTCGAAACCTTCCTCTAACGTAGGAGGAAATATCAGCTTCTTACGATAGTACCGGGTATGAACATTCCAATATGCCTATCATAATTGATTACTCAAGAAGATAAACAACACATTTACAAGAAACTATAACCCTTTAATGACAAGTATTCAATACATTTCGAGCAACAACTTTTTGAAAACATTTAACAATACAATCATAAATAAGCACGTGTCACAAACCGTAAAATTTACACATCATGAAAATAGCGTATATTTACTAAATTACTTAACATCAACTGACTGCATATTTCTCAAATCAGATTTGATTTTAGTTTTGCAAACTTCCAATCAACAATCGCATTTGAATATAATTACTCAAAAAAAATTCAAATAAATCGCCGACATGAGACACGTTGTACTTCAAACATTCAGGTGCTAATTCTCATGATTGAGAAATGTTTGTGTCACTGGTTTATCTACGGCATCAAACAAAAGCGTCAATTAGGCGCCAATTATCGGTTATTTGTACTCCTAACTGTCATCTTGTTTATTGGATACCAGGTGCCAGGTATTTACAATCAACTGTCAGTCGGCGATTTTTAAGTTTCAATATAGACGATTGTCATAAAATTTTGTTGATTTTTTTTATATTTTGTATCGAGTACCCGATTACTTGTTGAACTACTCGGGTACTCGAACATTAATCGAGTACCCGAGTACTCGGGTACTCGTTCCCATCCCTATAAAATAGACATTTCTTATATTTTAGATGCTCGCCGGAAGCTCACTGACTATCTAGAGAAGCATTATGTTAAGACTTCAGCAAGTCCATTAAAAACGAGACAGAACGAAATCGAAATTAGTAAGGTTTACGTTAAACCTGAAATAGAAATAGTAAAGAATGAATCGACAAGGAATAAGGGATACAAAGATAAGCCAACGTTTGTGAAGACCTATAGCAGTATATTCCATTCACATGGAAAACCACTACGTAGAATATATCTTTTAGGAGAAGTTGGAAGTGGAAAAAGTGCTTTCATTCAAATGATGATACTAACTTGGTGCAGGTCACTTACAAAACAAACTGACCAAGCAAATCGTAAAGACGAACTTGAAAATATTGAGACGATGAAGCAGTTTGACTTTTTATTTTTCCTCCCTCTTCGTAGGCTCCAGAGAAACGGTAGAATTAGAGAAATGATTCATTGGTATTACAAAGATATAATTCCAATAGAAATATTGGACGACATTTTACTGAACGTGCCTGAGAAATGTGTTATTTTGGCTGACGGCCTCGACGAATGGGCACCGAATCTTGACGAACAAAGACCACTACATGTCACGGATGGATTGCCATATTTAGAAGATATTGAAGAAGTGACTGTATTGACGACATCGCGACCATCGGCTCCGGGAGTTTTGAATATGGCATCCACCGAATCGGATCAAAAACTAGTTGTTAAAGGCATCGATTCAATCGAATTAATGGTGGAAAAATACATGCTGTTAATCAATCACCTGAAAAGTGATAGTAAATGTGTTCTTGATCGCATCTATGCTTTAAGGAGTGGTCAACTAGAGAAATCTCCACTTCTGCTTCAGCAACTTGTTTGGATGTTAGGAAACGGTATCGAAGTAGGAAAATCTATGAGTAACGTTTACAGCAGCCTAGTGAATATTGCACTAAGGTGGGCTGAAGAAAAGTGTTCTAAAAAGAAAATTAAGAATGCAAGATCGTGTCAAGGTTCCAGTGAATTACATTTACCAAAACAGCTAGTGAAATACGAAGCGTGCCGAATGAATCGCAAGATTATGTTTTCTTTAGGAAAAATAGCTTTTGATTTAATGGTTCCCGAAAACAACTGTGAATCACGTATGTCCTTTGGGCGTTGTAAATTGAACGAAGATGGACTGGATGACGAAATGATTGATACAGTACTGTCAATTGGACTGCTCACTGAAGACAACTGTCACGACAACATTGAACACAGGACACAGTTTGCATTCGCGCATGCGTCTTTTCAAGAGTATTTTGCAGCGCTTTATGTTGCCAGTCACTATCAAATAGATCAGAATAGGCCCCCAGATGGTCCAGAACGGCGTTCAAGGGAAATCGTCTTAGAAAGATTGTTTGGACGCTTTTGTTCAGTTCAACATATTGTACAGTTTGGAGTGGTGTTACAGCTTCTATGTGGTCTGGCTCCAGAGATTATACATGACGTGTGTGAACACGTGTATCAAATTGCACAACATGATTCAATTTACTCAAATCTTAGAGATACACATTTACTGAAACGATTGGTGAGTGATCTTTCTCGTTACGTGGATACCGATACATACATCAGTATTGCAGAGGATATGCAAACATTAATCGCCAGTTGTTTTATGGAATACAACTGTAACGAAGAAACAAGCTTACATAAATCGGCATTACCAGTTCTTGATTTAGTCTTAGGGACTTCTAAACAAAACCAGTACTCAGGATTGTTGCAGTACATTAATCCACAAAAAGTCCTTCATTTGTCCCTTTATGGAAAATGTTGTTCTTTTATCACAGACGTTGTTTTTCAGAACCTCCAGACAATAGCAGTAAAGTTGTACGACAATGATGATTCCAATTTTGTCACAGCTGCATTAAATCAACACCTTTTGAAAACATTTTCTGTTAGAAAATGTATGATATTATCATTCCCTTCAAAAGAATGTGTTCTCGATTTGTCCGGACATCATCAGTTAGAACTTTTGAACACTAACTTTGAAGTTTTACGCGTTGATGTTACAAACATTGAAATATTAATACTTTCAAACAGAAATATCTCGCCCATTATACAAGGAGGCGTTGCACCGAAGCTACGACATTTGGAAGTTTGTAATGTCAGAATGTTAAAGATGGAATTGATAGAATTCGCAAAGTTTATATCTCAGAATGTGTTGATGTATGTTATAAAACTGAATTCAATCAATCGTTTTTCAGATGACAAATCTTCTACATTGATTGATCTCTCCTCTCACGATAACCTACAGGTTCTTGAAATCGTAGGATTTGATCATATAAGCATTAAATCTGTCAATAAAACCAATCTACACACCCTAAAAACAGATAGAATTGATGTCCTACATGCTGTAAGGAACTCTCAAAAACTTATACATTTGGAGTTTTGTGGAAGGGATTTTAATATTTATACTAAAGAGATGAACGAAGATGTGTGTAGCTGTTCTCAGCTTCAGGAGATTAAACTTACAGATGTGTCATTTATACAGGATGAATCTCTCGAGATGAGCTGTGGTATGAGAAATCTAAGATGTATTTCACTGGATAATTTTCACCACATAAGTTTGCCTGCTTGGATCCGGTTTGTAGACAGTCTTCTTAATCTGAAGCAGTCTGTTACCGTTACATGTATCTCGCATTTGTCAGGTTATTTTAAGCTTTTCAATTATATTACAAAAAACAATAAAACGTTCATTGTAAATAAGAATCTGAGTGATTGTCGTTATTTTTCATTTAAAACTTTGCGATGATTGAACATTGAACGACAGTATAACCCAAAATACGGTCTGACAGCAGATTTATGAGATTTGTACGTTTGCATAAACACTGTCCTTTGACTCTAACTTGAAGTTCCAAAATGTTTATTTTTACTGGTATGATTTTAGTTTTAAGGGTCATGTCTTCCTTATATATGGATATTCTGGCTATAAATTGCTAGAATCATCTAAAGGTGGATCAAATAAACCTTGCGATTCAGCTAGTGGAATTACTTAAAGCAATAAGTGTGCCCCAGAAACGCAATTATATGTATTTAACATGTTTAAACATTGATGATTAATATTGACAATTTTTCATTTTAGGTGAATTGTAATAGTTTTTCATTCCAACAGTGTTGTTAAATGATTTAGATCAATGTGTTTAAAAAGTGTTTGATATGCCACTGGTTTTATACAAGTTACATAATAAAACATATATCAATATACATGGCAATTTGTTTTAGTCGAATTTCCTTACTCGAATTTCCTCACTCGGTTGCACATCACTATTTTTGCTCGGGCGAAATATTAAATTGTCATTGTAAATTAAATGATCTGTATCTGTATGTGGTATTTATAAAGGCAACTGCTGCCATATGTTCTATTGGAAGTGAAGGATGGGGTTAATCCCGTTGAAAGGCTGATTTTCAGCCTTCTACTGACCGCGCATGCAAAGTTCTATTTTCCAGGTGGTTCCTGTCCACTAGTGTTTTGAAGAATAATTGAGTTTTGAAATTGTCCAGTTTGAGCAAATGTGATTTAAGTGATCTTAAGTTATTTGCATCATGATGTTTTCACTTTGGATTTAAAAATAAATCTTAATTATTTAATATATTATTTATAACATCAAATTAGATATTATCAAAAATGCTTAAAGCTGTGTTGTTTATGAAGCAAATTATTTATATCAACCAGATTGCTTCAGTCACTCTGTCTAACATATGTACCGAAAAAGCTTACCATTTCAACATTTGATTTACGAAAGGATTTGACCTATCTTAAATCACATTTCACTTTTTACATTGGCTTCACAATTACAGTTTGTCATTCAAGAAGAGGGACCAAAACGTAAATCCTAACAATATATACTACTCAAAATTCGATAAGGGCAACTTTTATAGTCTGTTATTATTATCGTTTATGTTAAAGTTTAAACAGTTTCTGATAAATAAGTTTTGATTGTATTGTTTATTTGATAAATCTGCCGAATTAGTCATCCGACTTAAATTATTGAGCTGAAACACGATTGTGAAATTCTCCAAGCGGGAACACAATGTACAAACTACAAATGTGGCCATTATCAAATTGTGTGTAGTTTATGATATTAGGCGGCCTATGCATCGTTTTCTGTTGTTACTAAAGACTCATGTTAGTAACAATGGTAAATTAGCTAACATATGCAATAGCTTCATCTTTGAAAAACAAGCGAGTTTGCTTTTTAATGATTTTTTATTTCAAAATAATGTTTTCAACATTTTCAATAAAATATAACATCTACAACAAAGACAATAAATAAAGACCTCAACAATGTTACAATAAAACATGCAAGGACAATATATTATTTTTTGTTCTTAATTATTACACTTTATTTGAGATTCAGGAATGATTTGAAATGCCATAAAAGGAAAATAATTGATCTTTTGATCTTATATTTTGAGACATCACTCTTATTAACCAGTAACTCTATAAAACTTTAATTACTTCGGTGAACATTGTTGGCTTTTAGATTAACTACATGAAACAAACAGTATCAACCAAGTGACAAAAGTGTATCAACAATGGTAATGGTTAATACAAAGGTATTGTAAAAAAGGTAAAGTTTGATAATTATGATTTTACCAATCTATAATGTATTTAAAAGCCAGTAATGATCCCACCCCATGCCAAAAATGTGATCATATTGACATCCTCTGCAGAATGGCTTCAACATATAAACTCACTACAACAGATAACACATATAATAATCAGTTAACTACAACAAGTTAACTACATTATTGCACTACAACACTGGTAAAACATACTTGGACATACAACCCTTATTAATTTATACATTGTGTGGTGTCACAATATATAAGTTTTTACTCCATATATAAGTTTGATCGCATGTGTGAACAGTGTAGATCCAGAAGACATCACACATAAATTCCATTTGATCTGGTTCTGGATCTACACTGGCTGCTTCTTGGTAAGAAATAACCTAATGAACTAACTGCAAACAGTGTATATACTGATCAGAAAACAATGATGTGCTATAAGTATCATTCACGTGTGTTGGGTAAAGACCGCGTGATCCAGCCCGATTGAAATATGCACAAGCGCGGTAACGAGGCTCTGCCAAGTAAGTGCATATTTCACACGGGCTGGATCACGCGATCTTAACCCAACATAAGTGAACGATACTTTTTTTTGCATACCGAATTTATTTTGCGCATTTTGGGGTATTTTTCTGTAAATTTTTTTTTGCACTACTTTTTTTATAGTAGTGGAGTGATATACGAGACATTCCATCGTTCATTCATAAATGCGTAAGACGTCGTGACGTCATATAAGCCGCGTGACTCATTCCACATGGGGGGTGTAGAATCGAAATTTCCTACATGGGTGAAAACACCGGATGTCCTGATCTGGTATGCAAGAATGGCTGATCTAGATCTACACTGTACGCACATGTGAGATACTGTTTATACGAAGTACAAGGTTAAGTCCTTTTCCAATTTTGATCTCATCTAACCATAATGATGACATTACTGCAAAGTGTATAGTGATTTAATCTACACAGTTCGCACATGTGATATACTGTATATATGAAGTACAAGGTTCCAATTAATTGATTTTGACCTCATCTAACCATAATGATAACATTTAAAAGAAGTGATTACACACCATTTAAACTGCATGTTAACCCTTTCCTCCATAGATAAACCTTCAATGCATGGGCGAACAGTTAAGATCCAGATTGGCTAGCACATCTTTGCCATCTGATAATTATCTAAACTGTTCGCTTTTTGATTTGTTAGGTTATTTCTGACCAAATGAGGACCACATTGGTCGCACATGTGTAAAATGTGTTTATATGGAGGAAATGGTTAAACTAATCATTGATGATGGTAAACATTCAAACTATTTTAAAATAAAGATTGAATTTTTCCTGTTGATCATTTGTACACAACTAACAAATAGTTATATCAAACAACAAGAAGCTGTGTTCGGAAAACACATATGCCCCCGGTAGCGAAGTTTGTAACGATACAAATTTTAAATGATAGCTCAGTGTTAAAACTGCAACTAAAATCACAAGTTAGTTCTAAATAATGATAATAACCATCTGGTGCCAGAACCTGTACATGAAAAGAATTTATCATAACAAGAGCCAGTCAGAAACGACTGCACGCTCGACTATTCGAAGTCAGACATATTTAAGCACATTTAAAACTGGGCTTCATTTAAACTGGGGAGTGATTCAGGAGTTTATGACTCCCAACACACACACATGAACAAAAGTTTCTTAATCCAAGTTAGGAAATCAATAAATTACAGTTACTTTATTATTGTAGTTTTTTTAGAGGGTTTACACAACCCAGTCCATACACCCCCGATCCCACACCCATCAACCCACTATCCCTGCCCACCTATAGTGATGTAGTGGGGTGTGGTGTAGCATAGTAAGATATGGTATGCTGGTTGCTGTTGTTGGTGGTGTGGGTGTTGTTGCTGTTGTTGGTATTGTTGTTGGTGTTGGTAATGTTGGTGTTGTTGGTGGTGTTGATGTTGTTGTTGGTGTAGTTGTCAGTGTTGTTGGTGTTGTAAGTTGTTGATGTTATTGTTGTTGGTTGTTGGTGTTGTTGATGCTATTGTTGGTGGTGGTGGTGTTGTTGTTGGTGGTGTTGTTGACGGTGTTGTTGGTGGTGTTGTTGACGAAGTTGTTGGTGGTGTTGTTGACAGTGTTGTTGGTGGTGTTGTTGACGATGTTGTTGACAGTATTATTGTTGGTGGTGTTGTGGGGTGGTGGTGGTGTGGTGTGAGATGGGGTGGTGTGGTGGTGGTGAGGGTGGTGGTGGTGGTGGTGGTGTGCTGTGGTGTTGTGCGGTGCGGTGCGGTGCGGTGCGGTGCGGTGCGGTGCGGTGCGGTGCGGTGCGGTGCGGTGCGGTGCGGTGCGGTGCGGTGCGGTGCGGTGCGGTGCGGTGCGGTGCGGTGCGGTGCGGTGCGGTGCGGTGCGGTGCGGTGCGGTGCGGTGCGGTGCGGTGCGGTGCGGTGCGGTGCGGTGCGGTGCGGTGCGGTGCGGTGCGGTGCGGTGCGGTGCGGTGCGGTGCGGTGCGGTGCGGTGCGGTGCGGTGCGGTGCAGTGCAGTGCAGTGCAGTGCAGTGCAGTGCAGTGCAGTGCAGTGCAGTGCAGTGCAGTGCAGTGCAGTGCAGTGCAGTGCAGTGCAGTGCAGTGCAGTGCAGTGCAGTGCAGTGCAGTGCAGTGCAGTGCAGTGCAGTGCAGTGCAGTGCAGTGCAGTACAGTACAGTACAGTACAGTACAGTACAGTACAGTACAGTACAGTACAGTACAGTACAGTACAGTACAGTACAGTACAGTACAGTACAGTACAGTACAGTACAGTACAGTACAGTACAGTACAGTACAGTACAGTACAGTACAGTACAGTACAGTACAGTACAGTACAGTACAGTACAGTACAGTACAGTACAGTATAGTATAGTATAGTAACCACTCAACACTTTCATCAAAGTATGTTAAGTACATCTGTTTTAAACCTTTTCTATAGCATTACCTTAGAAAAACACTAACATTGAAACTTTAACCATAATTTCTAAGTCTTAATTCTAATTTCTAAGCGAAAAAGGGCAAAAATCAAATAAAACAAGATAACCGTTTATATCCAAGTATAAAATGGGGAGATAATCCCAGAAAAAAGGTAGCCAGACTTACGTAACTTGTAAGGGTCATCATCTGTGCACTGTTAAGTATGTGTGTAAACTTTAATGCCAGATCTCTTTGTGGATATTGCGAAATATCCAACATGCCAAAGTAAGTTAACAATTTTCTAAGTACAAAAAGGGGAGATAACACCAGATATAAGGTACCCAGAGTTATGAAACTTGTCAGTGTCATGACCTGTGAACTGTTAAGTAAGTGTGTAAACTTTCATGCCAATGCTCTTTGTAGAAATTCAGAAATATCCAACTTGCTGAAAATGTTAACCATTTATCTCTAAGTACAAATTGGGGAGAAAACCCTGAATTAAGATAGCCAGAGTTATGTAACTTGTTAAGAGTCATACCCTGTGCACTGTATATTAAGTTTGTAAACTTTCATGCTAATGATCTTTGTAGAAATGGAAAAATATCCAACTTGCCGAAACAGGTTAACCATTTTTCTAAGTACAAAAAGGGGAGATAACACCAGAAATAAGGTACCCAGAGTTATGTAACTTGTCAGGGTCACGACCTGTGAACTGTTAAGAAAGTGTGTTAACTTTCATGCCAATGCTCTTTGTAGAAATTCAGAAATATCCAACTTGCCGAAAAATGTTAACCATTTATCTCTAAGTACAAATATGGGAGAAAACCCCGAATTAAGATAGCCAGAGTAATGTAACTTGTTAAGAGTCATAACCTGTGCACTGTATAGTAAGTTTGTAAACTTTCATGCTAATGATCTTTGTAGAAATGGAAAAATATCCAACTTGCCGAAACAGGTTAACCATTTTTTTAAGTACAAAAAGGGGAGATAACACCAGAAATAAGGTACCCAGAGTTATGTAACTTGTCAGGGTCATGACCTGTGAACTGTTAAGTAAGTGTGTAAACTTTCATGCCAATGCTCTTTGTAGAAATTGAGAAATATCCAACTTGCCGAAAAATGTTAACCGGACGGACGGACGGACGTACGGACGGACGGATGGACGGACGGACGGACGGAAAGACGGACGGACGGTTCAATCACTAGATGCCGGGGGCATAAAAATCACAGCCCCACACAAATTTTTCAAAATATGAATGGAAAATTCAGTAATTGAATACATACATGCCCAACAAAAATCTGGACCCATAAGCAAATGGTTATTTCAATTTATTATAATGATATATCATGATATTTGATTGCAATTTTGTTTGTTCAAGAGTTCCCTTGTGGATGATAAATAATTGCACTAAATATGAACAGAGGAATAATACACATATGGCAACAGAAATGATAAATATAATGATTTAAGCAAACTATGAACATAAATGTTATTAAATCACAATTAATATTTCATTTCAAGACTAAATGCATTCAATTTTATCCCTTTACTTTATATAAACACCTTTATGCTGTGAGCAAACAGTAAATATCCAGATCAGCTGGCACACTTGTACCATCTGTGCCCAAGGTTATAAAGCTGAGCATGGAAACCAGTCTCAAATCTCAAGCATCTGATTGGCTGAAATGGTGACCAGTCGCCATTTCAGCCAATCAGATGCTTGAGATTTGAGACTGGTTTCCAATCTCAGCTTTATAACCTTCAACCCAGATGACAGGGATGCGACAGTTGATCTGGATCTACTCTTGTCATACACGCTATTAAATGTGTATATAGTAAGTAAAGTGTTAAGTCATTCCTCAAACCAACATCTGCATGGCCCTTGCAACAAGTCAAGAAATGACATATTTTAAAACACAACACAGACGACAGTGTCATTTATGTCACTGGATCCAATTTAATTTCTCTCTCTTCAAGTCATAAATTCGAATTTTGAAAAAAAATGGCCAAATTTAAAAATGCCCTTTTTAACAATGTTTCTATTACATATAGTCAAGGCAACTCTCCTAATGTTTATAAACTCATGTGTTCACTGTTACAGTAATGTATTCTTAACAAGTGCATGGATAATCATAAGGATTTAAAGTGGTTCCCCGAAAACAAGACTCCTTTAATTAAAGTATACCGCAGTCAAATAAGGAAAATAATTCCCACCATTAAGCTGTTCAAAATGACTTCAATTTTCAAGTCGATGAAACCAGTTCCGTCATTTTCATCTTGAATGATCTAGATTGTAAACAGTAGCATTCCATAAAAATATAAAAATACATTTATGTTGTTTACAGTACAAATTCGTAACTTTTAAGTCAGATGCTCAGTGCCTGATCTCATTAGGTGACCTCTCATTTATAAGCTAAAAACATTTCTACCCTCATGTACAAGGTAATTCAGAAGTCTCCAAGGAACATTAACTCTCACTGTCATAATCATCAAAGTTCTCTCCCTGCACAACCTCAGATTGGTGATAGCGCCCCCTACTGGCAAAGTCTTCATTATCCTCAGTCAGCTGAGCTGCAAGGGTGGTAACTGCTGGAGTTCTCGGGGCTACAACTACTTCCTCCTGAGCCCCTTTTCCACTGAAACGGTATGAAATATATATATATTTAATTTTATCAAGATTTCTCTGTGACTGAATATTCGGAAAAGGGAGCATTCTGTAATGTGCAATTTAAACCAATTTATGTAAATTGCTAATTACAAATTGCTAATTATCTAGGAAATTTGGGGTTTAGATGCCCAGACTAGTCCAGTGATTGATTATTTGAATATCTTGTTGCTGGATCATTATTAGCAATAAAATTTGAAGAAATATTAAGAAAGGGCAAAGTTATATCATAATTCAGGGTATAATTTTTGTGAAAGATCTAAGAAAAAAGGGTCATAACTGTGTCAAATGTGACCATATCCTTAAAAATTTAGCTTTATCATGACCCTGTTGTCATGGGCAATATAATTTGTAAGTTGACAAAGAAGTATAAAGAAATGGCATCGTTAGCCACGGTTTCTGTAACAGGCAGACTGACAGATTATTTTCAATCTTATACATGTTTTCAGTCTACGTCCATATCTTCTCAGACCTGGCCCACAATATTGTATCTCTAACCTTGTACATCTTTGCTGAAGATTATAAAGCTGAGATTTGAAACCAGTCTAAAATCTTGTCGCCATTTCTGCCTATCAGATCAGTCTTAATTTGAGACTGGTTTCAAATCTCAGTTTAATAATCTTCAGTCCTAATCTCATCTAAATTGGTCAACATATTACCTTATACATCTTCTCAGTCCTGATTTTATCCAATCATAAAAGTTAAACTCTGCTATGCCTGAAACAAAAACAAAAGAAAACTCACTGATGTGAAGTTTCAACAAATCAGATTGCTTAATTCTGCGACTGGTTTTCAAGATTTTAGGCAGTTCTCTACATGTGATTAAAAACTTGCAGCAATATGCAAATACTAAAACAGGACATTGTATTGAAACAGGTCAGTCATCAGGAATGGATTGAGAGGATTGTATCCGATTTAATTTACATACTTAGTGATATGAAATAATTTAGTTAATCTGTTTCATATTTCTAAAACATGCTGCTTAATGGTGATAAGCCTAGAGTGTCTTAAAAAAGTGAAGTATGCTTGATAGAAATAGACTCATTCAGAAACATTAAAACCAATGATTTTCTGTATTTTTAACAATGCAAGAAATACACATTTACACATTTTACATCCCCTTTACTAGGACTAAGGACCAAATTAAAACATAAGTCTGTGATTAGTTAGTTTGGGGACAGAGATCGATTTCAACCAATCAGCTGTAGAGAATGGAGACATAGTTCACATTCAATCAATCAGCTGTAGAGAATGGAGACACAGTTCACATTCAATCAATCAGCTGTAGAGAATGGAGACATAGTTCACATTTAATCAATCAGCTGTAGAGAATGGAGACAATTATACATTCAATCAATCAGCTGTACAGATTGGAGACAAAGTTTACATTCAACCAATCAGCTGTAGAGATTGGTAAAAATTTTCAATTTTAACCAATCAGCTTTAGAGATTGGAGACAAAGTTCAATTTCAACCAATCGGCTGAAAACATAAGAGACAAAGTTCAATTTGAACCAATCAGCTGTAGAGATTGGAGACAGAGCTCAATTTTAGCCAATCAGCTGTGGAGATTGGAGAAAAAGTTCAACTTTAATTAATCAAATGACTGTAGAGCCTGGAGACAAAGTTCTATTTGAACTAATCAGCTGTAGAGATTGGAGAAAAAGTTCAACTTTAATTAATCAAATGACTGTAGAGCCTGGAGACAAAGTTCTATTTGAACTAATCAGCTGTAGAGATTGAAGACAGAGTTCAATTTCAGGCAATCAGTGCCCAAGGTTATAAAACTAAGCATGGAAACCAGTCTCAAATCTCAAGCATCTGATTGGCTGAAATGGCGACCAGTCGCCATTTCAGCCAATCAGATGCTTGAGATTTGAGACTGGTTTCCAATCTCAGCTTTATAACCTTGGGACCAGCTGTTAGTAGAGATTGGAGAAAAACTTCAATTTTATCCAATCAAATGTAGAGCCTGGAGACAAGGTTCAATTTGAACCAATCAACTGTAGAAATTGGACAAAAGAAATATTTATGAGTATATTTATATGTCTAGAACCTACCTGGAAAGTAGCCTGGGTTAGCCTGTCCGATATAGATGTAGACAATTATTCCGACAAACAGCTCTACCAGAGCATAAATCCACTGTGTGCTAAACATGATTACCATACATACCACTGTCTGAAATGTTAACATGAATTTTATGGTGAGTTAATACAGAATTACTAACTTAAAGTAAATGTCATGTGTATGTAAATAGCAATTGTAGCAAGCAAACCAACACTGAAATGTAAAGAGGCAAATCTAAGATTATGACAGAACTTCCTTCCAGAAATAGTATGCTGCATGTCTAATTGACTTCACATTAAAAAAAAATGTCTCTCAAATCATTAAGAATTATTCATAGAAATGGGTGATAATCAATCATTAAAAGGGAAATAATTTGAGAGAAAAATAAACCTAATGTCCAATATTAAAAAAACTTTGCAAAAGTTTGAGAATTTACAACAAATCATAATCTAACAAATTTGTATTATGACATAAAGCAAGTTTTCCTATTTACCACAGTTAGCAAATGTACACAATCTTGACTTCATTAATTAATGAAATACCTACTGTAATTTAAATACATACCCCAAAGAGCGAGAGCCATCTATTACACAGGAAGGAGTACCAGGATCGAATTTAAATACATACCCCAAAGAGTGAGAGCCATCTATTACAGAGGAAGGAGTACCAGGATCGAGGCTGTTTAAATACATACCCCAAAGAGCGAGAGCCATCTATTACAGAGGAAGGAGTACCAGGATCGAGGCTGTTTAAATACATACCCCAAAGAGCGAGAGCCATCTATTACAGAGGAAGGAGTACCAGGATCGAATTTAAATACATACCCCAAAGAGCGAGAGCCATCTATTACAGAGGAAGGAGTACCAGGATCGAATTTAAATACATACCCCAAAGAGCGAGAGCCATCTGTTACAGAGGAAGGAGTACCAGGATCGAATTTAAATACATACCCCAAAGAGCGAGAGCCATCTATTACAGAGGAAGGAGTACCAGGATCGAATTTAAATACAAACCCCAAAGAGTGAGAGCCATCTATTACAGAGGAAGGAGTACCAGGATGGAATTTAAATACAAACCCCAAAGAGTGAGAGCCATCTATTACAGAGGAAGGAGTACCAGGATCGAATTTAAATACATACCCCAAAGAGTGAGAGCCATCTATTACAGAGGAAGGAGTACCAGGATCGAATTTAAATACAAACCCCAAAGAGTGAGAGCCATCTATTACAGAGGAAGGAGTACCAGGATCGAATTTAAATACAAACCCCAAAGAGTGAGAGCCATCTATTACAGAGGAAGGAGTACCAGGATCGAATTTAAATACATACCCCAAAGAGTGAGAGCCATCTATTACAGAGGAAGGAGTACCAGGATCGAATTTAAATACATACCCCAAAGAGCGAGAGCCATCTATTACAGAGGAAGGAGTACCAGGATCGAATTTAAATACAAACCCCAAAGAGTGACAGCCATCTATTACATAGGAAGGAGTACCAGGATCGAATTTAAATACAAACCCCAAAGAGTGAGAGCCATCTATTACAGAGGAAGGAGTACCAGGATCGAATTTAAATACATACCCCAAAGAGTGAGAGCCATCTATTACAGAGGAAGGAGTACCAGGATCGAATTTAAATACAAACCCCAAAGAGTGAGAGCCATCTATTACAGAGGAAGGAGTACCAGGATCGAATTTAAATACATACCCCAAAGAGTGAGAGCCATCTATTACAGAGGAAGGAGTACCAGGATCGAATTTAAATACATACCCCAAAGAGTGAGAGCCATCTATTACAGAGGAAGGAGTACCAGGATCGAATTTAAATACATACCCCAAAGAGTGAGAGCCATCTATTACAGAGGAAGGAGTACCAGGATCGAATTTAAATACATACCCCAAAGAGCGAGAGCCATCTATTACAGAGGAAGGAGTACCAGGATCGAATTTAAATACAAACCCCAAAGAGTGAGAGCCATCTATTACAGAGGAAGGAGTACCAGGATCGAATTTAAATACATACCCCAAAGAGTGAGAGCCATCTATTACAGAGGAAGGAGTACCAGGATCGAATTTAAATACATACCCCAAAGAGTGAGAGCCATCTATTACAGAGGAAGGAGTACCAGGATCGAATTTAAATACATACCCCAAAGAGTGAGAGCCATCTATTACAGAGGAAGGAGTACCAGGATCGAATTTAAATACATACCCCAAAGAGCGAGAGCCATCTATTACAGAGGAAGGAGTACCAGGATCGAATTTAAATACAAACCCCAAAGAGTGAGAGCCATCTATTACAGAGGAAGGAGTACCAGGATCGAATTTAAATACATACCCCAAAGAGTGAGAGCCATCTATTACAGAGGAAGGAGTACCAGGATCGAGGCTGTTTAAATACATACCCCAAAGAGCGAGAGCCATCTATTACAGAGGAAGGAGTACCAGGATCGAGGCTGTTTTGTGATTTCCATGTTTGGTGGGTGACGAGGATCTGTAGTGAGTAAAGGAGATGTCATTTTAGTTAATGTTTCCCAGTGAATTATAGAGTTTTATCAGTGATATCGAATTGATATGAAACAGTACTAAGATTGCCATTTTCATTGGCATTGTTTTTGCCGAATTTTTTTGCCAATCTAAATTTGTGCCAAACTATTTTTTAACTAATTATCTCTATTTCAAGTTTTTCAGATTAGTTTGTAAAGTATGTTTGTTTCAGGGAAAAACAATTTCATTACCCTTATTAACATGCTATTTTCCCTTATTAACATGCTATTTTCCCTTATTAACATGCTATTTTCCCTTATTAACATGCTATTTTCCCTTATTAACATGCTATTTTCCCTTATTAACATGCTATTTTCCCTTATTAACATGCTATTTTCCCTTATTAACATGCTATTTTCCCCAAAATGATAGGGCCCCTCGCAGTGAAAAAAGCCCTGTATAAATTTATTCTATAAAATCTACACATTTTAAGTTTCTTATCAAGTGGTTCAGGATTTTGTGTTTCCAGTTTCTACATTTGTAATGGGGGGGGGGGGGGGGAGTGGTGGGGGATTACACCCATCAAATGTTCAGAAAATAATTCAAGAAAGTCATAAAGTTTCATTTACCAGTAAAATGCATAGTTATATTCTTATTATTTAAAAATTAAGAAGGTAGTGTTTTCTGAATGTGGCTATCCCTGATATTGATATTTTACTGTTTAATTTTATTTTATTTTCGTGAAATTAAAAATAACTCAACATATACTGATTGAACAATTATGTTTAACCCTTAGATTAAGCTTTTTTGTGTGCGCAAACTGTTTAGATGCAGATCAGCCAGCATGCATGTGATCACAATCTGCACAGTTTGCTTTTTGATTCATTAGATTATTTCTGACCAGGAGGCTAACATAGTAGATCCAGATCTGATGGCAAAGATGTTTTGGGTGATCTGGACCTAGACTGGTTGCACATTCATTTCAATGTGTATATACAGAGTAAAGGGTTACACACGTCAAATAACTACCTCCTTCCTTTCCAAGAAGGACCTGTGATGCATCACTCATTTCTGATACATCCTCTATCGACTTGGATTTCTTTGTAGCATCGAAGTCTGCCTCAACCGGACTTGTGTGCCCTTCTGACCCTGGACTGCTCTGCTGAACAACATGGTGCTGCCCTCTATGAACTAATCTCTCTGGGAATAATTTATCTAAATCGGTCCTTATATTTTGAAATGAGTCTTTGTATGATTTATTTGACAACGACGTTGCACCATACCCGCTTATTTCGGCACTTTTTCGAGTTTTTTCTTGAACACCAAATCTCAAATCTCTTTCTTGACGTTTATCGTAGCTCATGGCAAGGGCAAAGTAAGCATAATTTACAGCAGCGTATGACATCATGAACGCTGTAGTTACGATAGGGGCTAGTGTGTTGACGTCACCCACTAATATAAACAGTAGTGAAACAAGGGTGATAACTATGAGGGCATAAACAGGAACTTTATTTGGTCCTCTCTGAAAAATAATAAAAATTGTCGTTACTGAATATAGGAACATTCACCCATTAGTCAAACACTGCTAGCTAAACAGGAGTTTAGCCACTCTTATGCCAACGGGATAGTAATCTTCTGTTATTTTATTGAAGGTCACTATGATCTTGACCTTTGACCTACTTACCTCAAAATCAACAGGGGTCATCTAATTGTGATGACAAACATCCCTACCAAATCTGAGTACTGTACGTCAAGTAATTGTCTAGTTATTGATCAGACAAGTATGATTGACGTGCAAAGCAATATTCCCCAATCTCACTAAAGTCAGATCTAACAAAATGTTAGATCTGATGACGGCCCGTAGATACCGTACATAAGCTTTAGCGGTTTTTCCCGATTTCTATTTTTTGAAATTATCAACACAGGAAGCATGATATACAGCGCTCGCAAAATGATCTGAAGATGTTATTACATTAGAAATAATTGCAATACTACATAAACACACAAAAAATCAGCAAAATATGTCTTACGCAGGCTCTCAACACTTTTTATGGTTTAATATAGAATGTTTACTTTCACTTTCGCGATTTTGTAGGCGACAATCTGATTGGTTCAAAAAGGTTTGTGATAAAAGCACGTTTTAGCTACTCGTCGTCAGATCCTGATAGCGTAGCGGTTTTCAGGATATGATTTTAATCAGATTGCAATATTCCCATACTTCTTTGAAGGAGGGCATAATTATAAGAAACAGTCAATCCCCTCATATAGACCATCCTGAAGTTAAGACCACCCACTGTTTTGAGACCAGTGCCCAAGGTTATAAAACTGAGCATGGAAACCAGTCTCAAATCTCAAGCATCTGATTGGCTGAAATGGCGACTGGTCGCCATTTCAGCCAATCAGATGCTTGAGATTTGAGACTGGTTTCCAAACTCAGTTTTATAACCTCCAGCCCAGCATTTCACTGTCTTATTTCACTGTCTTATTTTACTGATTCGCACCATATTCCGCTAAAAAATAAAGACCCCCTAAATAAAGACCACTTTTTCCCAGTCCTAATGGTGGTCTAAAAAGTGGAGTTTAACTGTGTACAGTAGTGCAAGGGTGACTCACCGAGATAAATGGAATTACATAAATGTACAATACTTAAGATAAAGTTAAATCCATGGCAATTAAACACAACTTTCAGGGAATCCATTAACTTATCCCATGTCCTAAAAACCTCATCACTGGAATTTATAACAAAAAATAAACAAAACCCAAAATAAAGCAAGTCAAATAATTTACATGCAACTAACAGGAAATCTAACTAACAATGCACCTCTCCAAAGACACACCTTTATTGCATGGGCGAACAGTTTAGATCCAGATCAGCTGGCACATCTGTGGTGTCTGATCAGGATCTAAACTGTTCCCTTTTTGATTCATAAGGTTATTTCTGGCCAAAAAGCTACCAGCGCAGATCATGATCAAATGGCAGGGATGTGCCGGCTGATCTGCATCTACACTGGTAGCTTTGTTTCGTTTTTTTTGTTTGTTTCGGGTTTTAACGCCTGGTTTCAACAGCTAGGTTATATCCCGGCGGTCAGTCCACCTAACCGGTGTTCCTGGGTCTCCAACCAGTACTAACCAATTTCTCCGCAAGCGACTGACTGCTTCCTCACTTGAATCAGAGGTGAGGGACAAATGACTCTCAGACGCAATGTTCGAGTTCAATTGTTACGGAGAAATTTTTTCCCGCCTCGGCTGGGGATCGAACTCACGACCCCTGGATTGACAGTCCGATGCTCTACCAACTGAGCTAGCCGGGCGGGGCCTACACTGGTAGCACATGCGTAAAAAATGCGTATTTATGAAGGAAAGTGTTATGGTAAACTTACCCCATGTCCTAAAACCCTAATGACAGGAATGACATTTTCATTGGCGATTGTCTGAAGTATTCTAGGTGGTCCAAACAAGCTTCCCATGCACGATGACACAGATGATATATACAACCCGGCTAGCCACATCACACCAATTATTGAAATCTGAAACAGTAAAATATAGTTAAACCTGCCTTTAACAGCCACCTGCATCCAGCAACCACCTGTCTTAAACATCCAGTTGAAGTATGTCCTAAAATTACATTTTGTTCTTAATTGTACCTGCATTAAGCAGCCACCTATGTTAAGCAGCAACTTTTTGTCACTCACTTGGTTGGCTGCTTAATATAGATTTGACTGAACTTAAATACATGTAATTATTGCATAGGGATTTTTAATTTAAAAAAAACACAACAAGATTTTTCTCATGCAAAATAAGCCACATATGACACTAGATGCCTGTTGGCAACATGTCGAGCCCACTTTGACATGACCTTCTTTGACTGCCCTGTAACACTGACCTTGGTCTTTGAGATGGGAACCTGAGGTTTTCACGCAACACTTCATCTTTTTTTGAGGTTAACATTATAGAATTTAAATTTCCTCATAATAAGGGTCAACACAGGCTACAACCTTCAACACAAGTTATTTTCCAGAGATTTTGGCATTCTCTCACCAGAGGGCGTGCTACACAAGTTTCGCTTACACCTCTGTCAATGCCGGGAAAAGTAGTTCTCATACACGTGATATTCCATCGTCACACCGCAAAATAGTTCCCCGAAAATTTGGGTTAAAATATATCTTAAACATTGTTCTAAAAAAATAAAAATACCCATTTTCATTTTAAGTAAAATATACAGAGATCAAAATAATCTCACGAGCATTTTATTCATTATTTATATTTTGTACAAGAATCTTGTACATCGGGCGTTGACAGAGGTGTAAGCGAAACTTGTGTAGCACGCCCTCTGGTGAGAGAATGAGATTTTGGCACAGATGTACAATGTACTATGTAGGTGGCAGATGGATAGTCTAACAGACAAGAGCAAATCTTAATACACATGAACATTTCCAAAGGTTGGCATAAAAATCATGCTGTATAAAACACAGATCATCAAATTGTTTGCCATGTTGTCTGAAAACAACTATATTTGCCCATAAATATATAAAGCATCGTGTCTTGGTTTGTTCTCATCAACCTCAGCTACATTGATTTTATGCCACCCTTTTAGTGTCTTATGGCTTTAGAATAGAGATGAGGTTTTCAAATGCCCACAACCTCAAAAATCGTGTCACATCCGACATACAATGTAACACCATACCTCATAGCCAAAATCTGCAGACATGCTTTAGCAAATAACAACAAATTTACTCAATATACCAATACAAAACCTAAATAAAATAATTCCATTACATACATTATTACTTTTACATTTCCATATAAATAAAGTCAAAAGGATTCTGTACATACCTTTTCTGAGATCATATAATCAGATTGTAGAAATGGTCTTGAACATGTGGCACCAATAACCAGTGCAATAGAAATATACAGGAATGTCCTGAAACAAATATCATATCATAGAAAATATGGCCTGAATAACCAATGCAAGTCAAATATACAGGTTTAATTGTCCTGAAATGTTTGTGATCATTCATAAAGTAGCAACTAGTTGTTGTTTTGTTGTTGTTTTTTTAATTTAAAAAGTGCATTATAGTGTGCTGTATTCACATTTCTTCTCTGATATGGACACCAATAATTAACAAAGACTATTTTAAAGGGAGTGTGCTCCTGGTGCATCCCTGTCTAAATCTGCTAGTGTACTTATGAGACAGTGAGGTAGTGAACTTACGAGAAACCGAGAGCTGACAGAGTTCCCTTTGGAATGTTTGTGAATGGATCTCTCAGGTCCCCACTCATGTTGATTCCTGCAAGGACACCGGTTACCGTAGAGAAGAAAAGACCAAAGATGGACAGGAAGTTCTCTCCTGGTAGATACGCTGGACCGGAGTTGTTTCGAAGGTTAAATGTCCGATACCCTGTCACTCCATGATCTACAAATAGCCAACTATATTATCCCTGACTCCCTGACCAGTGCCCAAGGTTATAAAGCTGAGCATGGAAACCAGTCTCAAATCTCAAGCATCTGATTGGCTGAAATGGCGACTGGTCGCCATTTCAGCCAATCAGATGCTTGAGATTTGAGACTGGTTTCCAAACTCAGCTTTATAACCTTCAACCATGGAGATTATACCGGTTTAATAACATGTTTAATAGTGTAGATCTCAATCACCTGGCATATCCATGTCATCTGATCTTGATCTCCTCTTTTTGCCTTTTCTCATTACATTATTTCAGACCAAAAATTTATTTGCAGTACTGAAAACAGTAATTTGTAACAACTTTTTAGAATATTGGAAACAACAGTCATATCATTAAACCATTATTCTGAGTTTTAACATTATAATAATTATTTACCAAAATTTAATAATTCACATATTAAGAGCTAAGGGTATTTTTGCAAGAATTCAAACCCAAGTTAAAATTAACCAGACACTATTGTGTCTGAGATGTACCTTGAACTATTGAAAACTGTTCATTATAAGACAAAACTGAAATTAAAGAATACATGTATTAATGTAAATATACCCTCACCATAATCAGTGTGGACAAATGAGCCAACATAGAAGTCCATGACCGACAGGAACAACACAAACAGCAGTACAAGCTGTAGCCTGATGACCCACTTCACACCAGCAACATTGATACCTGAAAGACGTTTAAACCTTTTACACTTTTTGCACCATGGGATAGAGTTTTCCTTCGGGGGAACAGTGCAAATCAGGATCTGTAATGTTTGATGCAAGATGCATTTGGGGCGCGTCGCGAGAAAAGGTACCTTCGGACAATTGACTTCAATCATTGAAATGACGTCATAAAGTTGAGCAGACGACATTGTTTAGTATGCATTTCGCGTTAAAAATGTCATTTTATTGTCAAAATGTGTAAGAAAAGCACTTGTTAGTTCTGAGAAACTGATAGATAGTTGTTAGTTCTTTCTAAATATAGTAACAACTAAAATGTCACAAAATATGACCGAAGGTACCTTTTCCCGTGGCGCGCCCCATTTAAGGATTTATGACCAAAAAGCAAACAGTGTAGATCATGATCAGCTCAGTGCCCAAGGTTATAAAGCTGAGCATGGAAACCAGTCTCAAATCTCAAGCATCTGATTGGCTGAAATGGCGACTGGTCGCCATTTCAGCCAATCAGATGCTTGAGATTTAAGACTGGTTTCCAAACTCAGCTTTATAACCTTCAACCCCGATGTGCCTGTTGATCTGGATATCATTGGTTTCACATGCAATAAAACCAAAATATATTATACTGCAAAGACTTTTGCAGACAAAAATAATTAGAAAACATTGATTTTTCATTTATTTCGCTTATTTAATGGCAAACAGCTTAATTCCCCTCTGAGAACTTCAATAATTACATGTCTGGCGTCATTTATTTACCTGCATGACGTCACTTCTATAGAAATTGAATGGACTTATTTAAATAATTTGAGAATATGATCGTTTTCAACGTTAAAAACATAGCAAAAATATTTTCTGTAACAATTTTAGTAATTTCTAAGCATACCGCCTTGTAATTTACAAGATCTGATTCAAAATATGCATTTTTACGGAAATTCAAAACAAAATGGTGAACGACAACAAAAGGTGGGAGGCCACAGAGGGAAATTAAGGCATGTGCTTTCATAACTACGGCCAATCCGTAAATATGGATATACATCAACGGATAATTATCCAATCAAATTCAAGCAAATTTCTTTGCAGCGTAATAAAATGTGTTATCATTTTAATTAATTTTTTTGCTTAGAGGTTATATAACTTTCACGTAAACTTAAAGAAAATAGAAATGTAACTTCTTCAAACATAAAATATATTTTGTGCCTATAATCTGAAAGTTTTACACTTGGTACATTTTTATGCCCATGTTAATGTCTTGATGGCAATTGCTGAGCCAGTACTAATTTGAACAGAGAAAGTAAAATTTAAGAAACCCAAATGGGTTGTTAAAAGTATGCATGCTTTGCACTTCACACACTTTAAACAACCCAAATGTTTGTCATATCCTTATGAACTCATTAAAATATTAATTCAATATTTGACGAGAATATGTCCTCAGACACGGATGCCCCAACTGCTACAACAACAAAATTTGTAACAAAGGGCTATAACTCTGGTCAAAATGGAAAAAACATTCTTAAGAATCATCTACACATCCTACTTGATCATCTGTGCAAGTTTGAAAGAAATCCACCCGATAGTTAATAAAGAGTTTATGACAAAAGATTAGGGGGACTTACAGATGGACAGATGAGTGCAACTCTATATGCCTTCCACTGTAACATATAAATCTTAAGCAAACTTGAGCTTACCAACTAGTAGCAGTACGAGGATAATAGCTACACCCTTAGCTATCCATGCATTGTCTACCCCTGTCAAACTCATGACAGACTCTCCAAACCCCATCACTGATAGTGAACAGGACACGGCCTAAAAACAAAAACTTCTAATGGTAGTGAACAAAACACTGAATCAAACAATATTATTACTGGTAGTGAACAACGAATAAAATGAAACAAAATCATTACTGTTAGTGAATAAGACAATCCCTGAAACAAAACAAAAATTACTGACCATATTGAATGATAATTCTCATATAACCCCTTGTTAATGTAACATTAAATCAAACACCAAAGCATAGTAGTAGATGATGCATTTCTCCCTTTTGTGGCTCCTTGTCTATGTGACAGTAAAGCAAATATGCCTGAGTGAAACAACGGATGTTTGTGAAATATGTATGCCCCTCAAACGCCATTTAGATAGTAATCTGCTGTTATTTTATTCAAGGTCACTGATTCCTTGACTTTTGACCTACTTAACTCAAAATCTATAGGGGTCATTTCCTGCTGATGACTAACCTCCCTAACAAATCTGAGGACAATATGTCAAATGGTTCTCTAGTAACTGCTGATGACTAACCTCCCTAACAAATCTGAAGACAATATGTCAAATGGTTCTCTAGTAACTGCTGATGACTAACCTCCCTAACAAATCTGAGGACAATATGTCAAATGGTTCTCTAGTTACTACTGATGACCAACCTACCTAACAAATCTGAGGACAATATGTCAAATGGTTCTCTAGTTACTGCTGATGACCAACCTACCTAACAAATCTGAGGACAATATGCCAAATGGTTCTCTAGTTACTGCTGATGACTAACCTCCCTTACAAATCTGAGGACAATATGTCAAATGGTTCTCTAGTTACTGCTGATGACTAACCTCCCTAACAAATCTGAGGACAATATGTCAAATGGTTCTCTAGTTACTGCTGATGACTAACCTCCCTAACAAATCTGAGGACAATATGTCAAATGGTTCTCTAGTTACTGCTGATGACTAACCTCCCTAACAAATCTGAGGACAATATGCCAAATGGTTCTCTAGTTACTGCTGATGACTAACCTCCCTTACAAATCTGAGGACAATATGTCAAATGGTTCTCTAGTTACTGCTGATGACTAACCTCCCTAACAAATCTGAGGACAATATGCCAAATGGTTCTCTAGTTACTGCTGATGACTAACCTCCCTTACAAATCTGAGGACAATATGCCAAATGGTTCTCTAGTTACTGCTGATGACTAACCTCCCTAACAAATCTGAGGACAATATGCCAAATGGTTCTCTAGTTACTGCTGATGACCAACCTCCCTAACAAATCTGAGGACAATATGCCAAATGGTTCTCTAGTTACTACTGATGACTAACCTCCCTAACAAATCTGAGGACAATATGCCAAATGGTTCTCTAGTTACTGCTGATGACCAACCTCCCTAACAAATCTGAGGACAATATGTCAAATGGTTCTCTAGTTATTGATTGGACAAGGTTGGTTATGGACCTACAGACCGACCGACAAGTGCAAAGCAATATACCCCTGCTTATTCGAAAGGGGGCATAACAATAGATGATGCAAATAATGCACACTTTTCTGGCCCCAAGTACTTGCGACAGTAAATAATACCTACAATGCCAATTTTGATTTCTCCTTGTAAATGTGTTAATAAAGCAAACATACCTGAGCAAAACAATATATGATGACAATACTGCCCCCTATCCTGGCCCCCTATAAACATGTTAATAAAGCAAACATACCTGAGCAAAACAATAGATGATGCCAATACTGCCCCCTATCCTGGCCCCCTATAAACATGTTAATAAAGCAAACATACCGGAGCAAAACAATAGATGATGCCAATACTGCCCCCTATCCTGGCCCCCTATAAACATGTTAATAAAGCAAACATACCTGAGCAAAACAATAGATGATGCCAATACTGCCCCCTATCCTGGCCCCCTATAAACATGTTAATAAAGCAAACATACCTGAGCAAAACAATAGATGATGCCAATACTGCCCCCTATCCTGGCCCCTTATAAACATGTTAATAAAGCAAACATACCTGAGCAAAACAATAGATGATGCCAATACTGCCCCCTATCCTGGCCCCTTATAAACATGTTAATAAAGCAAACATACCTGAGCAAAACAATAGATGATGCCAATACTGCCCCCTATCCTGGCCCCCTATAAACATGTTAATAAAGCAAACATACCTGAGCAAAACAATATATGATGCCAATACTGCCCCCTATCCTGGCCCCCTATAAACATGTTAATAAAGCAAACATACCTGAGCAAAACAATAGATGATGCCAATACTGCCCCCTATCCTGGCCCCCTATAAACATGTTAATAAAGCAAACATACCTGAGCAAAACAATAGATGATGCCAATACTGCCCCCTATCCTGGCCCCTTATAAACATGTTAATACAGCAAACATACCTGAGCAAAACAATATATGATGCCAATACTGCCCCCTATCCTGGCCCCCTATAAACATGTTAATAAAGCAAACATACCTGAGCAAAACAATAGATGATGCCAATACTGCCCCCTATCCTGGCCCCCTATAAACATGTTAATAAAGCAAACATACCTGAGCAAAACAATATATGATGCCAATACTGCCCCATATCCTGGCCCCCTATAAACATGTTAATAAAGCAAACATACCTGAGCAAAACAATATATGATGCCAATACTGCCCCATATCCTGGCCCCCTATAAACATGTTAATAAAGCAAACATACCTGAGCAAAACAATATATGATGCCAATACTGCCCCATATCCTGGCCCCCTATAAACATGTTAATAAAGCAAACGTACCTGAGCAAAACAATAGATGATGCCAATACTGCCACCTATTCTGGCCCCTAGTACATGTGACAGTAGAAAGAAGACCCCGCCACTATCCATTGTACATCTCTCACACACACCTATACCACTGAGAGCCACTATCAGGACAACCAGCACAGCCAGTATGATGGTCAGAATAGTCAAGCTTATTCCAGCATTACCCTGAAATACACATGGCAAACACACATTGAATACACATGGCAAACACACATTGAATACACATGACAAACACACACTGAATACACATGGCAAACACACATTGAATACACATGGCAAACACACATTGAATACACATGGCAAACACACATTGAATACACATGGCAAACACACATTGAATACACATGGCAAACACACATTGAATACACATGGCAAACACACATTGAATACACATGGCAAACACACATTGAATACACATGGCAAACACACATTGAAACATTTTTCTTCATACTCTGTAGAGGCACTAACAAAATAATATCAATTTGAATGTACACTTTGAATGTCTAATCAAGGATTGGCTTAGGTTGTTAGAATAGGGAAAAGTTTTTCCAATATTAGGGAGAAGTCAACCATGATTTTGGCTTTCTGCAACATCAAATAGGAAAAAACTCTCTTGGCTGAGCAGAGGGAGAAGTTCTGGCAATTTGGGAGACTATGTCCCAAGTCTCCCTCTTAGCCATTCTCTGGTCTTCATCTTTGAATAACTAATCTCTATTAATTTTCTTTAAATTTATTTGTGGTTTTTGAAATTTATCATTTTATAAATTAATGCTTTAATTCATCACACTTAACTAACCATGATGTAATTAACCCTTCACTCCATATAATAATATGTGATTTATTCCATGTGCAAACAGTGTAGATTATGCTCAGCAAGCACATCCATGGCGTCTAATTAGGATCTAAATTGATTACTTCATGGTAAAAAAACAATGAATTAAAAATGTACAGTCTATATCCTGATCAGATGGCACAACTTGATCTACACTGTGTGTGTATGGATAATAGTTATTTCTCGCTTACTAGACAGAAAAATCTCTATTTTTAACCGTGTAAGATTTCCTTATCTCGCATGGCCTTATCTAACACTCCGCGTGCGAGCTCGCGTACTTTCGTATTATTGCGCACCATATTAATTACGCGAAAGAAAGAGTTCTCTAAAATTCGTGCGGAAAATAATCTCAACCCTCGGGCAATGCTTTCCAGACGGAAACTCGGCACAGCCTCGTTTCCGTCTGGAAAGCATTACCCTCGGGTTGAGATACCTTGATCTTCACCGAATACCAATGATAGATTCTCTTTATCCTGTGGGGTTAGCTGTAGGAGACTCCTGCAAAATGCAAGAAACTTGACTGTACCACAATCACTATATTAACAACAATCTTTTTGATTATCACATTATTTATAATTACCAAAATTAGTTTATTTACCACAATCTAAATATTTACCACAATCCAGCCCATTCTGAGGAAAATGACCACTCCGAGCAAGTTGATCACACAAGAAGTGAAAACACCATCCCAGGTACCAAACAGTACAGGCTCACTGATGAAGAAGTTTGCCTTCCACCACATTTTCTGAGTCAAGTTCTGGAAGACAGTTAGGTACAGTTAATTAGGACAGATTATGAAAAACATTTTATCTATACACATATATATATAAGCTCTGTAGAGTCAATTAGGTCTTGTTCTTGAACAACCTAATTTTCTTAGACTAATGTTTTTTATGCTTATCGGTAATTAGTTTTTAACTACAATAAAAAGATGTCTTAAAAAATTAACATTTTACCAGTTACAGATATCTTTAACATTCTTTTAAGAGAAATGCATATTTATAAACAATGAACAATGTCGTCCATATCAAAAAGTTTATTCTGAACTATTTATTTATAATAAGTTACAATATTACCTTATCCTCTTGGAAGAGTTCATTCTTGTTTCCCAGGTCAGTATGCTGGTACCCAGCCTCCCCTCCTCCAGTCTCCTGATTTGCTCCATACTCTGCTTTAGCTGGTTCCTGGCTCAGTCCAAATTTCCCCCAGTCTGGCGGAGGTGGTTTCTTCCGACTGGTTCCCCCTCCCCCTGCACCTGGCCTGGTTCCCGGGGGTTTAGACATGAGACCAGTCTGCTCAGAGTCAGTAGAATCAGACATTCTCTTTTTGATTGATCCCTTCTCTCCGTTAAGCAATGCCTGTCATTAGTGTTGTGGTACAGAACAAGTCATTTTTTTATCTGAAATGTTACAGTATAGGTGGTATATAAATATTGAAGTGATTATATAACTATATCTTCTTAAATGACTGTGATCTAAATTCTATTATTAAATTTTGTCTAATTCTAAATCTTGAACTGACCATTTATAAATGACAAACATTTCGTGTTTTTTTTTGTTTTTAACAAATAGTAAAGAATTTCCTATAAAGAGCACAAATCATAAATTCGGATCCAGAATGGGTTCATGGGGTAGCTTGAACCCCTTTTTTGGTCAGCAGTATTGACTAGTGATGTGCCGATGATCAAAAGACATCGATTAAGGTAGAGGATTTCTAAAAAATTCCCGCGTTTTTTGGCCGATTTCGGCCCATTTCGGCAATTTCCGTACAATTTCCGTAATGACGTAAACTATTCGGTACCATCCGTCAATAATCACATTTCTTGTAAAAACGTTATATTTTTTAAAAAGAGGTGAAAATTTCTTTATATTATTGAATTTCCATTACGTAGAATGCCTTTTCAAATAGTTAAACTAAACAGAGTAAAAAAATAATAAAATTTATAAACCGAAAGTTGTGTGACGTAATAATCCGAAATAGGCCAAAAAACGCGGGAATTTTTTAGGCATACTCTACCTTAATCATCAGTGAGAACCTCCCTATGCCGATAATCGATGTCATTATCCCATAATCAATTTAAACTGATGTATACCCCCGGCTGTAAACTACTGCACATTCAAACATATCTTTGTCAATATTTGTACTAGTCATAATTGTTCGTTCATTCTAATCAGTGCATATTTAATAAAAACACCTTAAAAAGTTTAATTTTTGTAATTGGAACACCAACCTTTATGTAAGAAAGTAGCAGCAAACACACAATAATAAGGGATATTATACAAGCTACTTATTAGAAACCATTTGTAAATGTAACACAGATATGATTAATAATCGGTGAAATCGCATCGGAAGTGGCAACCGATTCCATCATTCTGATGATCGATTGTGATTTGCAACCGATATCCCAACACTAGTATTTACTTTTCATCGGGATTTTGTCCAGAAATTTGGAAATTATCATGTAACTATCATGACTATAGTAACCATTTGACTACCCTAAATTAACCCACTTTCTGGAGATCTCACAACTGGCACTTAAACCAATATCTTCTATGTGTAAAGTAATTTGCATACCAGCAGAATATCTGTAATTAAATTTAAAAATCCAATTATCTTATATAATCCACTACTTCACAAACAACTAGTCATATTATTGGTCAAATTTGACTATATGCACCTGGTCCCAAGGCTGGTCGCCATTTCAGCCAATCAGATGCTTGAGATTTGAGACTGGTTTCCATGCTCAGCTTTATAACCTTCAGGCCAGGTCCATCATTACCTAATGTAAGTTTCCTTATTTTTTTTAATTTTCTTTTATGTTTTTAACAATGCCAACTAAAATATACCGGTACATGTAATATAATATTTTAAGAGCCAAAATATTCCAACTACAAACTTTAAGACAATATTATTTTTAAGTAGTTTTGCACAATTAAATAGCCAGTGTCTGCTAAATAAATAACTTAAACATATAAATAAATCCTTACCCTTCTTTTAATAGATCACAAAATCCTTAAATTTATACATAGCAGTATATAGGTAGCATTTAATATTAAAACCAACTTTTTCACAGTGCAGATCTGTTCAGCCTGCATCTCCTTGCCAAATGGTCAAAATCTATGTGCCATCTGATCAGGATCTACACGGATCTACACGGCTGCTGTTCATTATGTTATTTTTCACCAAGAAGTAGTCTTAGACAGAGTAGATCCTTATCAAACTGCATGGATGTGCCAGCTGATCTTGATCTACAATGTCTGCAAATACAATAAAACATGTACATAAAAAGTAAAAATTTAATAGTCAATGTGCTAGAAAGTCAGCTGTAGGTATCATGATACAATTACAGAGTGATCATATGCTAAATACAGTGACCATATGGCAACCTTGCATAATTTATGAAAAAATTCAAGTCAGGACAAAACAGATATTTACACTAAGTCTATTGTTTCTATTAAAATATCTTTCAACCACATTTAATGCTCAACATCACATCAGTTCACAAACTGGTACATGTATACATCAAATATATTCCGAAATTTCTAATATATAATAGATTATCCGAACATAATTATCCCTTATAATGTCCCACTAGGAATTCTAAGAGCTCTTTCACTGTCAAAGAGTTGGCAATTATTTATTTCCAATATTCAATATTTTCCAATGGGTTAGAGAATATTGGGACAGTCAGATAAGACGCTAGGACCGTAATTAATAGTAATGACTGTGGATATATTAAGACCAATACATGTGTATCAGGGCCGAATATCACAAACAATCTTATGCTCAAACTCAATTTTGAAAATCAACATACATTTGTATCTATTCAAGTTCAAATTAAGTGTTGGTAAAACCCCTGTCACACCAGGGTCGTGTTCTCTCGGCGTTCCCACGGCGTTCAAGAATGCCGAGGTACGCGCAGTAAGATAGCAAGCATCGCCGCAGCATGCACAAAACAAATGCCGTCGCTCGGCGTTCTGATAAGAGCCAGTGGGATCGTCGTATGGTCGCTGTAGCAGCGCAGTAAGGTCTCCTACAATGCCGCAGGAGCTCCGCGGGCGCTCACAGAGGTCGCAGTGCGAACGCTGTGGTTATCGGTGGCGCTTGCACGGAGCCTGCACGGCGTTGTCGGAGATTTCACTGCGTCTTTACAGCGCTTTATGGCGCATTTACAGCGCCTTAACGGAGTGTTAATTGTTTCACTGCGCTCTTTCAACGACTTAACGGAGCTGTCACGGAGATCAATGCGCTCCCAATGCACTTCTACCGCGTTGTCACAGCAATCATTGCGCTCCCAGTGCGCTTCTACCGCATTGTCACAGCGATCATTGCGCTCCCAATTAGCTTCTATCGCGTTGGCACAGCGATCAGTGCGCTCCCAATAAGCTTCTTCTACGTTCATTGACGTTTGTATGACTAGCATAATGTACAAGATTATCAAAGAAACATTCATTTCACCATGACATGACTGGGCTATTGCTGACCTACATGCATGTCAAGCAAACATACCAAGATAAAGACGTTTTGCGTATGATTGTATTACGACGATAGAGGAGAGTCTTTTTGCGACATAGTCTCACTGCTCAAGAACTAACAAGCAAATGAGGAAGATTCGTGATACACTTCGTTTTATAGTAAGAACGTCAGCAACACGCTGTCAGCTTAGCGTAAGCGATGTAAAAGCGCTGTGCACGCAGTGGAAGCGCCGTAAGAATGCCCTGAAAGCACAGTGCACGCAGTAAAGGCGCCGTAAGAGCGCAGGCAATCACCAAACAGAAGTCCGTAGGAACGCGACAGAACGCCATGTAAACTCCTAAGCAATGCCGTGGTCGCAATGAGGGGGCCGCACAGTCTTTATCTTCATGATAAAAGTAAGATTTTTCTTGCGATCTCATGGCGTTCTAGAAAATTAAACAACGCCGTGGCAACGCAGTGGAAACGCGCTGTAGTGTGACAGGGCCTTTGATCGGGAAAATTTACCCAGATTTAAAGTGTTGGTTATTTCATTAGTTCCTATTATCATGGATTTATTTCAAATAAAACTATGTCCTGCTTTGATATTCTAGAATACTAGTAAATGTTTAATTCCATGTTTTGAAATATATTTAAATGAGTGAGCTCCAAAATTTGTATTCAAAAATAAATAATTCCAGAGTTCACAGTCAAGCGAAATATATCTTAATCTTAAGATGATAAAAACTAATTTCTGTTTATTGCTTTAATGCTTTTAATGCATTATTTGCTTGAATTTGACAGAAAAAAAATGCATGAAATTATGTGTGTATGTGCACCAATATAAAAAAATATAATCATTTGAAAACAAAAATGATATTCCACAGTTTGAAAATGGTGGAACACCAATATAAAAAAATATAATCATTTGAAAACAAAAATGATATTCTACAGTTTGAAAATGGTGGAACACCTGCCACTATTTTATTTCACAGAGATAATTCTGTAATTCAAACTAGAGCATAAAAAATGGCTCCTTTGTTTTAGTAGGTAGGTCAGCGGTAATGGCAATGACATTTCCATCAATACTATATTTATAAACATCATAAAGACTACCATTTCATGTCTAAGTAAAATTAAGAGAAAATGTCACAGTTTCTTCTTACAATATCACCATGGTAACCAATCTAAATGGGGAAAAATAGCCCTAACAAGCAATCACAGAATAACAAATAAGAAGTTCTGTGATACTCAGTAAAAAGAATATGCTGAGATATTGTGATTTCAATCCAGGCGTGTAGAAGCGATTTGAACATTGGGGCTGCGGAAGAGATGGTTTTGGCTGCATAATTTTATCATTTATATGTCGATATACATGTCATAAGTTTCTTATTTTTAAATTATTATAATAATTACATGTATATCAAAAGATGCATAAGTTAGTTTCAAATCCATATTTACTGATTATTTCTTAGGAAATGATGTAATTTTGTGATATAAAATATTATACAGTTTTAAGAGCTTTCTTGAACTTTGCTGATTATGGTCTTCTATACGACATTGTTTCGCACTACTTATTTCAATACATTTAACTGGGATGACCTCCTTTTTTAACCATTGGTTTAACACCCTTAGGCAATCACGCGACACCTCACAGTTTCCTTGACGATGACACTTGACTGTATTAGCTAAGCCGATAACAATTTTCAGGTAAAAGGATGATCTTATGGCATGATTTTACTGTTTATGGCATTGCATAATCACCAAACAACCCTATTTTGAAGTCTTGGGGCTGCGGCTCCTGTGGCCCCTGCTCCTATGCGCCTGCAATCTAGCAAGAACAGACAGTCGACATATAATAGATTTAAGTATAATTTGGTAAAAATTGTTAAAAAGCACACTTATATATTTATTTTAAACTCTTTAATCACGAGCTGTGATAAAATTCACATTTGCCACCAGTCGTTAAAAACCTGTGCAAACCAATCACGCCAGACATTATGTTCACAATACCCCAAACAAGACTAAAATACAGTGATTTATTTTTGTGTACAATTGGTTTTTGGACACCAATCATGCCAACTGTTACCTGATCAAGTTTAAAACTGCACTGCATCATGAGTTTCTTTATAACAAAAGTTGTTGTTTTTTTATATTTTAACCTGTTACTCCATTATATACACTTCTTTACACCTGTGCAACCAGTGTAGATCCAGATAATCCATGCCATCTGATCTGGATCTACATTAGATGCATCTTGGTCAGAAATAACCTAATAAATCTAAAAGCAAACATTGTAGATCCTGATCAGATAGCACATATGTGCATGCTGATCTGGATCTACACTGCTCACCCACACAATAAAGGTGTATCTATGCAGTGTAGCGATAAACAATGAAAAATAAACAATTAGAACTTACCTGCAACGCTATGTAACTTCTTAACTGTTACATGTCAATTGTTACCTGATCAAGTTTAAAACTGCACTGCATCATGAGTTTCTTTATAACAAAAGTTGTTGTTTTTATATATTTTAACCTGTTACTCCATATATACACTTCTTTACACCTGTGCAACCAGTGTAGATCCAGATAAGCCGGTACCTCCATGCCATCTGATCTGGATCTACTGTAATCACTCTATGTATTGGGACACTCAATCTCACTAAAGTCAGATCTAACAAAATGTTAGATCTGATGACGGCCCGTAGATACCGTACATAAGCTTTAGCGGTTTTTCCCGATTTCTATTTTTAGAAATTATCAACACAGGAAGCATGATATACAGCGCTCGCAAAATGATATGAAGATGTAATTACATTAGAAATAATTGCAATACTACATAAACACAAAAAAAAATCAGCAAAATATGTCTTACGCAGGCTCTCAACACTTTTTATGGTTTAATATAGAATGTTTACTTTCACTTTCGCGATTTTGTAGGCGACAATCTGATTGGTTCAAAAAGGTTTGTGATAAAAGCACGTTTTAGCTATTCGTCGTCAGATCCTGATAGCGTAGCGGTTTTCAGGATATGATTTTAATCAGATTGTGGGACACTCTAAATATTGGGACACCCCTATTTTTCATGAAAATAAATATTTTTTGCGTCCCTAAATTTTGGGACACTTTTAGGATTAGTATTTTTCGGTGTCTCTAAGTTTTGGGACACTTTTAAAAACGGTATTTTCGCGTTCCTAAATGTTGGGACACGAGATTTTCGCTCGGTAATTATGATAGTCGGACCGTATTTTTCTTATATATTTTCGGTGCTTTTGTGTAGTTTACTTAGGTATCCCGTGTATTTACACGAGAAACTTATATTAATGTTGAGAGAATCAAATATAAGGGATTTAAGAAAAAAATGAATATCTTAAGTGCTGATGTACCTTCTTATTCAGTGAATAAACTTGCTCCGCTTCTCGTTTCCATTAAATTAAATAATTTTATTACTGGTATCATAAATTGTTATATCTTGTTTTTCTATCTGTTTATTGTCACTAACTCGATACATATTTTGCAGGTGCAGATAACAGCCTAAGGCGAGTGTCAGTGTCAGTCCTAAGTATGGATTATGTAGTCATGACGACCGCCAGTCATTCTTATTTTATAACTCGGGAGACCACATTATTGTAACTAAAATTACCGAAATCCCGGGGAAACAATAAAACCGACCAGTTTTCTTCATTAATAAACCCTTTCTTACAACTAAAACACATTCTGTTTTTATGATTTTTATTTCAAGCATAATGCATATTTAAAATGCAAGCAAACTTTTACAAGCAAATAGATCTGCTTATAAAAACAACAAAAATATAAACACTGAAACGAAAACACAGTATTTCAATGAATCAAAAGTTCACCAATTATGAGAATTTTTTATGTAACGTGCAGGCACAGTACTAGTTTAAATGTCCTATGAATAAGACGTAGCACATTATTTCTTTAAAACTGGTGGTTAATCTTTGTCATTTACATTAATTCTTATCAAAACAGTCTTTTAAATAACCGACAAAGGTGCGAAAACACCCCAATCAAGGCACCTGTTTCAAGTCGCCAAGCGTATTTCATCATTAAACTTGTCAATTACCACTAAATTAAACATTGCTCGACAAAATTTTACAAAAAAAAATAAAACATTATTATACCTTCAATTAATAATTTCACAAATATTAAAATTGTTTTATTTCGAGTAACCATAATATAACAGATGATCCGTATACGTTCCTATCATGTTTTAGACATACCTGTGTATGCATAGAAATCTACGTAACCCTAAATATTGGGACACTTTTTAAACAATTATTTTTTTGCGACCCTAAATATTGGGACACGAAAAATTTTAATTATTTTTAACTGTCCCAATACATAGAGTGATTACGGTACATTAGATGCATCTTGGTCAGAAATAACCTAATAAATCTAAAAGCAAACATTGTAGATCCTGATCAGATAGCACATATGTGCATGCTGATCTGGATCTACACTGCTCACCCACACAATAAAGGTGTATCTATGCAGTGTAGCGTTAAACAATGAAAAATAAACAATTAGAACTTACCTGCAACGCTATGTAACTTCTTAACTGTTACATGTCCTCAAAGCAAACTTCTATCCTTGACTATCCTCCCATTAGCTAAATGTCACACACCTTTTTAATGTAATGTTCACATCCAGATCGTGTTATTTCAATAAACCTGATTTGTCTCGAAGGATTGATTAACTGTTATTCCTTGGCAGACTCCATGAAATAGGATTTCAATTATTGTTATTTCCTACCACCAATATCTGTACATTTAGGAATCAGACTATTTTTTTCATAACACTGAATCGACTTCGTCAAATGTACAGTACATTTAGGAGGCAGACATGGGGAAATTATACGCTGATATATCTGACCAGATAAAAACAGTCACACAATGCAGAATACAACAGTAGCATGTGTAGGTGATATTGAACACTTCGCTGACACTTGCCGCTGAATAACTGTAAGCAATCTGGAAAATACAGATCAATATCTAAAATAATGTGAACATAAAATGCTGAATGGCATAATATAGGAGATAAAAATTCATCAGCAAAATGGTCGTAACAGCATGTAGGAATGCTGTCGCAAAGAAATTCTGAGTCTATTTTTTCCTACTGAAATATAGTGTCTAATAAAAAACAAGGGCCAGTGGGAAACGACTGCAAGCTCGACTATTCGAAAAGTCAGAATTATTAAGCACAATGTAACTGGGCTTCATTTAAACTGGGGAGTGATTCAGGAGTTTATGACGCCTCCAACAAACACACATGAACAAAAGTTTCTTAATCCAAGTTAGGAAATCAATAAATTACACTTAATTTATTCTTGTAGATTTTTTTGGGTTAACACAACCCAGCCCATACACCCCTGATCCCAAACCCATCAACCCACTATCTTTGCCCACCTATAGTGGTGTGGCTTGGTGTAGTACAGTATGGTATGCTGGTTGCTGGTGTTGTCACTGTTGGTGTTGTTGTTGGTGGTGGTAGTGTTGTTGCTGGTGGTGGTGGTGGTGGTGGTGGTGTTGGTTGTTGGTGTTGTTGTTGATGTTGTTGTTGGTGGTGGTGTTGATGTTGTTGGTGGTGGTATTGGTGTTGCTGGTGTTGTAAAAGTATAGTAAAAGTATAGTAATAGTAATAGTAATAGTATAGTATAGTACAGTGTAGTGTAGTGTAGTGTAGTGTAGTGTAGTGTAGTGTAGTGTAGTGTAGTGTAGTGTAGTGTAGTGGTAGTGGTAGTGGTAGTGGTAGTGGTAGTGGTAGTATAGTATAGTATAGTATAGTATAGTATAGTATAGTATAGTATAGTATAGTAATAGTATAGTAATAGTAATAGTATAGTAATAGTATAGTAATAGTATAGTATAGTAATAGTATAGTAATAGTATAGTAATAGTATAGTATAGTATAGTAATAGTATAGTATAGTATAGTATAGTATAGTATAGTATAGTATAGTATAGTATAGTATAGTATAGTATAGTATAGTATAGTATAGTATAGTATAGTATAGTATAGTATAGTATAGTATAGTATAGTATAGTATAGTATAGTATAGTATAGTATAGTATAGTATAGTATAGTATAGTATAGTATAGTATAGTATAGTATAGTATAGTATAGTATAGTATAGTATAGTATAGTATAGTATAGTATAGTATAGTATAGTATAGTATAGTATAGTATAGTATAGTATAGTATAGTATAGTATAGTATAGTATAGTATAGTATAGTATAGTATAGTATAGTATAGTATAGTATAGTATAGTATAGTATAGTATAGTATAGTATAGTATAGTATAGTATAGTATAGTATAGTATAGTATAGTATAGTATAGTATAGTATAGTATAGTATAGTATAGTATAGTATAGTATAGTATAGTATAGTATAGTATAGTATAGTATAGTAATAGTATAGTATAGTAGTAGTATATTATAGTATAGTAATAGTATAGTAATAGTATAGTAATAGTATAGTATAGTATAGTATAGTATAGTATAGTATAGTATAGTATAGTATAGTATAGTATAGTATAGTATAGTATAGTAATAGTATAGTAATAGTATAGTAATAGTAATAGTATAGTAAAGTATAGTATAGTAATAGTAATAGTATAGTAATAGTAATAGTATGGTATAGTATAGTGTAGTGTAGTGTAGTGTAGTGTAGTGTAGTGTAGTGTAGTGTAGTGTAGTGTAGTGTAGTATAGTATAGTATAGTATAGTATAGTAGAGTAGAGAGTAGAGTAGAGTAGAGTAGAGTAGAGTAGAGTAGAGTAGAGTAGAGTAGAGTAGAGTAGAGTAGAGTAGAGTAGAGTAGAGTAGAGTAGAGTAGAGTAGAGTAGAGTAGAGTAGAGTAGAGTAGAGTAGAGTAGAGTAGAGTAGAGTAGAGTAGAGTAGAGTAGAGTAGAGTAGAGTAGAGTAATGAGTAATGGTAATGGTAATGGTAATGGTAATGGTAATGGTAATGGTAATGGTAATGGTAATGGTAATGGTAATGGTAATGGTAATGGTAATGGTAATGGTAATGGTAATGGTAATGGTAATGGTATGGTATGGTATGGTATGGTATGGTATGGTATGGTATGGTATGGTATGGTATGGTATGGTATGGTATGGTATGGTATGGTATGGTATGGTATGGTATGGTATGGTATGGTATGGTATGGTATGGTATGGTATGGTATGGTATGGTATGGTATGGTATGGTATGGTATGGTATGGTATGGTATGGTATGGTATGGTATGGTATGGTATGGTATGGTATGGTATGGTATGGTATGGTATGGTATGGTATGGTATGGTATGGTATGGTATGGTATGGTATGGTATGGTATGGTATGGTATGGTATGGTATGGTATGGTATGGTATGGTATGGTATGGTATGGTATGGTATGGTATGGTATGGTATGGTATGGTATAGTATAGTATAGTATAGTATAGTATAGTATAGTATAGTATAGTATAGTATAGTATAGTATAGTATAGTATAGTCTATGCCCCCACCCACCCCACAATTACTCAACACTTTCAACCAAAGTATGTGAAGTACATCTGTTTTAAACATTTTCTATAGCATTTCATATGAAAAACACTAACATTGAACCTTTAAGAATTATTTATAAGTCTTAATTCTAATTTCAAGTGAAAAGGGCAAAAATCAAATATAAAAAAGCAAGGATGAGTTATGGGTCTTTGAAAATAAACCTGATGTAAGATAAAATAAAGGTATACAAAGTTTTAAACCTTAATTTTTAAGTCTAAAAAGGGCAGTAATTTGAAAAAATTCAAAGAGTTATGGTTCTTGGCATACATAGTCAGGGTCATGATGATGAATAAGTTTCAAAGCTATAGTACAAGAAGTATGAAAGTAACTAGCTTGCACGCAAACTTTAACCTGAAATTCTAAGTCAAAAAAGGGGCATAATTTGATTAAAAATGAAAGAAAGAGTTATGGTTCTTGGCATACATAGTCAGGGTCATGATGGTAAACAAGTGTCTTAAGTTTCAAAGCTATAGTACAAGAACTATTTAAGTAACTACCTTGCACGCAAACTTTAACCTGAAATTCTAAGTCGAAAAAGGGCCATTATTTGATTAAAAATGAAAGAAAGAGTTTTGGTTCTTGGCACACATAGTCAGGGTCATGATGGTAAACAAGTGTCTTAAGTTTCAAAGCTATAGTACAAGAAGTATTTAAGTAACTACCTTGCACGCAAACTTTAACCTGAAATTCTCAGTCGAAAAAGGGCCATAATTTGTACAAGATGAAAATTAGAGTTATGGTTCTTGGCAGACAAACTTGAATTATGATGATGAAGAATTGTTGAAAATTTCAAAGCTGTAGTATGAGTAGTATAAAAGTTATGGGTTTGTACAGTAGTTTCCACGCAAACTTTAACCTGAAATTCTAATTCGAAAAAGGGGCATAATTTGATAAAAATGAAAGTTAGAGTTATGGTTCTTGGCATACACACTTGGGATATAATGATTAACAAGTGTTGAAAGTTTCAAAGCTTTAGTATAAGTAGTATTGAAGTTATGAGTTTGTACAGTAGCTTGCACGCAAACTTTAACCTGAAATTCTAAGTCGAAAAAGGGCCATAATTTGATCAAAATGAAAGTTAGAGTTATGGTTCTTGGCATACACACACGGGACATGATGATGAACATGTGTGCCAAGTTTTAAAGCTGTAGTATAGGTAGTATTGAAGTTATGAGTTTGTACAGTAGCTTGCACGCAAACTTTAACCTGAAATTTTAAGTCAAAAAAGGGCCATAATTTGATCAAAATGAAAGTTAGAGTTATGGTTCTTGGCAAACACACTCAGGAAATGATGATGAACATGTGTGCCAAGTTTAAAAGCTGTAGCTATAGTAGTTTTTAAGATATAGGTAGGTTGCACGTAAACTTTAACCAAAGCGGGACGCCAACGCCGACGCCGACACCCAAGTGAGTACAATAGCTCGACATATTCTTCGAATAGTCAAGCTAAAAATGAAAGTTAGAGTTATGGTTCTTGGCATACACACTTGGGATATGATGATTAACAAGTGTTGAAAGTTTCAAAGCTGTAGTATAAGTAGTATTGAAGTTATGGGTTTGTACAGTAGCTTGCATGCAAACTTTAACCTGAAATTCTAAGTCAAAAAAGGGCCATAATTTGATCAAAATGAAAGTTAGAGATATGGTTCTTGGCATACACACACGGGACATGATGATGAACAAGTGTGCCAAGTTTTAAAGCTGTAGTATAGTTAGTATTGAAGTTATGAGTTTGTACAGTACCTTGCACGCAAACTTTAACCTGAAATTTTAAGTCAAAAAAGGGCCATAATTTGATCTAAATGAAAGTTAGAGTTATGGTTCTTGGCAAACACACTCGGGCCATGATGATGAACAAGTGTGCCAAGTATAAAAGCTGAAGTTATAGTAGTTTTTAAGATATAGGTGGGTTGCACGTAAACTTTAACCAAAGCGGGACGCCGACGGCAACGGCGATGCCGACGCCCAAGTGAGTACAATAGCTCGACATATTCTTCGATTAGTCGAGCTAACAATGGTTAGTTCATAAACATGTACATGTTAGATAGTACATGTATTAGTTACAAGAAATACAACTTAATTAACACTCCGGCTGTTGTTAGCAGAAATTTTCAATCCATATATATGATACTTAATGATCTGTACCAAAGGGGTAGCAAATATTAGCTTGCCCTGTGTTGTAAGCACTGATATCTAGCAAAACTGTTCAAAATTTACTAAGACCAAATTACCATATCTCTACTCCATGGGATATCGCTGAAATGGGATGCAGTGCCCAGTGTAGACCCAGATTACCCTGTTCATTCATGCAGGACTGACACTTTGCTTTTAGATTAGGTTACAATTGTATTTCTGACAAAAAATCTAACCGAGTCTCTACTAAGGACATCTGACCCAGAGGTTGCAGATTCAGGTCTAACCAGGGACTTCTTATACAGAGGTTGCAGGTCCAAGTCCTACTATGGTTAAATTTTTCTGAAATTTTCTAGAATCCACACAAATGGTCCAAATACTGATTTGAACCAACAGCATGACCTACCAATTATAATCAATGAATTATTCGTTGACAGTAACAAGTACAGTGAAATCTCTCTATTGAGACCACCTCTGTGAACTGTACAAAGGTGTTCTCAACAGTGAATTTTCTTTTGTCCAGTTCCCAGAGGTGGGCAGGGTTCTCAATAAGTTTCAGTCCAGCAGGCCCAATTAACAATCTAGCAGGCCTGCTAGGGGGGTCCGGGGGCATGGCCCCTGAAAATTTTGAAACTGATCACTTCATTTCCTGCATTTTATGCTAAATCTATACTATTTAATAGCACTATATTGAAGCCATTTTGTGGCATATTTTAATGCAAAAATAAGTTTGAAGTATCTTTATTACATGGGTATGATACTACCATGCAATGTGCATACTATAAACACATTTTTTGCACATAACGCTGATATCCAAAGTATGCCGAAACAGCATTAAATAGCGCAAAGGGGAGAAAGTGCCGAAAAAGAACCATCCATAGCTAAAAACACAGGCATGGAAAATGATCGATTTTTGATCTGTTGGGAATTTAAGCCGGCCAAAACTTCATTTTAAATGTCCATTTTGGCTGATGGCCGGCTCTTATTGAGAACCCTGGGTGGGCATAAAGAGATTTCACTGTACTTGTTACTGCCAATGAATTCTTCATGCTTGGACTGCATTCTGTGTTTCAAATCATTATTTTGTGTTAGAAACTAGTGCATAACTGTTGAAAAGGACATTGGAATTATTATAGTGGTCTTATTATCGAGGTAGTCTTCATTTTGGTGTGGTCTAAATACAGACTTTACTAGAAATACAAATGGAAGCTTGATATAAAATGGAATAAGAAAATCCTTACTACAGAACAAAGGTTAACTGTACCAGATGAACCAGC
This sequence comes from Corbicula japonica, assembly GCA_038501625.1. NCBI lineage: Eukaryota > Metazoa > Mollusca > Bivalvia > Venerida > Cyrenidae > Corbicula > Corbicula japonica. Next base: position 967,735 of record JAZAYU010000104.1, read on the forward strand.
ATTTGTATATTGGAAACTAATAGTCTAATTATGACCTTCCCTTGATACAATGATAAAGCTTGCAGCATAAGCTCAAAGTCTATAAAATTCTTAATATTATGTGAATGTGAACACTTGCACAAGTCATGTGGTGTATAAAGATTTGTAATACTCCAGGCCATGGCGTTTTGCAGTGCCATGGGAAGAGGCCCATGCCATTTAATTTCGGGGGAAATAGCGTCATTTCAAGAGCGAAAGCGAAATAAAAACTTCCTGAGGCAAATGAACATTTTGGGAAAAACTGCATGATTTTAAAGAAATTTTGAGAGTGGAAGGGGCCTTAAAATGCCCTTAATAAAGAAGGGGAAAATAGACCCAGTTAGTTGTTAACTTAGAAACCCAGACATAGGCATTACACCACAAACAGTTGCATGATCTACCGTCTGTGGTGTAAAGCCTTCATCTGGGTTTATGGTTATGTCAGACAAACATTGAAACCATATGGCATGGTTAATACATTATACCAAATTTATTATCAAATCCCTGAAATAAAACAAAAATTACAAAATCAGATATGTTATGCACTAACCTATCTTTTTTTCTAATCCATATACCGGTAATACAAATTTGCACATCAACCTATCTATAAAAATAATAGAAATCTGATGCTGTAGCTATTGATAAGTGATCTAAAGGACAGTCTATAGACTGCCTGTCAACACAGGAATGCTGTAGTTTATAGATAATTCTCCTCTGGCTAAATCAATAACCCCCTACTTGCTTGCCTTATATCATCAGTTATTGATCAGTAAGACAACTCTAGCTAAAAGTGTTACATATCAAGGGAGAGAATCTCTGTAACCCAAACTTGGTTATAATGAACAAGTAAACATTTTGGCCTAAAAATATGTTTGTTTAGGGTAACATCTCCAAAATCAAATGGAAGGATTGGGAGGGATTTCATTTTTCTGATTTATTCTGTTATTAACCGAATAATTTAATAAGTTCTTGGTAATGTTTTTAACAAATGTTGCAAGATATATTGTAATTATTAATTTATTAAAGTAACGAAGGCTTTCACGGTTGCAAATAAAACTAGAAGCTGTGTTCAGACAACACATATGGCCCCGGTAGCGAAGTTTGTCATGATACATTACAAATTTAAAATGATAGCACAGTGTTAAAACAGGAACTAAAATCACAAGTTAGTTCTAAAAAATGAAAAAAACTTTCTGATTAATGTAACCTATAATCAAAGATTATTAATTACAGATTATTCAAGACAAAAATTGGAAAATTTAACCAGATGACGTACAAAATAACAGACGAATGGTTCAATCACTAGATGCCGGGGGCTTAAAAAGAATCAAGGAGGAAAGATGAGCATAAAATTTAATGAGGAATGTTTAATTCAGAGAAGGATCAGTAAAAAGATGTTTAAAACTGTTCAGCTACAGAAAAATAAGTCAAAAATACACACCTATGCTAAGTGTCCAAGGCTATAAAGCTGAGCATGGAAACCAGTCTCAAATCTCAAGCATCTGATTGGCTGAAATGGCGACTGGTCGCCATTTCAGCCAATCAGATGCTTGAGATTTGAGACTGGTTTCCATGCTCAGCTTTATAGACTTCAGGCCAGGTTTTATCTATGAGTGAACTGTTTAACCCCTTTACTCCACATATACAGGTTTTATTCATGTCTGATCAGATTAGATCCAGATCTGCTGAAAAATACAGATCATCTTATCTGGATCTACATTGGTCACTTCTTTATCAGAAATAACCTTTTTGATCTAAATGTGAACAGTGTAGATCCTGATCAGATGGCAAGGATTTGTTGACTGATCTGGATCTTCACTGTTGAATAGAATTTATTATTTGCAAACAGCAATTTCTGGTTTTGGCAAAGACTTCAATTAACCAGTGGTCTGATGTTTCTCTTGCTTCTTGATTATTTCCGTTTTTATGTTAGCTCCTTTATAGGCTGCCTTTGTTCCTCAAGTTACAGATGTGCCCTGGGCGGTAGATGGAGCAATTACAGTAAAAGAATCACTTCATTGTCCATGAAACTTACATATATTTTGGGGGGCAATAACCAATAGCTACATACAAATGAAGAGGTCTGGAAACCACAGCCCTAGAAACTCCAAGGATTTTTATTCTGGATAATATTTTTTACATCAATTTCTTTGTTTTTGACTACATAAGTTGTAAAAAGGAAACATATTTACAACAGACCTGTCAAAACTTCTTCACTATAATGCCAGAGATTTTTGTCTACATACATGTATTTAGGTGATGATGACATGATGATGTTGTTGTTTAATGTCTTGATGCTGCTGCTAACTAAACAAAAAAGAACTTATTATATATAATAAATAGTTTGCCATTTTTGTTAGAACTAGTTTCAATATGACTTTAATATTAATTTTTTATTGTTCATTTTTAACTTTTTCTTAAACATGTTAAGACCTGTTTTAACAATTTTAGAAAGAGTGTGCACCGAAGAAAATAGATAAGGCAAATGCCCAATGTCCCAGTTTAGTTTATGACATGTGGTTATTGATATGCCAGGGGCAGCTTGTCACTGACCATGTCCTCATTATCTCGTAATTAACAGAAAATGAGTGACTGTGCCGTAGAATAACTATTATGTTCATTAAACAACTTTAAATAGGGTTTAGTTAATTTATATTGTTTGCAATATCTTACAAATCAAAAGATTTTGAATGTAAATCAGGAGATCACATAAATTTGCACAAAAGTAGTAACTGTTTGTGTCTCAGTCCATGCAGGTCAATGTGCATGAGCCATTTGAACCGTTAGAAGCTGGAATCCCCGAGAAAGTGGCATAACTTAAAATCTGGAGATTTAGTATAAAATCATTCATCTTTTTTTTCAACATATCAAAAATATATTCATTTTATCAATAACAAGATAATATTAGATTTTCTAATTACCGTATTTTCCCGCTTATAAGACGGGGTTTTTCCCTTGGAAAATAGCCTTTAAAGTAGGGGACCCGTCTTATAAGCGCGATCCACAAGAAGACCTCGTTTTTTGGCAGTTTTTTTTACAAGTTTCTTATAAAAACATACGATTTTTTTAAATCTGGCCGTTATCTTTCGGGTAATTTTTCGGTAATTAATTTTCGAAGAGCATTTTAATATAAGTTTGACCTTTTTTTTCTTCGTTTAGTAATTAAAATTTTATAAATCTTTTTCATATTGAAGATATAATATGGAAATTATTACGGACATCACTCAATGTTAATATAAGCAATGTTTGTTGTAAGGACTATTATTTCTTATAATATAATTAGCATAGTTCTCTGTTCATGTTTGCCAGAGTAATAATGCTAATTGAATATTTTAGCCAGTTTGCATATTGTTATAATCTCAAATTAACCCCACTGCTTTTCAGTTTGAAGAAAATTGTCACAGGCGTTATAATTGCATAAGGCTGTGTTGTTTGAATCTGTCACCAGGTATTGTTAATTGATTAACAGAGTCTGACATTGCTGTCAACACCTCTTGCAAACTCCAAAATTCAGATTATATGACACAAACTCAGCATGAATTGAAGTGACAGGATACAGTTTGTTTTCCCCGAGGCTTGACTGTTCTTGCTTTTGACAAAGTTTAATTTAATTTAACATCCGGGTCCGAACTCAATGAAATTTCACCCCGTCTTATAAACGGGTCTATACAAAAAACTCAGATTTTGGCGGCAAAGTATGGGTCCCGTCTTATAAGCGGATCGCCTTATAAGCGGGAAAATACGGAAATATATTGATGTCTGGACCTTAAGGTGGTATCATTTGTCACAATATACTGTTAAAGTAGGGGGGAGTGTGGTGACCTATTTTAATAAAATTCATGTTATTTAATAATTATAATAATCATATTTATATTTTTTTATAATTCCTGATTGACCTGTAACATTTATATGCCCTATAATTGATATCTGAAGTAATAAGAAGATTTTTAATTATTAAATAACATGAATTTTATGAAAATAGGACACCACACTCCCCCCTACTTTAACAGAACATTGTGACAAATGATACAATGTACCACCTTAAGAAAGTCCTCATAAGAATGGCTAGATCTAGTAAATGAGGTCTGACTAAAGATCCAGTTGCCAGACCTCTAGCCTGGCAATCTCGGGATCTGTTTCCTATTATCAACTGCCTTTTAAAATCCTGCATATTACTCAAAATACATGAAAAACCTTAGGCTTTACAGTTCAATGAAGTTTCATTATCAAGTGGAAAATATTTCACAATAATGCCACAGGCCCACAACAAATCCGATTTTACACTACCTACCTCACGCAATTGTGAATGATGAGAAAGTCTATGATTATCCTATGATCAAGTTCATTTTAGATGTCGACTTTTTTAAATAGAGCAGGGGATACAGTTATCGACAGTTTAAAATTAAAAAAGTCATAATTTAATTCACTTTGCTAACAACTGTTCTGTTATGTTTGATGTTATTGATGAGTTATTGACAAGTATATATAATCCGTAGTAGTGCTCACAATGTAGTGAAATAGCAACACAAGACGTGCGTCTGCTACTCGGTTTATTCTACAAGTGAAGCCTTAACATTTGAGCGATGAATGTATAGTATTTAGATATAGTCTATTTCAAAATACAACATCTCCCTGTTTTCAAAAGAAATAACATATAATATAAATAATGTAATAAATGAATGATCAAATTTTATTATGTCAAAATATTATACGAAAAATTTCTGTTGATTATTTGAAAATAACTTTAAACTATTAAATTAGTATTTATATAATACTTAAATAAGATGTAATATTATTTGAATAAAATTTAATGATATATTGTCATTGTATGTTTCAAGACTTCGTTTACTGTTGTTATTGTCCACAATCACTTCACCCATTCATTTCCAACATATTTACGGTTGTCACGCACTAATCGTCCAGCCCTTGTTTTGTATTCAGTGTTCATTGGCGGGTCATTATTATTGTCTGGAAAATTTGAAGATTCTTGGGGTAAAACAGGGGTTACAGGGGTTACAGGGGTTACAGGCAGTTGCTCATGTTGCAAAACTTGCGCTTGGAATGGCTCAATGTCATTCGTGTTTTCGCGCGTTTTGTTTAACACTGACCGATTTCTGCGAAAGATGCTGCCGTCAGGCATTTCAACATGATATGAACGATCACTGTGTACCTTAACGACTCTTCCTAATTTCCATATTTTCCCGAATTTCACACGAACTGATTGTCCTACAGACAATGGTGGTAACGATCGTGCTGACTTGTCGAAATTCGACTTTTGTCGTTGTTTTGATGCTTGCATTTTGCTACGTACTTGCTGAGCATTAACTAACATTGGTTGCAATGCTTTGTTGGTTATCGGCACGATTGATTTAGTGCGTCGGCCTAACAATAATTGACTTGGTGAATAACCACATTCTAATGGTGTGTTGCGATACTCAAGTAACGCTAGAAATGGATTTGTCTTAGTGTCCTTGGCTTTTTGCATAAGTTTTTTCGCGATACCCACACCTTTTTCGGCAAGGCCATTACTTTGCGGGTGACCTGGAGATGAGGTTCTGTGTTCAAAACCCCACTCTTTAGCAAAGTGTTTGAATTCTGCGCTGGTGAACTGGCTACCGTTATCTGATACCAGAACATCGGGTATTGACATTCGCGACATGTGCTTTTGCAATTTTTTTATTACTGTTTGTGATCTTGTGTCTGGCAGATAATCCACCTCAAAGAATCTACTGTAGTAATCTATTGTGAGTAAGAACTCTTGTCCATTAAAATGAAACAAATCAGTTGCGATTTTCTGAAATGGCCTGTCCGGAAATTCGGTTGTTATCAAGGGTAGCGGTGCGTTTGCATCCCTGTGTGTAAGACAAACTGTGCAGTTTGTTACATAATCAGTAATCTGCTTTGACATTCCTGGCCAAAATAACGAATCTTTTGCACGTTCAAGTGTTTTTGTAATTCCTAAGTGAGATGCGTGAACTTTTTGCACAAGTTCATGTCGCAGTGCTTTTGGAATGATTAGCGTGTGTCCTCTAAATATCAAACCATCCTCTAAACTTATTTCATCGCGATGATTGAAATACTCCATGACATTTGGATCACAAGCTGACCTAGATTCTGGCCAACCTTGTTCTATAGTCTGTTTCAATTTTGTCATCTGAGAGTCTCGTTTAATTTCCGCGCGTATGATCTCAAGTCTTCTGTCTGTGACATGCAATTGTTTTTGTACTGTGTGTACATGATAATCTAAACCTTCGATCATATTGGGGAACGTATCGGGTAATGATTGTCTTGAGAGATAGTCACTTACTGGTATGTTTTTGCCTGGCACGTGGCAAACATTTATCTCGTATTTTGATAGCGCAAGTAACATTCTGGCAAGGCGCGGCGGAGCAGCCGACAATGGCTTTTTCATGATTGCTGAGATTGGTTTATGGTCGCAGCGCACAAGAACCTTCCTGCCATATGTGAATTGATGGAATCTTTTAAGTCCAAACAAGATTCCAAGTAGTTCTTTTTCTATTACAGCGTAACCTATTTCAGTCTGCGTTAGTGACTTACTTGCGTATGCAATGGGTTTGTCGTCTTGCATGAGACAACATCCTAACCCGTACTTACTTGCATCCGTTTCTAGGACAAGCGGCTTTTGAGGGTCATAATAACCTAGTACTGGAGACTGCGTTATTATTTCTTTAACCTTTGAGAATGCTTGCTCTTGCGGGGCGTCCCACAGGAACTCAACGTCCTTTTTCAACAAGCTTCGGATAGGCGCGGTAACCTCTGCTAGGTTCGGGGCAAATTTTGACAGATAGTTAATCATTCCCAACAGAGTTTCGACCTTTTCGCGGCAGTCTGGTTTCGGCAATTCTGTAATTGCTTCGATTTTCTTCGGATCGGCCTTGAGCCCAGTGTCCGTGATCACGTGACCAAAGAATGGAACTGATTTGACGCCGATTGAACATTTTTGTGCATTGAATTTTATTCCTTGTTCGCGCGCGCGTAGCAATACCTGTTTGAGGTTTCTGTCATGTTCCTCAGGGGTGCATCCCCATATCAAAATGTCATCTACCAGTGGGTGTACGCACGGTAGTCCTTCAAATACAAGGTTGACCTTTTGACAAAAAATATCACTTGATGCTTTACAACCGTAGGGTAGACGTAAATATCTGTATCTTTGGAACGGTGTTGCAAAGGTAGTTAGAAATGAAGACTCTTCATCTAACTCTACGCTCCAGTATGCATGTGTCAAGTCTAACAAGCTAAAGTGTTTTGCACCAGCGAGTTTAGCGGTCACATCATCTAGAGTCGACATAGCGTAGTGCGGTCGGCGGATCGCGTCATTTAACGGTTTTGGATCTAGACAGATCCGTAATTTACCGTTTGGTTTTTCAACCACTACGATTGGGTGAACCCAGTCGGTGGGCTCCGTTACTGGCGTAATGATTTTGTCTTTCACCATTTGATCAAGTTCTGCTTTTAAGCGCGATTTTAGAGCTTCCGGTACGCGTCTGGGTGGCGCAATTACCGGTACGGCGTCCTCTCTTAAGTACAGTTTACTCTTACCGGGAAGTATGCCTACGCCCTTGAATAAGTCCTTATATTCGGACATGACAGATTCTTTAGTCATCGTTTGACATATTTCTCGATCAACAGCGTATGTTAGTTGGAGCAATCCCAACTCTAGGGATGTTTGTAAGCCAACTAATGGAGGTGCCTCGTTGTCTACAACGTAAAAGGTTGTGTTTACCATTTCGGTACGATATTTACAATCGAGATTGATTATTCCAGTGACATTTATGTTATTACCAGAGTACGAAGTGAGTTTTGAGTCAGAAGCTTCCAATGGGGATTTGATATTGAGCATTTCTAAGTGTCGTTTTGGCAACGTGTTAACGCTACTGCCTGTATCAATCTTAAAACGAATGTTTTGAGATTTCGGACCAATGCCTAAATTTACAAATGCGCGAGTTTGGGCAGACGATTGTGTGTGACTTACCCCAATAGTGTCTATGAAATAATTATCCATCCACGAATCATCCTCATCAGACGAAATATCACTAGTATTTGTCACTTCGTGCACGTTTTTCTTTGATCGGCAGACCACTTTCCAGTGATTATACTTCTTGCACAGTCCACATTGCTTGCCATATGCAGGGCACTTCCGTTTGTCAGATTGATTATGAATTGTTCCACAATTTCCACATGTAGATTGTTGTTTCTGATTTTGTTGTGGAACCTGATTCTTCCGGTGTTGTTGATGTCTTCTTCCACGGCCACGGCCACGGGTGTTAACGAAGTTTACATCCTGGGTGGTTGACTTTGCGTTCAGCGCGTCCATCTGTTTCTTACAGTACTCGAAATTTTGTGAAATTTGAATAGCTTTTTCTAGTGTGAGTCCTTCTCCCTCATTTATTAACTTCTCTCTTAGTCTTTGATTGTTCACCCCAAAAATGATTCTGTCTCTAATCATTTCCTCGATCGTGTTTTCATGGTATTTACAGTCAATGATTTTCAATTTAAGTCTGGTTACAAATTGTTCCATGCTGTCTTCTCCTTGTTTTTCGTTATTGAACTGGTACCTAGCGAAAATTGGATTCAGTGTTGGTTGAACATGTTTTCGAAATTTGGTATAGTAAGTGTCCAGTTTCTTCTTTTCATCATTTGTCAGTGTCCAGGACTGCGAGATGTCTTGTCCTTTTTCACCGACCCAGATTAGCAGAAATGCAATTTTTTCTTCCTCCGATTTGTTCTTTAACGGTCCGGCAAATATCAATCCAATATGCCTTTCAAATTTCTCCCATGTGGTTGGCAAGTTCGAACTTTCCCAGTTCATTACTGGTGGTGAAATTCCAGATAATGCCATTTTTATTTTGAACTTTTCTGAGTCCACTTGTAAGACGTGTTTTCAAAGTTCTGACACCATGTTCTGTTATGTTTGATGTTATTGATGAGTTATTGACAAGTATATATAATCCGTAGTAGTGCTCACAATGTAGTGAAATAGCAACACAAGACGTGCGTCTGCTACTCGGTTTATTCTACAAGTGAAGCCTTAACATTTGAGCGATGAATGTATAGTATTTAGATATAGTCTATTTCAAAATACAACAACAACAACAAGACATTTCCCTATAATGTAAAACAAGTTTTTATTGGTCAATCTGTATGGTATTTCCGGGTTACTGTGTTATCTTAACATTGTGATTATTGAAAATATCTAACAGGCATAGGGACACAGTTACCGACAGGGAGCTACAGTTATCGACAGGGTATCGGATAAGAGAATATATCGCTAATCGAATAGAAAATTTGCATTTTTTGGGGGCCAAAACTGATTGAAATCGAATATTTTCTTCCCCTGTTTACAGGAAATGACACCGGATGTACCGTTTATCGTCCGTATCAAAGCTTATGACACCCTTATTATTTGTCTATTGTCAGCTGATAAATCCAATTAAATATTTTGACAGCGATGAACAGGGACAGTGAAGCCTCTGGGCAAACAAACTGTAACCTGTCACCTCTTTTAAACAGCTTATTCAATCAGGCATTAAAAAATCTGTTACAAACACACAACAGCCTAGGACTATCCGTTATCGAGACGTTATTGGTACATGTACTTACAAAAATCCATGTTTAGATTCCATTGTCTCTTTTTAATTATCGCATAAATTAATCCGCACAATTCAGAAACAAACAAAAAGTAATTTCTCAATCATGTTAAAATAGATTAGATCATAGATTTTTGTACATTTCTTTGATCCGCCTTTCATGTCAATTTCATAAGGAGACTGAATATGATTGACAGTTAGTATGAAGGTAAACATTGATACCAACCATCAATGAAATGCAACTTCAAAGGAAATTGTCGGCTCGTATCAAGACTGTGTTTTTTGTCGGCTCTGCTTTGAAATCGTTTGATCTACAAAACTGTGTACCTGATATTTCACATTTTTAGCTGGGTTAAATTGGTTGATGATGCAATAATACTGAAATATGATACTTGAGATAAAATTGGGATGTAATTTATTATGGAATATGTTCGCATTGGTTAGTGTTTTAATACTTATATCACATTCACGTTGTAAATGTCGCGGTAGCATAATATAATTTGAAACTTCGATTTTGTAGCAGAACATGACAGAAGGGTCTGTTTATTAATAAATAAACATATAAAATAATGCATATTTATCCAGAACACGATCTACCTGACCTCCCTTGTCAACAAATATATGCAGATTTCATGATGAATACGATTACCGGCCAATAGGGTACTCCGGGAAAAAGAATAGTTTTAGCTGACAATTTGTGTATTCGATTTGCCGGAGTCTACTGTATTTATCAAAGGTAAGGCATACATTAAAAGATCTGTTGATGTTAAAATTTAATACTTAAAAACACAATGTACATTAACAAGAAACTTATTAATGAAAAAAAAAATCAACATAAGGTCTAAAACTGTCGATAACTGTAGACATTTGTTATTTACGGACACAGTTATCGACACCCCCCGACATAAGACCCATAACCATGTTCTGTAACACTTAGTATTATTTTACCTGCAAATATACATCAAGGGGTTAAATTAGTGTACAGCAACCGCCTGAAATACCTTGCAAAAATCACAAGTAACAAAACTTACGATGCCGGTGACCTTACCTTGTGACGTAAGAGCTTCTATTTTAGGAAACAAATACACACTGTACTCGAAGAAAATTGCACTGGTCTTAAAAAATATGGCGTATGGATTTAAGTTGGACTCAGAAAGAGTGCTGTTGTATATATTGTTAGAAAGATGACATCATTAATAACTGATGACTTCATTTTAATATGAATATTAGACAAAAGAAAATAAACTGTCGATAACTGTAGCCTGTCGGTAATTGTATCCTCTGCTCTATAAGTTTTTAATCATTGTTTAGTAGATTTTTCTTCTGCATTTGTTGTTGTTGTTGATTAATGCAGATACGGGTAAAAACCGGTAATCCGGACCAACAAGGAATTAAGCAGGCGCGTAGCCAATCTGAATCTTTACATAAATGCGACAAAATATGCCGTGTCAATTTGAGTTATTATCAAAAATGCAGTTAATTAATTAAGAATATAATACTTGTTAACACAACCACAGTTCTTAAAAATCCATATATAACATAGTTTCAATCATCTTGATACATAAAATATGAATTTTTTAGAACTACGATTCTGACGTCGAATTTTCGCATATTTTGATAGAATTGAATAATATGAATGATCTCACACGATTTTTTTTTCAAGAAAACAAGAGCATATCAGTTAGAATATGGAATAATGCCAATGACCGGACAGCATTTTACAACAAAGGTGTATCGGTTAGGATTTGCAGTGTGGGGTGGGGCGGTTGGTCAAGTGCCAGTGGGTGTTGGCTATACTTTGTATGCCTCGCATTATCAGAATTGTACCTACGCTTGAATAGTAGTTTAAGTTTTATCTCCGATACCCTGATTGAATTCAAAAATGCGGGTGCAGTTTAAAACCACTGATGCAACAAGGTAATAGCCATTTTTTAAAGATTTTATTCATGAACTTAAAAAAATAAAAGGCGATCAACGGTTAATTTTTCCACGTTATTCGTAAAAACATCTATAAATTCAAAAGGAAATGTTATCAACATTATATTCTACAGCGCTCTGCATGCCCGGTAATAAACCCATCTACAGTATCTTTGATTGTTAAACTTACCTTTTTTGTTGCACGGTGTTGGCAGGGGTTTAGGAGGCTATGAAGGTTCTATGGGGAGTTCTTTTAAAGGAACCTAGAATTAAACTCTGTTTCTTTTATCCTAGTCCTCGTGTGTTTGCTGATTTGACTCCAGGGGATCTGGTCTCGGTAAGGTAATTGAGTACTCGCTCTTTTACTTTACAACGCTATTGGCCTCTTATGTTTTATAAGTCTGTGTGCTGTTGCTTGTTTAGTGGATGGGTGGTTTGGAGTTTTTCGCCAAGACAACTTGTTTGTTTATATGAGAAGCTGATGGGATTATTGGGATGTTCATGCACCTTAGAATCTGGTTTAAATCCCCGGTGGAAAATTGTTTACATCGAAGTAAAAACGAACACAGATTAACTCTGGACGGCCAACAAATAGAAAAAAATATTGTTATAGAAGAATCTTGGACTCCAATCACCGAAACCGATGTGTTCAATTGCTTTATGCTACAGCCACTTAAGATCTAAAATGTTCGTTGCAAGCAAACATCCCTGTACCTGCTATACTAAGGAACAATTTGATTACTTTTATAGAACGCATTATTGAAAATAAGTAATTTATTTATGTTAGTGTCATTAATGAGTTACCTTCATTTGATAAAGATATTATAGGCCTATTATATTTGGAAGTGTCTCCTCGACCGGGCCCGGTCGAGGAGACCCAGAGTCTCCTCGACCGGCTCTGTCGGTCGAGGAGAATATACACGTAGGACTATCTCCTCGACCGGCTCCGGTCTAGCAGAATATACAGGTAGGACCGTCTCCTCGACCGGTTCCAGAATAAAATTAATAATTGATAATAAATTGTGTTCAGACATAAACATCGGACACAACAATCGGGAAAAGTTTGGTAAAAATGTTTGTTTGTTTCTTTAATGTAAATATGTTTTTACATGTGAAATAATAATGGAAGTAATAGTAGCACCAATTGCTTGCACTCTGATGTTTCGGCAATTAAAACTTTATAAACTATCAATACTAATTGATCTACTCAGTTTGCAGTTAAATAAGTCGCAGCAGATTTGTTAAATGCCGCCGTTTACAGGGTTGGTAATTAGCCTATTGTTTGTTGTTACTCAATAAAATACAACAGATATGTCTCTATCATTTGGTCCTTATTATTCTGTGTTGATTCTAGATTTTTTTTTATCTATTTTGCATGTCTGTATGTTCTTTTGTTTTGATGAGTACATGTATATATGTGTTCATCTGCCATTGTTAAGGGCAAAAAACTGTATTGTTTATGCCGAATAAAATCTTGAACTTGAAGATTGGAATCGTATTTTTAAGTGGAATAATAAACATGGATGTCGGAATATATGTTTTGTTGTAATGTGTTTCCCTAGAAGTTTCATTCACCAGTTTTGAAATGGATGACGGAGGTTAAGTTTAGCGAATTGACTTTCTGTTGTATTCAAGGGGGGGGGGGATATTTAAATCAAACGGCAATGAAAAAAAATGAGGTATGTACCTTATACAATTTTGTCATATGCGTCGCGGGGACCACGCACGACTATTAAAGTGCTTAATAGTGCAAGCCGAAATTTTATGAAAGTTTTGCAGTATAAAATACAATCAAAACACGTAAATTTACTTATTACTCACACGAGGAGTTACTTACATTAGGAAAAAAGGATCCCCATAAAAATGATCTTCGTTTACAATTTGTTACGGACTGAGTACCGGGAAATCAGTGTTTCAGGTATCAAAACTGTTTTGTATTCATGTGTCACATTTTTAGTTTCTTAAATGAAGTTTAAGTGTTTTACTCACATTTGTATGTCACGTGTTCATCCTTTTCTCGAAATAAATGATTTTAATTCAAGCTTTGGTGTAATGCGCTAATACACCCTAGCTAACCTGGTACGCTTCGCGAACGGCACTACGCCGCGATCACGGCATATGCAACGCTTTTAACCGGCATAAACGGTGTCAATGTAGGAGATTTTGTGGGGTAAGGTAAGAAAACCGCAAAGTTTTTGGTTAGATATTTAAACAATACTCAAACCAATAGGCCTATACGGCTGTCAAATCATGCCTATTTATGATTCTAGTCTTCTCTGTGTCCAGAATACAGTAGTTTGCACAATCATTCGTGAAAATGGACCTCTCTGTACTGCAAAAGTTGTTAATTTCCTGTTCAAACGTATTTTTTCTTGATGTAAACTAAAGTGTAGTAAAGAATTATGAATGCATAAACAATGTTTGAACTGGAGGATACTGCAGTATAAAGTTTGAGTGTGTTTTATCTATATTTTACTTGCTTCTTGCAAAAATTGAGAGGCCACGCACCGGACACCGGCACTTAATTTTTGCTACGCTGCGTATCACGGCATTTTATACGATGCTGGTATTAAAAATATTTTAGTTATCGAAATATCAAACTTCTTCTTCACATCAATATAATTTTAGTTTGTTGTGTTGGTGTACATTGCAAAACAAAGTACTTAAAAATTCTTCCACCAACCAGCAAGAGCGGATTCAAAGGGTGTTATTTTGAGTTGCTCAAACCCCTTTTGCGCATCAATATTTAGTTTTCATGGGGATTATAAATTTGAAAGTTGGAATTATCAGACAACTACCCTAAGACTGACCCAAACGAACTTCTTGTGTGGAAATCTTTTATCCGACCCTGAACAAAGTTAGCCACGCAATTTAGGAGTCCGCTACTAATGAAAACCCCAATCAACAATTTTTGAAAGATTTGTGATTATGTTAACTTAATAACAATATTTAAATGTTCATGGAAATTATGGCCAGAAAGTTGGAATTATCACATAACTACCATAAGAATGACCCAATCGATTACAGATTAAAGTGATTACAGCATTATGTACAACATTTCATTTCTCACCACACATCAAAGATCAAGTCAGTTACTTGCAATAAACATAATTAGCACAGGTACATTAAGAAACAAATACGTCAAACGTAGGCAAAATTGCAACAGAAATGAAATTTTCAATACCAGTGACATTTAGTATAAACAACAATATATCCAAAATTGGACATATTCGGACACCGGATAATTCCTTAATTAGTATTTTAAAAATAAGATAAACGCAAAAATATAACATAAATCAATGTCTTTTTGTAAAACTCTGCATTCTTTTCAATATCTAGTTTTTAAACCGACTTCTATAAATGATTTTTGTCAATAAACATGAAGTATGTTAAACAATCATATATCATTATACAAGTTATAGACAAAGTTTGAAACAATGCTTAATGTTGATTTGCCCCACCCACACCCTACTGCTTCGTAACAAGGGGTAGATTTTTATGATTTAATTTAACTTATATTGAAACAACGTCAGATAAATCTATCGTTCACAAATTATTTTGGGGGTTTTCATCAGTAGCGGACTCGGGAATTGCGTGAAATACTCTGCTAGCTTTGTTCATGGTCGGATCAGACTTCTACAAAAGAAGTTCGTTTGGGTCAGTCACGGGGTAGTAATGTGATAATTCCTACATTCTGGCCATAATCCACATTAACATTAAATATTGATGCGCCAACAGGGCGTTTGAGCAACCCCAAAGATTACCCTCCGGATCCGCTCCTGCTTGTTGATGGACGAATATTTAAGTATATCAAACTTTGTTTTACAATGTACGCCAACACAACAAACTACTGCTCAATTAAATGTGAAGTAACAGTTAAAGATTTTGACAACCAAAGTAAAGTTTAATACCAGCATTGAATAAAATGCCGTGATACGCAGCGTAGCAAAAATCAAGTGCCGGTGTACGGTGCGTGGCCTCTCATTTTTTGGCAAGAAGTAAGTAAAATATAGATAAAACACACACAAATTTTACACTGCCTTGTCTTCCAATACAGACAGTTTTTATGCAGTCGTAATTCTTCACTAAACTTCAGTTTAGCTATAAAAAAAATACATTTGAACGGGAAATTTACAACTTTTGCAGCACAAAGTGGTCCATTTTCACGAATGATTGAGCAAACTACTGTATTCTGGACACAGAGAAGACTGGAATCATAAATAGGCATGATTTTTCAGCCGTACAGGCATATTGGTTTGAGTATTATTTAAATATCTAACCAAAAACTTCGCGATTTTCTTACCTTACCCCACAAAATCTCCTACTTTGACACCGTTTATGCCAGTTAAAAGCGTTGCATATGCCGTGATCGCGGCGTAGTGCCGTTCGCGAAGCGTACCAGGTTAGCCAGGGTGTAATAATCCAGATGTATGTTGAGGCTTTTTGTGAAAGACGTTCGTAAAAAGATTTTAAGCGTACATCTAGTGCAAGCAAACGGACGCTAAAATACATAAGATTGAAATGACTGAAGATTTCTCGCTCACAATCATTTCGATAGTGTCACTTACAGTGAAGGCTGTAGTTATTTGGAAGATATAAGTTTGAATATAAGTTTTGGCATGATTAAACAATGTGTCAGCCTAAAATCCCTTCCTGTCGGTATGTGTGAAATCCACCCGAGTAATCGTGAAATACATTTTGCTGGCAAAAAGTACGTGTATTGAGAAAACATATGTTTTACAACGGTAAAAGTTAAAATTAGCAAAAACTTTTTATTTCATTTAAAAATAACTTGAAAGTTATCATAAAAAATTATGTAATGGTAGTTCGTATATATTATTTTTTTCATTTCTTATCAAATTTTACAGACTAAGCAAACGCCGCAATCCCAATGTTTAACTGAGAAAACTGATGAAGTAACATAAAACAAAAGGAGCCGGTCGAGGAGACACTTCCATTACAATCTGATTAAAATCATATCCTGAAAACCGCTACGCTAACATTTTGTTCGATCTGACTTTAGTGAGATTGCTTCCATTATATTTAGTTTGTTGTTGACCAACGACTGATCTAGAATTATTGTTTGCAACTGATGAAAATATCATCTATACATTGATATTCTGCACGCAGCAACAACATGCATTGGTCTTTGTCTAATGATACGGCTACATTAAACATTTTGCTTGCATGAAATGTTTCATTGTTTTTGAACATCTTACCCAGGACACGCACTGGTAATTTCACAACGTGCTATGCACGTGAAGGCATTAACCAATCAAAAGAGACGTTACAAAATGTTTTAGGCTCTTGAAAAATGGAGGACGATGAATAATTTTGCGAATGAATATTTTAACAAAACTTAATACATTTGCTATCGTAAAGTTTCAAAGAAACATTCATAATAAGAAGAAAATATGACGTCGTTACATTTTGTAGTTCATCCACTTCCAGGCACAGACGAACAGCTAAATGACAGGTAGGAGTTTGACCCATCTATTCTCGATCGGGTTTTTTTTTAATTCGACTCGTGATTCGCGATTTATTTTATGAAATTTATCATCTTATTCGTGTTTATAAAAACAAATTCAGCAATTCTTTTCTTAACCAATTTGATGACCTTAATCGCCCATTCACTGTTAATGTTAATATTACACTAAAAAATCAAGCATGGCATCTAGAGGTAGAATCTAGTTTAGCGGACCCCAGATATTCAAAACACAAAAGCCCAGCGGCGTTTGAGCGAGAAAAACGGGGGAGTGGGGGCAATAGTCCCCATTTAAACTCACTGTTATTGAAATTTGTTTGACTCACGACTAGGATACCAATTAATTTTCTCACAAACAATGCTCTTTAGTATTAGGGTCCGCTAAACTAGATGTGTTCCCTGAGGTTTTGATCCCTCCTCATAGTCATAATTTCTCATTTATTTTTTTCAATTCATGTAAGATTCTATTGATAAAGATGTTCTCAATATGATGACATAAGAACAACCTTGTACAGACAATAAAATATTCAGTTCCAGTATGATTTTAATCAGATCTGGAACAGGCTCAAAATCATGATGTAAAGATGGAAAATTTGTTTATAAATTATTGTGTGTTCTTAAAACATGACTCTTAATTACAGTATAAGGCCAGAGAAAAAAAAAAAGATTCTTATCCCCGCCCGCCCCTGTCCAAAGCCACCTGCCCCAAAAAAATTTATTGGTAAAAAAATCGAAACATATTCTGATCCGTACAGAACAGGTTTTGAACCATTCCCAAATACCTTCTTAAGGTATTTCGTTAATAAAAAATAAAAATTAAAAAGTGCCCACCTGCCCCCGTTTTTTTTCCCCAAAATCCAGATGAGAATCTAATAATTTATTTTCTCTGGCCTTACTGCTAGAACAAAATCATGATTGCTTAACAAATTTCCCAAGTTTACGCAAATATCAAGGAACTGATTGAATGCCAGAACTGATTAATTTACTTTATGAAATGAAAATGAATCCCGAAATTTTGAATCAAGAATTGTTCTGTTGTTTTTTTCTCCCTAACATTAATTCTCTGGTTAAAATTGGGAGCCACTTATAAGATGTTCAAGAGTTTAACCATGCCAGAAAGAGATTTCTAGCCTACTGATTTTTCTGATTTCCGTTATTTATTCAGAAGGCCTCAGTAGGCATTTTACTTAACCCTTTCACTGCCGAGAACGAACAATAACATTCTCAGAGTCAGAAGAGTTAAATTGTGTATACCTAAAGTCATGCTCTATAGACCTATGGCAGCTTACTGGGTGTCTAAACCAATTTTTGCACCATTTTAGGTGGATTGGGGAAAATCAAGGAATAATCATATTCTCAAACCTGCATCCTCATGGTTTCTCGATCGGTAGTCAGTTGCTCTAACCCCATGGCTAATTAGATTTATGATTTATTTTATAATAATGTTGTGATAAACAAACTATTTACAGATTGCGAGAAGTGGCAGAGAAGATAAGTCGTCATGGATATTCTGCGCCGTGTGCTTTAACTTCACTGAGGAATGTTAGTGTCACACAGTGCGTGATAGGACCACAGTACATAGCCTTCCTTCTAGAGGTAGAGTGATGTTATCAAAGTTATCCCTTTCTCCATTATCCATATCAGTGCATTTTGACGAATGTGCGACCAGTGTAGATCAAGATTTGCCGTCACAGCTTTGCTGGCTGATCAGGATCTGAGCTGTTTGCCTTTTGGTCAGAAATCAATTAAATAAAAAAGTGAACAATGTGGATCCTGAACAGATGGCTGAACCGGATCTGAAACAGTCTTCGCCTTTAGGTTTCAAAACCACTTGTCCGTTCGGGCAAGTAGGATAGAATTTTTACTTGCCCGACCCAGACTTAAGTTGTCCGAAAATGCAAGATGATATAAACTCAATAAAAAGACAGATTATTGGTGTTTACACAGTCATAAACCAACCACAGTCTTTTGTCCCTCCAGGAATCTTAAAACTCCCTGTCTCGTTTATCTTCGTATGCTTTTTTGACCTTTTTCGAATCGCCGGCTGTGCACCTTCGTAAAATTTTAATTGCATCGCCATAACTAATGACAAATTGAAATAGATCGGTTATCGAAATTACAAGCGTCTTACAGATAATTATTACGTTATTTGCAATAAGCGGTTAGTGTACGTGATTAGTTTAAAAATAACCCGTCATGGTTTACAAGTGATAAAGTCCGTCTGTCACGATCCTGACCGTTTGTTAGCATAAAAACTGTCCCGGACGGACTTGCCCGTTCGGGCAACCGACCAGGCACGCTACGGTTGTCCGGACCGTAATTTACTTGTCCCGGGCATCGGCAGGTTTTTTTTTCCTTATATAACTGACGCCGAAATACGGCGTCGTCCCCAGGCAAAATAGGTTACTTTTTTCCCCTTTCCAAGATGAAAATTTCCCCATTTTAATCGAATTTCCCCATCAAAAACAGACAAAAATGTGTGAAAAAGACAATTTCAATACTAAAACAATCCATTTTGGAGTTCAGAAACTTAACTGATGTAAATGAATTGTTAAAATCGTGTCATTCTCTGTTTTTTAAACTGTAAATTTTTTTACAACAACAACAAGTTTTTAGCATTACTCTGGTATAGTCCGTACCCAGACCAGACCGAATTCAAGATAACTGTAGAGATGATAGACTCTAGCACAGCAAAGTCTTGACTCTTTGCACACCAGTCTAGTCAGTTAGATGGTCTGGTCTGGTGCATACTTTACCGGTGAAAAGTTAAAAACTTGCCAGGCATTTTTTACAGGGGTAAACAAAATTAAGATATCCACTGAAACTGAAATAACAATTCTTTGGCAATTACTGGCATTGGCAATAACTGGCATTAGAATCCCCAATGACACTGTTGGGTAAATTGTTAGGCAGGCAATGTCATTACTAGTAATACATGTTGGCAAGATTTAAAAACTGGTTTTTATAACAGTAACCATCATGGAAATGGCACTTTTAATATATTATAAAGAACAAAAGTTTTGTTTGCTTGTTTAATGTGTATAATTATAACATATGTATTTCCGTAAGATTTGATAAGAGATTAATTATTTCCCCAAAACAGGAAAAACACGCGCAAATTTTCCCCTCTTGACAGGCTAGGGCCGCATCCCCAATCCCTAATAAAAACCCCTGATCGGGCAACCCGCTTACGTCGAAGACTGTGAAATATAAGGCCATTAAGGAGTATATATGGAGTAAAGGGTAATTGTACCTGTACCTCATTGTTACCATTATCCTTTCACTTTTAAAACAAGTAAATCAGGTAAAACATTAGATTGATGTCTGTCTGTGAATGTTATCTTTGTATTGTATTGGCTTTTCAAAAAAGTTCTCATTAATTTTGATACCATTTTGTTTGAATCAGTTGATTAGATTATTATTCAGATCAGCAAAATTTGACCAAATAAGTCCTTTACCTCTAAAAAGGTAGATCATTTATGACGTACATGTATGACCAGAAAAGATCCTGATCAGCCCAGTAGTCTTTCAGGCTGATCAGTTTCTACAATGTTTGCTTTTATATTCATTATATTTTATTTCTGACCAAGAAACCTACTGTGTAGATCCTGGTCAGACTGCATGAATGTGGATCTACACTGTTTGCCCTTTTAATAAAGAGTAAATTACACTATTCTCTTCTTGGCCAGAAATTACCCTATGAATCTTAAAGTGACTGGGTTGAAGGTTATAAAGCTGAGTTTGGAAACCAGTCTCAAATCTCAAGCATCTGATTGGCTGAAATGGCGACAGGTCACCATTTTAGCCAATCAGATGCTTGAGATTTGAGACTGGTTTCCATGCTCAGCTTTATAACCTTGGGCACAAGTGTAGATCCTGAATACTGCATAGATTTGCAGTCTGATCTGGATCTACACTGGTGGCACATGTAATTAAAGCAGTATCTATGTGGTAAAAGGTTCATTGTTCACTTTCAGGATGGCCGTGTGTGTCGGGTGCCCTTCTCGATCCTGAATGAAAGACTTGATTTAAACAAAAATGAAAGTGTCAAACCGTAAGTAGAAAACAAAAAATATACAGTGATTTCAAAAATTTTGTAAAACCAGATGTCATCTGGCCCCAGTGTATACTTTCTAAGGTGTCATAATAAGATTTTCACAAGTCATAATTGTGGACTTAAAAATTCTTTTCCAGGTATTAAGATTCATGTTTTACATTTACTGAGGTTTGTTTAATGTTTAGACTTTTGAGGATGTCTGTTTAACGGTTTTACTCTACATTTAGACCAACAAAGGCAGTGAAGACAGAGAGAACTGGTGGATCCAGATCTACCACCCATGTTGTCGACAGTCCGCTTGTCCTGGTGTCTGATGTAATGGGAGGGACCGCAGACCAACCCACTGCGTAAGTTATTTAACCCGTTGCTCCATTATATACAGGTTTTATTTTGTGTGCGAATTGTTTAGATCCTGATCACATGTCATTTGTGCCACATTATCAGGATCTGCACTGTTTGCTTCCTGGTCAGAATTAACCTTGTGAATCAAGGTCAGAAATAACCTTATTAATCAAAAAGAAAACAGTCTGGATCCAGATCAGATGGCACTGATGTTACGCCGGACATTTATCTGCATGGTTTGCCAACAGATAACAGCCATATTCAATGAAGTCAAGGTTAATACAGACATATAAATCCAATGTTCACTAAACAATTGAGATTACAATATCATGGCCGACCAACTCTGAATAAGGGTGATCATTGTGACTGTTTTTTAAAATACGTAGTTCCTATGATACACAAAACCATATCTCACAATTTGCAAGCACTGTTGCTCATGTTGCAATCACTATTTCATACACACTAGAATGCTGCTGAAAGCTGTGCAGAAAACAGTAACATTTGATACATGTTAATAAGTTGGAAATTTTTTTAAGATTTAAACAATGTGTACATGTACGCAGATGTTGAGACAATTTTGCTCATGTCCTCTTATGTCTATTGGACCAATCCTTGATGCAATCTTATTAAGTTCTTTGAGTAATCATCAATGAAATTTCATTGTGGATAAGTAGTTTTACTGAATCCTTTGCTCCATAGATACACAGTTATTGCAAGGGCGACCAGTCACCAGTGTAGATCCTTATTGGCCGGCACACTTGTGTCGTCTGATCAGCATCTGCACTGTTCACTATTAGGTCAGAAATAAACCCATGGATCTAAAAACAGCAAGTGTAGATTCTGGTCACACAGCACAGATGTGCCAGCTGGGCTGGAGGTTATAAAACTGAGTTTGGAAACCAGTCTCAAATCTCAAGCATCTGATTGGCTGAAATGGCGACCAGTCACCATTTCAGCCAATCAGATGCTTGAGATTTGAGACTGGTTTCCAAACTCAGCTTTATTACCTACACTAGATGCCCATGTGATAAAAGGTATATATAATTTATGGAGTAAAGGGCTACGTTTTATCATGAATATTGTAAGGATGTTTCATTCCCCAGGCGATGGAGCACTGTAGTGACGGGTACAACAGCCACTCCCTCCACTAGAAACAACAACACGTCCCAGGGGTACCGGACCATGCAGAGAACTGTTCATGTCAACAGAGGTCGTAGGTCAGGGGTCATTGTAGGGACCCGACCTCTGGTACCAGCATCTGTGGTCCCAGAGGAATTGATCAATCAGGTTAGATTTTATACATAAAAATATTTTTAATTCTTTACAAACAGTGTAGATTCAGATCAGCTGGCACATCTATGACTTCAGTTGAGGATCTGCACCGTTTGCTTTTTGAGTCTTTACATTTTTGCCATAAACCGCAAATGTCTTTTTTGCAAAGACAAAAATATGTGCAGTTGTATTAATATCATAAGATCAACAATTATTTTTAAATTATGCTGGTTTTTCAACTTGTGCGTGTTCCCTTGCATGAAATCAGCAAAAATTCAAACATGTACAAAATCTAAGGATACCACAGAATTACTGTTGTTATTTATTTTATTTATTTGATTTCAGTGTCAAGTTGTGTTACAAGGGAAGTCGAGGAATCTCATCATAAGAGAGCTGCAAAGAACAGTACGTTTTCAGTAACAGTTTTTTTTAAATGCATTTTACCACATGTTTGTCCATTGTAGATCCAGATCAAGTGACACATTTCATTCTATCTGGCTCCAAGGTTATAAAGCTGAGTTTGGAAACCAGTCTCAAATCTCAAGCATCTGATTGGCTGAAATGGCAACTTGTTGCCATTTCAGCCAATCAGATGCTTGAGATTTGAGACTGGTTTCCATGCTCAGTTTTATAACCTTGGGTACTGATCAGTATCTGCATTTTTTTTTTGCTTTTTGTCAGAAAACCTGATATATTAAAAGCAGGCAGTGAAGATCTATTAGCCCATGTCATAAAGGCACAATATTACGTGGTGGAAAGTGTTAAGGCATTGCAGATTTTTCAAAAGCTTTGTAAAACCGTGAGTCATTTGACCACCTTTAAGAATTTTCTTGGGTCATAATCAGAATATTGCATGTCATATGTTGTATTTAGTGATCTTACTTCTTCTGAAATTACTTCAACTTTATTAACATTTATTTTTCATTGGTCAAATATAGAATTTCTTCATATTTAAAATGAATTAAACACTTTTTCTTGCAAAATTTGACCACATTTCCTCAATTCTACTGCATCAAAATGGACCAAAGCTCTGGATTAGGTGAGTCAAAGTGAAAACATTCAATTTGCTTGAATACAAAAGGTAAGAATCTGCATCTATTCAAATCCTTGCCTTTTTTTTACAGAATCTGGATGTGAATCTAGCTGTGAACAACTTACTGAGTCGTGATGACGAGGGTGAAGGCGATGATGATGACAGTCAGGACTCGTATGTACCTGATGACCTGATATCTCTACTGGACAGCGGCATGCATCCAGACCATCCGAGTGTGATCATTGACGGAGATGCCATGTTTAGCGAGGACATGTTTGGTTATTCCTCTATCAGAAGTAGAGGATCAGGGGCGAGGTCCAGATTAGGTACGCTTTATTTCTGGTGTCAAATTTTGTTCAGTTCAATTTCATTTATCCTTAAAATTAACATATTCTTAATTAAAATTTCTCAGTAAACTTTTGAATCTGATGTATTATTTTCATTTTTATAATGATAAATATCAAATTCTATTGATAATTTAACTTATTTATATCTGGCCAAAAATGATGTTTATATCAAAGTTTTATGTTCTGTTGAATGTTTTCATCAATTAAAATGCCTTATGATAGAATAGAAATGATTAGAAATACATTTATTTATAAATATACTTGAAAATCTACCTTGTTCCTGATTTTTGAGAGATTTTTATTTTTTAAGCCCCCACAAAGTGGGAGGCATATAGAGTTGCACTTGTCCGTCCGTCCTTACATACGTACGTCCGTCTGTACGTCCCCTAATCTTGTGGCATTTACTCCTCCTAGACTACAGTATAAGGCGGATTTCTTTTAAACTTGCACAGATGATAAGCAGGATGTGTAGATGATCGTAAAGAAAGGAATTTTTCCTGCGACCATTTTTATTAGAGTTATGGCCCTTTGTTATTACAAATTTTGTTGCAGCATTGGGGGCATCAGTGTCGAAGGACACATTCTATTTGTCTATGGCAAAGCAATCGTGAAGCGCGCAATACCTTAAGAAAAATACAGTTTTATAAGGGCTATACAAACATTTAATTTTAGGAGAAAGGACAGACAGAGATGTTGACCGGGATAGAGAACGTGAGTCAATATTCAGGATTCGTGACCGCCGTCGCCTTGATACGACCTTGAGAGATGAAGCTCTGAAGTCACTGGAGCGTGACAAGGTGGAAGGGTTCACAGCTGATATCACAAAGAAGCTTGCCAACCCTAACGCCAGTCCAGTCCATCTGGGGGAAGACCTTCAGTACTGGGTGGAGAAGGTGGGTGTTGCTTTTTTAACCCTTTTATACAAGCTGTTATGGCGTAGGCGAAGTGTAGATACATATCAGCTGTCACATCAGTCTCGTCTGATCAGGATCTGCACTGTTCGCTTTTTGATTTATTAGTTTATTTTTACCAACAGTGCAGATCCAAATCTGTTTGCATAAATGTGACAAATATCCTCAGTCTGTGTGTTCCAAAGAAACCCAAATACTGATTTCAAGTTCCAAAAGAATAAATAGAATAGCAAATGTAATGTAACAGTATATATATATTACTAAAAATAGTACTAGACAAAGAAATGTGATTATATTTCAGGACGGTAACTGTCCGAGGTTCTCTAACATTGCTGCCATGCATTCTGAGCTGGTTGCCATAGGAACCAATGGTCAGCTGTACAGCTGGAAGTGGCATGACTATGAACCTTACAGACATCCAGAGGTAAAACAGATAAACAAGCTGTAGTGATGTACATTTGTCAAGTCTTGTACTTACAATTTAAAGCAATATTTTATCATAATGCATTCTGTTTGTTTGTATCATTCAAGTTTTGTAAACTGTTATGCGAGACTGAATATAATAATTACAATTTAAGATGAGCCCTGTTCCTGAGGTAATAGTTGTTTTGTTATGACATGGCTTGCCAAAATATTTATACAGACAATATTTTGTGATTGTACTTCTTTTTTAGATAACGAATTCACTTACTGATTTTCCGTTGTTACCGGATCTACTAGTTATATGCTGTAGCATTCAAATTATGCCTCCCTAATACTAATTTATTTACATCTTGTTGCTGTTGTCTTGCTCTGTAGGTATTTTAGACTTTTGTTTATTTCTCTCACTGATAACCTCATGCCAGTCATATTCCTATGTTGATGTAATTAAATGTAACTATTCATGAAATTGCACAACATGTTTATTTCTAAATCAGACACATAATGTCCATCACATTTCAGTGTTGATATGATTGAATGTAACAATTCACGAACTTGAACAAAATGGCTGCTTTATTTTGAATTTGTAGAACCCTAACATCCACCATCCCAAGACGATATCTCTAGGCTTACAGCATGAGAAGATTCAGGGGATCTCCGCCTGCAGTGTACGAGCCTCCGTCTATACAGAGTCAGACAAAGTGGCCACCTGGGTTGACGATACACTCAACTCGGTTGCGTCCAAGTTGGAGCATAGTGCACAGACATTTCAGGAGTTCCTGACAGATAAAATTGCCAGTCTGCACACATGTTCACTGTATACCTGTGCTAGACTCGAGAGCGGAGCTCTGTACTGGTGGTATGTAAATAAATTTGGCCTGAAGGTTATAAAGCTGAGATTGGAAACCAGTATCAAATCTCAAGCATCTGATTGGCTGAAATGGCGACCAGTC
The DNA here is from genome assembly GCA_038501625.1 of Corbicula japonica. Lineage (NCBI taxonomy): Eukaryota > Metazoa > Mollusca > Bivalvia > Venerida > Cyrenidae > Corbicula > Corbicula japonica. The sequence continues at coordinate 994,098 of JAZAYU010000104.1, forward strand.
GCCATTTCAGCCAATCAGATGCTTGAGATTTGAGACTGGTTTCCATGCTCAGCTTTATAACCTTGGGCACAGTTTTATCTTATTTCATAATTATAATTTAACAATTGCCAAACGATTTTCACTGTACACCCAAGTGCTGGTGGTATGCTTGTTCTTCAGTGCCCAAGGTTATAAAACTGAGCAACGAAAAAAGTCTCAAATCTCAAGCATCTGATTGGCTGAAATGGCGACCAGTCGCCATTTCAGCCAATCAGATGCTCAAGATTTGAGACTGGTTTCCAATCTCAGCTTTATAACCTTGGCACCAGATCATCAGCATTATAGTTGAAAAATATGAGTTAAGATTTCTATTTTTATTTAAAATTTAGAATTGAAATTTTGTTTTCAATAACTAATGACTGATATGTTTGAGTTATCATACATAAATTAATAAGAACAACTTTAGGTAGAGTTATAACTGTGCCCAGAATCATAAAACTAAAAATGGAGACCAGTCTGAAATCTCAAGCATCTGATTGGCTATAATGAAAACTAGCCTTTCTCCATTTCAGCCAACAGACTTCCCGAAAGTTGAAAAAAAGTGTCAGACATTCGGTCAGACAAGATGTGAAAATCTGTCTGACCGAAACAAATTCTGTCTGACCGAAACATTTAAAAATAAAATAAGCAAAACACGGTATTGAGGGTGTTTTTATTTTTCTTTATGTAGCATATAGAGGATATTTGTTTTACCATTGTAAGACAGAATATATTTTCTTTTTTATTTCACTTAGAAAATCGCCTGATTTACTGGAGAGTAAAATCACTCCCCCTATTACATGATCAGTTTTTCAAAATTCAATAGTTCATCTTGGAAGTCAAAGCATCTTTTATCCATTTTGTATAAAATCTACAAACCAGTAAGTGTTTTTGGTATTTTTTTCTTTTGCAGCTTTTCTTCATTTGTTACTTTTCTCTTTTTACCGGGAATTGCTCCAGTGAAATATTTTTAAAACGCCATTTTGTGAGTCCGAAATTACGAAATGGAAATAGGTGAAAATGGGCGAAATGTAGGAAACGGTAGACTCCTACCCAGTCGCAGTCAGTCGTTTTCTGATGAAGAATGGTCATGCGCAGCGAAACAGTTAAAGAAGCGGCAGTGGTACGAATTGTCATGAAGACGAATACGTAAATTATTGCACTCGGATATCCTCACTTATTTCCCTCGGAACAGTCTCGAGTAAAAACATCGAGCAAAACTGTAATTTAGCCACTAAAATTGGAATATGCAGATCAAATGTTTGCCGGACAATCGGTCCGACAATATATGAAATCATGCCGGACCGGCCTAAAATTTACCGGACAGGTCCGACGGTCCGGCGACTTTCGGGAAGTCTGGCCAATAGAATGCTTTAAAACTGGTATCCATTTTAGCCAATCAGATGCTTGAGATTTAAGAATTGTCTCTTTTTACAGCCAATCAGAACCCAAGGTCATAAAACTAAGATTGAAGACCAGTCTCAAATCTCAAGCATCTGACTGGTTGCCATTACATCCAATCAGATGCTAAATATATGAGACTGGTCTCCAGTTTCAGTCAGTTTTATGATTTTGGGCACTGGTCAAAACAAACTTCAGAGCACTTGAGACACTTTGTTGTTGTTATAGGGGAGCCATGCCCTTTGCCCAGAGAAAGAAATTGCTGGAGAGAAATAGGTCCAAGAAAAAGAAGAATAAGAACTCTTCATCACAGAGTGACATCTGTGCTGGAGCTCTGGTATGTAAAATCTTCTTACAAAAATGCTTACTAATTTATGCAAGAAATAAGGTAATATTTATAATTAAGGATTGAATCGATAGTTGATGGATTCCATTTGGGTATGGAAAACACTTGGGTTGTTTAAAGTGTGTAAAGCCCGTAGAGGATGAAGTTGAAGTGTAAATATTGTGTCATAATTTGATGATAGCTCTGTAGAAATTGTCTTTGGATCTCCATCTTCCCATTGCATTGCAGGTAGGTTTCTGGGCCTCTGTTTTTTGCTGGCATTTATAACATTTTTCTGTTTCAACCAATAAGAAAGTATAAAAAGTCTGCAATAAAATAGAATTATTACAGTTTAAAATGTCTTTATCTGAATTATCGACACAATTGAGATACATTTAGATGGTTGAGTAATATATTTGGACGATTGCAGGTATGTTTACGTAACTCACCTATGTTCCATGCTGGTGCCATAGCATTTACCACGGTAGATGGGACACCCAAAGTTGGACAACTCCTGGAATCTGCCTGGTCTCTCAATGAATCGTGCAGGTTCAAGATCAAGCCAGTGTTCATGTGAGTAACAAGCCAGGAGCCCAAGATCATAAAACTTACACACGAGACCAGGTCTGAAGGTTATAAAGCTGAGCATGGAAACCAGTCTCAAATCTCAAGCATCTGATTGGCTGAAATGGCGACCAGTCGCCATTTCAGCCAATCAGATGCTTGAGATTTGAGACTGGTTTCCAAACTCAGTTTTATAACCTTCAACCCTGACTAAAATCTCAAGCATTTGACTCGCTGAAATGGAGACTACACCAGTCTTAAATCTCAAGCATCTGAAAGGCTGATTTGTGCCCAAGGTTATAAAACTGAGCACGGAAACCAGTCTCAAATCTCAAGCATCTGATTGGCTGATTATGAGACTTGTCTCCATTTCAACTAGTCAGATGCTTGAGGTTAGAGACAGGTCTCCATTTTCAGTTCAATGATGATTTTGGGTAAAGGTTCTGATTAAATTTGATGACATTTTCCCAGTTATTCTCTCTCTATTGAATCAGTTTTAATTGACTGAGAACCAAATATTAGACAGTCCTATATATACAGTTTAACGTAGGCATAAATTTATACTATTTTTTAATTACAATATATATATTTAATACATCTTTAAACTTTGTGCATTTGACCAAATGGTAATTATCCAAAAACCATTTTAAAATGTTTTAGTAAAAACAAATTTTAAAATGTAAATTTCAAGCAACCATTATCAGTGCAAAATAAATGTATGAAGAACTTGATTTCATATCTGTACTTACCATACCCTACTTACATTTGATCAGTAGTCAATCTTGATTTTCTGGCTTATTTTATAATAAAAAGACTTATTAGTTTATACTTTTGTGAATGAGTTCTAACCTAATGTGCTTGGATATGTGAATGAGTTCTAACCTAATGTGCTTGGATATGTGAATGAGTTGTAACCTAATGTGCTTGGATATGTGATGGCATTTTAACTTAATGTGTTTGTTTATAGACCTGAGAGCCGGCCAGAAAGAGACTCATCCAGTGACTCAAAACCAGACATGCCCCCGCCACCTTCACCTGCCTCTTCTACATGTAGTGATCACAGTGGACCGGTACTAGTCACTTCAAGGAGTAAGTTACTCTATTTAATTCTTAAACATATTATCTAAGAGTGATGTCCCTTTTTCTAGGGGTGAGAAAAATGTACAGCCAGACTGGGGCTTGAACATGGCATGCAGGGTGAATGTTTTCCTGTCTAAGTGATCTAGATTTGTACCTTTATTTCTGTGATTCATGAATCTATAAAGTATGCATTAACCCTAGGCTTGTAAGAAAAAGATGGATATTATTTTTTATTTGCCATTGGTGATAATGTGTAATCTAGACTATTTAATTGTTTGATTTGAGGTACGCCACGGGAAAAGGTACCTTCGGGCAGTTGACATCAATGCTGGAAACGACGTCATAAAGTTGAGCAGACGACATTAATTATCATGCAATTCGCGGTAAAAATGCCATTTTATTGTCAAAATGTGTAACAAAATCACTGTTTTGTTATGAGAAAATAATAGAAATTTAATAGTTCTTTCTAAATATAATAACAACAAAAATTACACAAAAATGCCCGAAGGTACCTTTTCCCGTGGCGTGCCTCATTTTTAAATATCCACATAGAGCGAAAAAAGGCTCCGACTCCGAGTAAAGAGATAGATAAACAGAAGGATGAAGAGAGCTGGCCTCTGAAAGACGTCATCTTTGTGGAGGACATTAAAACTGTACCTGTAGGCAAAGTTTTAAAGGTACGCTAACAGTTTTCCCTTTAATACATTTTTTGCTGAAAGTTAGATGAAAACCCTTTTCTTCCTATATATAGCACTTGCGTATACAGAGCTCCAGATAACGTGCGTATCTGCGTAAATACGCTTTAAAATTTGAACAAAACGCAATAAAAATTAAAGCAGAGCGTACCGATACGCACTCGCAATATCGGATACGTTGTTTCGTTCGATTAATGAGCATATTATTCGATTAAATAAATTATAATGAATCAAGCATAGCCATTTTCCCCGCCATTATTGTATCAAAACAAATGGCTTCACATTGCATGGTGGGATCAAAAAAAGGAATTTTAAATTTGTTACTATAGTAAGTGTAAACTTCATGTTTTATGCAAGCAAAGTATTGTTTAAATTGAGAGGAAGAATTGCAAATATCAAAATACCCCTTCAAATTCAAAATGAGGAGAAAATACACTCTAAAAATCCTGAAGACCCTCTATGAAAATATGTAAAGGGGTAAAATACTCTTCGAAAAAAAATTAGCGGGTAATTACTCTTTACCCTTAAACATTATCTGGAGCTCTGTTATAGCACTGATTTCAAGCCTGTTATCCCTTTCCTCCAGATATATTCCTTAATGGTGCGTGGGTGAACAGTTTAGATCCAGATTAGCCAGCACATGCATGCCATCTGATCAGGATCTATACTGTTCTCTTCTTGGTCAGAACCTAATAAATCAAAAACCTGAAGCAAACAGTGTAGATCCTGATCACATGGCATGGGTGTGTTTGCTGAAGTTGATCTACACTGTTCACCCAAAGATAACTGCCAAATCTTATGAAGTACAGTGCCCAAGGTTATAAAACTGAGCATGGAAACCAGTCTCAAATCTCAAGCATCTGATTGGCTGAAATAGTGACCAGTCGCCATTTCAGCCAATCAGATGCTTGAGACTGGTTTCCAAACTCAGATTTATAACCTCCAGCTCTGGTAAAATTACTTAAAATGATTTGAAATGATCTGTGGATTAAAGCCGTAACATCATTACAGGTGGATGGTTCCTACGCAGCTGTGCGGTTCCCAAACAAAGAAGGTCAGGAGCATGGAGCCGGAGGGTCTAAGGAGGATCCAACCAGTTTATTACAGGACTGTCGGCTGCTCCGAAAAGATGAACTCTCTGTAAGCCTTTATCTTTCCTGAAAAATGAAATTTTATTTTCCGTATAATGGGTTATTTTCGCGATATAAAAAATTTCGCTTTTTTGTCGTCATTTTCATTTTCGTGGTTTTTATTTTAGCAAATTTGTACTCACAGAAATTGACGCCTACGTTGTTGGGAAATTTTAGTGTTTTTAATTTAAGCGAATTCACGTCGGTCGCGAAAATAGCGAAAATATCATGCTTGCAAGAAATAACCATTATACAGTATTTTACTTTGACTGTGATTATATTTATTTCACTTTGACTAGAAAATAACAGTGATGGCCTCTTCCCTGTTTTGATTATAGGTTTGTTAAAGAGTTAGTCTTACAAATTCGGTTTGCTATTACATGTTAAAAACTTTTTCATGTAGAAATCTTTAACCAGTAACTGTAACTATATATTTTCCTTGGATTGTTTTTAAAGCTGAACAATTTTTGTTTGCCTGGACACTTGACTGTAGAACATTTAGAATAGTCCTTTTCTTGTGTTCTCGCTTAAGAATTTTTTAGCAAATAGAATTCATTAGCCAAATATACTGTAACCATTTATCATTTTACACTTGTAGATAGTGAAAAGTATGAGTGCACCAAGATTACCTGACTGCTTCCAGAAAGTGCCCAAGAAAGTGACCATAGTAGAGAATGGTCAGATACTGGCTGTAGCTGTGGACTGCGAAGGTAATTTGTTATATAGGTAGCTTTGCTCATTAGGTAGATATTACGCAATCAATTCAGGGCCAAAAATTGTAAAACTTGTATTTAAGGAACATTTGGAAATCTCAAGCTTCTGATTAGCTGAATTTGAGGCCAGGCATTATCTGTCCAATCACAAGCAAAAGTTTCAAGATTTTAAATTATTAAACTGCAGTTGGAAATAAATCTAGTACCTTCTCCAGCTGACTAGCCAAAGTTAATTTAGGCCACATTCTGTTCAGTTCCAAACTATAGAGCTGAGGCAGTTTATCGTGTACTGGAATTTGAGGCAAATCTGAACTTTCAAACATCTGATTGGCTGAATTTGAGACCAGTGTCCAAGGTTATAAAACTGAGCATGGAAACCAGTCTCAAATCTCAAGCATCTGATTGGCTGAAATGGCGACCAGTCGCCATTTCAGCCAATCAGATGCTTGAGATTTGAGACTGGTTTCCAATATCAGCTTTATAACCTTCAGCCCAGTCTTCAGACTGACTTATCACATCACAAGCACGAGTTTGTAGACTTAAGATTGGATACTAATTTGGTTTATCGAGCTTTTTATTACGGGGTTGAATGTTGGCTCCATTCTATTGTTTATGTTAGAAATTTGCATTAGTTTTGCTTTTTGGAATTATCTTTTTTTCATGAATAGATTTTTTAAAAATAAAGTTGTTATATATTTCAGGAATCCATGCCATAGCAAGATCTGGTGTTAGACTGAACTACATTGTGTATAACCTTAGTACTGGCAAGATAGATAGAGACTCCCTGTTCCCTACAGAAGCTCAAGCATTCATGGGAAGCCACCGGAGTGATATTACGCTTCATAACACAGGCGAGGTATGTGATGTCAAACTCTCATTGATCTTTGTGTGGTTTTCTCTCTATCTCCCATTCACCCCCAATCCCCAACTCCCCCTCTATCTTTCTGTTTCTGTTATTTACCATTGAGAAATTTTAGTCTTCCACCTTGCCATGAGTGGCTTCCTTTCTCATCTCGCCCGGAATGGGTTAACTTTCAGCACTTACTAGCTTTCAAAGGTATAGCTGAAATTTGGTTTATCCAAATAGTTTGTTGCATCACTGTAAAAGATGCCTTGTTAATGCTTGAATGATACAAGTAGCGCCGATGCAAAAAGGCGTGGCTTAAAGTAAAGCAACCTGAAGGCGTGATTAACTATGAGCAGCGTTCTGTCAAATAAACTTTGCCGCCACTTCTTAACGAAAATATAGGTCGCTGTGCAAAGCGTTTGATGTTTCGCTACAAGCCAAATTCTAACTGATATTGAATTCTATAGTAAGTAATTTGAATTTTGAAATTTTTCTAGTGGCTTTTTGGAGAATTAACATTTCTTTCAGAGAGTTATTTTAAATCTACAGAAACAAATCGAATTGACTTGCTCAATTAATCAATCACAAGATGGAATGATGTATTAAAAATAAAAACATTACTAAAGAGTCAAACTTTTCACAAGGTAAACACAAAACATTTATTTTTATATAGACATGATAGAGTAAAACATCAAACAGTCAAACCTGTCTTCAAACGCCACTCGTGAAGGGGAAAACCCAAAAGTGGTCTTTGAAAGGACATGGTCTTTGTTCACAGGATTATATGGGGCGCGTCACGGGAAAAGGTACCTTTGGACAGTTGACATCATTCTTTGATATGACGTCATAAATTCAAGCAGACGACATTACTTATTATGTACTTCGTGATAAAAATACCTTTGGCAATACATAGGGACCGCTTTGTCCGTCCGTCGGTCACGAAAACTTAACTTTGGCTATAACTTTGCCATTTCCTAATATTTCTTCATGAAACTTTCAAATTATATTGCCTATGACAACACGCTTGAGATGATACCAAATTCTTAAGGTCAGGGTCACATTTGATGGAGTTCTGCCCCCTTTTGTACTTATATTTAGACACGAAAGCATAACGTTGGCAATAACTGCCATTTCGTAATATTTCTTCATGAAACTTTCAAATTATATTCCTTATGACAACACGCTCGTCATGATACCACATTCTAAACGTCAAGATCTTATTTGATGGAGTTATGCCCCTTTTTGTACTTATATTTACACACGAAAACATAACATTATCAATAACTTTGCCATTTCTTAATATTTCTTCATGAAACTTTCAAATTATATTCCTTATGACAACATGCTCGTCATGATACCACATTCTTTAGGTCAAGGTCACATTTGATGGAGTTATTTCCCTTTTTACGAAAACTTAACATTGGCTATAACTTTGCCATTACTTGATATTTCTTCATCAAACTTTCAAATTATGTTCCTTTTTTCAACACGCATTTGATAATACCACATTCTTTAGGTCAAGGTCACACTTGATGGAGTTATTCCCCTTTATATGAAAACTTAACATTCTCTATAACTTTGCCATTTATTAATATTTCTTCATATAACTTTCAAATTATATATCCTATGACAATACGCTTGTGACAATACTATATTCTTAAGGTCAATTTGATGAAGTTATGCTCGTTTTTGTACTTGCATTTTTATTCCGACAGCACCAGAGGGCGACACAAGTGTTCAACTGAACACCCATCTAGTTATTGTCAAAATGTGTAAAAAAATCACATTTTAGTTATAAGAAATTGATATATAGATGTAAGTTATTTTTAAATTTAGTCAAAACTAAAATATCACAAAAATGACAGAAGGTACCTTTTCCCGTGGCGTGCTCCATATGTTCTTTAGATCAGTCAGTGGGATAAATCAAGTAGTCTGTGATTACAGTTGGTCTTTAGCTCAATTTGAACAGTATATCACATGATTTTCTCTGTTACAGGAACCATTTGTGCAGCTGAGAGATGGTAACGGTGCCCTGTATCCATTTGCCAAGGACTGCTCGGACGGGATCAAGGACCCAATGTGGTTAGACCTGCCTCCAGTGCGATGTCTTGGGATGCGAACCCACTACCTGAGGGATGTTGTCACCTCTGCCCAGAAGAACAAAGCTGTTGTGCTGGTCCTAGCAATAGAGGTTTGTAGACTACAAGTATAGTATCTGTAGTGTTATTAATTTTGCAGTGACAAATTGTTGGTCTGAAGATGCAAATGACATATTCATATGCTGAGAAATCCGAATTCATAAAGCATTATTCACACAAGATAAGGCATAATTGGGGAGCGTCACGGAAAAAGGTACCTTCAGACAGTTGACGTCAATCCTTGAAGTACAGTTGAATGGACTTAATTAATTATTATGCATTTAGTGGTAAAAATAACATTTAGTTGTCAAAAGATGTAACAAGATCGCCTTTTGTTATGAGAATATAAAAAATAATTGTTAGTTCTTTCTAAATATATACTGGTCATCTGTTGGTTCGCGTTACTTAACAGTTATCACAATGAAGTAAAGACGAAAAGAAACGAGCCTGTTAAATTTTGATTTATTTCTCCTATTCCAACCTTTTTCTGTTATTTAATTCTTAAAATGACCATGGAATATCCAAAAACAATAGAATGCATCCATATGATTGTCATTGGTGTCCGCCATGTTGTCTTGATGACGTCATCATTAGTTTCGCGGTATGTGAAAATTCTTGGAATAAATCGAACACTCATAGGTTTAGAACACTAAATGTTTAATCAGATAACAAGTCATTTAAAGTGTGATAGGTGAACATGTCAAAACTTTAACTGTTAACTAAATTTTAACAAATAACAACTGTTAATCACACTGACTGTAAAAATTATTCCTCTGGACAGTGCATGCAATTGAAAGAACTTTCATTCCATATTTGATATTTAGTGGATGGTTACCTATCTGATTTAAAATTTAGTGGTCGGTTACCTAACTACATATAAACACTTCCGGGGCTATGGGCGGGGCAAACAAACTTGTAAACAAAGCAAAATAGAACAAAAATAAGGGCTGAAGGTGAGTTTTTGCTTCATATCTAACAAAAACACTATATTTGATGTATACGAACGAATACTCACCAAGAAACTGCTCAAAACTGTTGAAAAAAACGTTTTTTTTGTCAAACCACAAATATAAGTCAGCAACGTGACAAAGTAAACAATCGGTAGAGGGCGCAACGCAAATACCGCGAGAAGAATGATGGCGCGACACCAATGATGACCAGTATAGTAACAAAAAAAAATGTAGAAAAATATGACCGTAAACACCTTGTCCTATGGTGCGCCCCAATTAAACCCCTCATATAGAACACCCCATCATTAAGACCAAGGTGAAATACTAGAAAATAAAACCCTCATAAAAAATTATTATACACTTAAAAAGATGCCTTGATTGCATGGATTGTATAAAAAATAAAAGTAATATATGCTCAGTTTGATTAAGCCTGTTCATAGGCAGTAATGCAAATGCTTATTTGAAAATGTTATGACTACATTTCAGCATCAGTCTTTGATACCCCACATACTGAGGTGTGACCTGGAGAAAGTGAAAACTGTCCTCACAACACTCGAACAAGAAACAGGTAAGCTTGCCAAAACAGGGCTTTCTGTGGAATAGGGAATTTTCACGTCAGTTTGCCAGAAATTGAGAATTTTTTGCATATTTAGGGAATAGTTTTGAGAGTAAGAGTGCCATCATTCCATTAGTTGTCATAGTTGTGGCTGATCAGGGCTGAAGGTTATAAAACTGAGTTTGGAAACCAGTCTCAAATCTCAAGCATCTGATTGGCTGAAATGGCGACTGGTCGCCATTTCAGCCAATCAGATGCTTGAGATTTGAGACTGGTTTCCATGCTCAGTTTTATAACCTTGGGCACAGAATTTCAAAAGGCTATGAAATTACAAATTCTCTGCGATATTTTGGTGAGAATTACAAATATTTAGGAGTGTGAATATAAGATTTGAATCGCCTTCAGGCTTCACCTACATTAAACAATCTAAATGTTTTGCATACCCTGATGAACACCTTAAAATAATGATTCAATTTATTATAAAAATGTTGTTAATATAGTGTAGGTAATGTGAAGCAGGTGCAGGAGTTGTTACAGGAGCAAATGTTTTCCATACTCTGATAAACCAATCTGATTAAAATCATCTCCTGAATCTGCTATGCTATCAGGATGTGATGACGAGTAACTTAAACCTGCTTTTATCGCTAACTCTTTGAACCAATCAGAATGTACCCTACAAAATCGCAATAGTGAAAGTAAAAATAGTCTTTCAAACCATGGAAAGTGTTGACATCCTGCGTTAGGCATATTTTACTGGATATAACAAATTATTTGATTATTATCGAATAATTTCATTTATTTTTCCAATAAAGAAAGTCCGTCATTACTTCCGCGTTTCTACAGAAGCGGACAGGTTACTAAGGCAGAACATATCCGAAGTTATGTCATCGCGCGCGTTAAGGCGCGTGCCGAAGTCTCGTTCTTTTTTTTCGAGACTTCTTAAAACGCACCACGAAAATTTTCTTGCTGTCATAAATGTGTGTGTCTCGTGCTCGCCTACATTTTAATAGTACAGTCTGCACACTTTGTCAGTACAGGATCGGTAACGTGCACCAGTCTAAATAAATATACAAACAGGGTACCCACAGGATTTTGCGCCACATACTGCGGCCGAGACGCCACTATTTTAAATCCATAAACTGTATGAATTTATAGATTATATCTTTTTCGTCATTTACTTTGATTCCCAGTTTGTATAATTATGTCGCTGAAATAAAGTCAAAATGTTAAATAAAAGTAGTCAAATGTTTTGTGAGTCTTTATTTGATCATAAAATAAATGTGTTTATGTAGTATTGCATTCATTTCTAATGTAATGACATCTTATGATCAGTTGCAAGTGTTATAAATCATGCTTCCTGTGTTGACAATTTCTAAAAATAATAATTGAGGGAAAACCACCATAACTTATGTACGATGTCTGCGGGCCATCATCAGATCTAACATTTTGTTAGATCTAACTTTAGTGAGATTGCTGATAAACACATTAAAATATTGATTCAGTCTTTAATAAGATGTTGTTTGTATATCATAGGTAATGTGAAGCAGGTACAAGAGCTGTTACAGGAGCATTGTGATGGGAACCGAAACATCATACACACATGTGTCGCCATGGCTGTACCCACGTCAAACAAGGAAAATGAGAAAAGTAGGTTCTGTTAACGTTTCTATTCAATTTGTGAAGAATGAGTCATAAGTATGCTAATGAACAAAAGTCTTGTCCGGTATGAAGATCGAAACTTTTTGCATGCCCATTTTGAAAACTTTACTCTACCGGCAGTACTGGCTAAAACTCTAAAGTTCTTTTTTCATTGGACGTATAAAAATGTCCTCTTTCCTAGACATTTTTTTTCTCAAATCATTGTTGTAAAAGTATTAGGCCTATGGTGTGAAGCAAAGAATGCTGTAAAGATACTAGAACATTAAAATTTTGGAATGCACAGTAGAAGATCTTTAATAGGACAGTCATATCCAGTATATCCAGATCAGACAGCATTGGGTGTGCCATCAGGCCTGGAGGTTATAAAGCTGAGTTTGGAAACCAGTCTCAAATCTCAAGCATCTGATTGGCTGAAATGGCGACTGGTCACCATTTCAGCCAATCAGATGCTTGAGATTTGAGACTGGTTTCCATGCTCAGTTTTAAAACCTTGGGCACTGGTCTGGCTCTTTAGTTGATCATCTATGTTAAAGTCATAACCATGAGTAAAGGGTTAGAGTCCTCAGCTGTATATTAGCACTTGGTGAACAGCATTTTAATCAGAGGTCTTAGTGAACAGCATTTTAATCAGAGGTCTTGGTGAACAGCATTTTAATCAGAGGTCTTGGGGAACAGCATTTTAATCAGAGGTCTTGGGGAACTGCATTTTAATCAGTGGTCTTGGTGAACAGCATTTTAATCAGAGGTCTTGGTGAACAGCATTTTAATCAGAGGTCTTGGTGAACAGCATTTTAATCAGAGGTCTTGGGGAACAGCATTTTAATCAGAGGTCTTGGTGAACAGCATTTAAATCAGAGGTCTTGGGGAACAGCATTTTAATCAGAGGTCTTGGGGAACAGCATTTTAATCAGAAGTCTTGGTGAACAGCATTTTAATCAGAAGTCTTGGGAAACAGCATTTTAATCAGAAGTCTTGGTGAACAGCATTTTAATCAGAGGTCTTGGGGAACAGCATTTTAATCAGTGGTCTTGGTGAACAGCATTTTAATCAGAGGTCTTGGTGAACAGCATTTTAATCAGAGGTCTTGGTGAACAGCATTTTAATCAGAGGTCTTGGGGAACAGCATTTTAATCAGAGGTCTTGGGGAACAGCATTTTAATCAGAGGTCTTGGGGAACAGCATTTTAATCAGAAGTCTTGGTGAACAGCATTTTAATCAGAAGTCTTGGGGAACAGCATTTTAATCAGAAGTCTTGGTGAACAGCATTTTAATCAGAGGTCTTGGTGAACAGCATTTTAATCAGAGTTCAAGTTGATTGGCTTTTAAAGTTCAGAATATATATCAATATGTTACATTGATTATATAAAAGTTAATGTAAACTGAAATAAACATGCATAGTAGATTACACTTAGCTTCTGTTAATATATTGTCTTCTGTTTGTAGACCCACTGGTGGGACCTGGTGGTTCTACCATAGTAACGAGCAGTTCTAGTGGTTATACATCCACCCTGGAAGTGATGAACGCTGTGACGAATGCCGTTGATGCCCTGACCGCCATACAGTCATCTCGAGGAGGGCCAAGCTCCGGCCCCAGCTCTGATGCTTCTAACAGAGGGTAAATATAACTGTTAACATTTTAATTCATGTAATATCTGTTTAGGCAGAAATAACTTAAGAAACCAAGAAAAAAAACTGTGAAGATCCTGATCAGAAGCACTATACTGTTTGCACTTACTACAGGTCCCAAGGTTATAAAGCTGAGATTGGAAACCAGTCTCAAATCTCAAGCATCTGATTGGCTGAAATGGTGACCAGTCGCCATTTCAGACCATCAGATGCTTGAGATTTGAGACTGGTTTCCATGCTCAGTTTTATAACCTTCAGACCAGAAGTCATACCTTAGGAGAAAGGGTATTTTAAGTTGTCTGGTTTAATTATCTACTTGTTGGATATACATTACCAAGGCTAAGTGCAAAATATCCCATCTTCATATATTTCTATATGATTTAGTACCGTTTGGCATTAAGACATTTTTTTGGCTCTGGAAGGTTTTGTCAAATTTTAGTCTTGCTAGGTAATTGGGACAGGGAGAGGATTTGTCTTAAAAAAAAGAAAATTGCCCAGGTTAGAAAAATGTCAACAGCTAAAAAATTTAAACAATAACATCAAGGATACATTTTGGCAGGCCTGGTTCAGTTATGTATTTGTCTGTTACAGGGTGAGCTTGAGAGAGATGATGCGCCGAGCCTCCTCTGCTGCCAGAGCGGTTAGTGGTTTGGACGTACGTGACCCTGAAGAGGGAATGGCTATACCAACACTCAGCTGGCCCCCAGACCCACCACCTAGCTACGAGTCTGTCACCAGGCAAGGTAAACAAAATATAACAAACAAGCCTTTAAATGATTATTTCATAAAGTTCTTTAGTTTTTCATAAACAGACTTAAAAGCAACGACTTTAACCAGTTGAATTGAATCAGTTGTACATTTTCGTGTATCTGCCTTTTGTTACATTTGCCAATTGAAGGTTATTAATAATAAATAAATTCAGGTATCATTCTTTATCAAGCCACTCACATTTAACACAATGGTTTATTTCATACACTTACCTGTTAACCCTTTATTTCATAATAGCAAACAGTTCAGAGCCAGAATAGCAGGCACATTCATGTCATCCAATCTAGATCTACACAGTTTGTGACTTTGTAAAATAACAACAAGTGAATCTAAAAGCATAGATCCTGATTAAATGTCATTGCTGGCTAATATAGATCTACACTGTTTGCCCATGCAATGAATGTCATATAAATGGAATGAAGTGTTAGTAAATATGATTTTCACATCCTTGGTTTGTTTAGTTAAAAACAAGTGCTTTTAGAAGCACAGTAAAACTATTTCTTGAAATTTTACTTCCCTCCTTGAAACAATGTTGTAAATGTCAGAAGATTATTTATTTCACTCAAATAGAACACACAATATTGTTTAACAAAATCACATATTTGTTGTAAGAAAAGAACAGATAAAATTAATGTTGATCTTTACCAAAAAGCGAAACAAATGGCAGTTTTGAAAATATCAGGAGAGAGATGTTTTTCTTGAAATGAGGCTCATTAATGACTTTGTCAGATATAGATAGACCTAGCCTGAGTCGGCAGTCCTCGAGTGGTCAGTCAGCAACGATGCCCTTACCGTCGGAGTTCAGTACCATCAACATCCCGGGAGTGAAGATGGATGAGAAGGAACGTCCAAACGTGGCTTTACAGATCCTGAAGTGTATCTGCGAGTCAAACGTGCTCAAACCTCACCTGAGGGATCTGCTCTCGGCAAAGTATGTCTGCTTTTTATCAATGTTTGTAGTCTAAGAATTAAATATAATATAAATAAATGTATACTGAGGTATCATGGTTTTGTTTAATTTCACAGGGACTGATTTCCATTTATATTCACACAATTTAGCATGTTTGAGTTTACTTGGGTTTTAAATTTGCACTTTTACATTAGCGAAAATTTGTGGCAATTAAATCCCGCACAATAAAATGATACCATAGTAATAAACAAAACGATCAGTGTAATAAAATTATACAAATATGGATCTTGTAAACTTAACTCGTCCATCATAGAGATGTGCATGGTGGAGAGAGTAAGTGATGTCACTGTGGATTAATATCTTTACCTTTTAAAACTTCAGGAATGCTGAAGGCTGCACACCATTCATGCAGGCTGTGAAGGGACGTGCATACATGGCAGCCATGACACTGCTTGACTCGATCAAACGAGTGGCTACATCCAAGGACGGTCAGGAGGCAGACAAGGCGATCATGATGAGCATGTTGTACCCCACAGGTTCCAGTCTGGACAACTCCCCGCTACATGTTCTCTGCTGCAATGACACCTGTAGCTTTACATGGACTGGGGCAGAACATATTAATCAGGTAACCAGTGTTTATAAAAGATTATTATTATTATTATTAACCCATTAATCCATAGATATGCCTTTATAATAGGGGCTGGGAAAGCTTAGGTCCAGATCAGCCACCACTTATGGTCTGAAGGTTATAAAGCTGAGATTGGAAACCAGTCTCAAATCTCAAGCATCTGATTGGCTGAAATGGCGACCAGTCTGAGACTGGTTTCCATGCTCAGTTTTATAACCTTGGACACTGATCTGGATCTACAGTCTGCTTTTTAGTGAGACATAACCTGATTAATCTAAAAGTGAACAATATAGATCCTCATCAGAAAGCAAACATTTGCAGAATAATTGAATTTGAGATTGCAATTAATTATATTTTACTGAAATGTTCTGTGCTTTACTAATCTTTTAATACACTGTTTCATGGAAATCTTTTTGAACATAATCTTGCCATCTGCATAAATTTCCAAGATTTCGAAATTTATCAGTTTGCTAAATACAGTGGAGATCCAATATAACCCGGTCTGTGGGGTCCATCCCATCAAATCGCGTTATTATCGGATCCGCGATATTTGCGTGACATAGAACTTATGCTATACTAAGTCCATACATGTATTACTCGTATCATTTTATCGTAATTTGAAATAATCCTTTGTTTCCATGTTGTTTTGTTATTATCTAACAGGTGCTATAAAATTATTACTTTGTGAAATTCACTCACAAAAGTTTATTCTGCGGGTGCTTGTCATATGCGGAACTCATGTATTTGTTTGACCTGAACGCTGTTTTAAAGGAAAACAATACGCGTGCAGTTTAATCTTTATTGTTTTAATTTTCAATCATAATAATATTCATTACTTATAATAATATTGTAAGCTACTCAAAATGTCAACAGGTTCTCAACACATGTCAAATGTAGGCATGAGCTTCTTAAATTAGAAGCCAATTAACAACAACAGACACCTTTGTCATTTTATCTGCAGTAGGTGCGAAAAACAACCATTCAGTAACCATATCGCTTACGTGATTAGGTGCCCCACTGTTTGTACAACAATTTATTATCCCCCGCCGATGAAATCGGGAGGGGGATATTGTTTTGGCGTTGTCCGTCCGTCACGGCGTCACGTCGTCACGTCGTCACGCTGTCCGTCCGAATTTCGTTTCCGCGCTATTTCTCCGCAACCACTGGATGGATTTCAACGAAATTTGGTGGGAATCATCAGTACCAAGAGGAGATGCGCATATCGTCGTCTTGTTCCGGTCAGACCATTTAACACAGAGTTATGGCCCTTTGATAACCTATGCATTATGTATATAGAGCAGTATTCGTTTCCGCGCTATTTCTCTGCAACTACTGTATGGATTTCAATGAAACTTGGTGGGAACCATCAGTACCAAGAGGAGATGCGCATATCGTCGTCTTGTTCCGGTCAGACCATTTAACACAGAGTTATGGCCCTTTGATAAACTATGCATTATGTATATAGAGCAGTGTTTGTTTCCGCGCTATTTCTCTGCAACTACTGTATGGATTTCAATGAAACTTGCTGAAAACCATCTTTACCAAGAGGAGATGCGCATATCGTCGTCTTGTTGACATCAGACTATTTAACACAGGGTTATTGCCCTTTGATAACTTATGCATTATGCATATAGTGCAGTATTCATTTCCGTGCCATTTCTCTGCAACTACCAGATGGATTTCAATGAATCTTTCTGAGAACCATCAATATCGAGAGGAGATGCGCATGTTGTCGTCTTGTTCCAGTCAGACTGTTGAACACAGAGTTACGGCCCTTTGATAACTTATGCATTATGCATATAGAGCAGTATTCATTTCCTTGCTATTTCTCTGCAACTACTGAATGTATTTCAATGAAACTTTCTGAAAACCATCAATACCAAGAAGAGATGCGCATGTCATCGTCTTGTTCCAGTCAGACTGTTTAACACAGAGTTATTGCCCTTTGATAACTTATGTTTTATGCATATAGAGTAGTATTCATTTCTGCGCTATTTTTCTGCAACTACTGGATGGATTTCAATAAATCTTTCTGAGAACCATCAATACCAAGAGGAGATGCGCATATCATCGTCTTGTTCTGGTCAGACCGTTTAACACAGAGTTACGGCTCTTTGATAACTTATGCATTATGCATATAGAGCAGTATTCATTTCCCAGCTATTTCTCTGCAACTACTGAATGGAATTCAATGAAACTTTCTTGAAACCATCAACACCAAGAAGAGCTGCACATATCATTGTCTTGTTCCGGTCAGACTGTTTATCACAGAGTTATGGCTCTTTGATAACTTATGCATTATGCATATAGAGCAGTATTTGTTTCCGTGCAACTTTTGGATGGATTTCAATGAAACACTTTCTGGAAACCATCTATACCAAGAGGAAATGCGCATATCACCCTCTTGTTCCCGTCAGACTATTTAACACAGGGTTATGGCCCTTTGATAACTAATGCATTATGCATATTATAGAGCAGTATTTGTTTCCCCTATTTCTCTGCAACTACTGGATGGATTTCAATTAATCTTTCTGAGAACCATAACAGATGTGTATATTGTTATCTTGTTCCAGTTGGACTGTAACACAGAGTTATTGCCCTTTGATAACTTATGTATGATGCATGTAGAGAAGTATTTGTTTCTGCTCTATTTCTTTGCAAGTTCTTGATGGATTGAAATGAAACTTTCTGGGAAACATCAATACTGAGATGAGATGCACATTTTGTCATCTTGTTCCGGTCAGACTATTTAACACAGAGTTATTGCCCTTTGATAACTAATGTATTATGCATATAGAGCAGAATTTGTTTCCGCACTATTTCTCTGCAACTACTGGGTGGATTTTAATGAAACTTTCTGGGAACCATCAATACAAAAAGGAGACGGGCATATTGTCATCTTGTTTCAGTCAGATCCTTTAACACAGAGTTATGGCCCTTTGATAAATTATGCATTTTGCATGTAGAGCAGTATTTATTTCCTTGCTTTTTCTCGGCAGGAATCTATGGAAACCATCAATACCAAGACAAGATGCCCATATTTTTGTCTTGTTCTGGTCTGACCGTTTAACACAGTTATGGCCCTTTGATAAGTTATGCACTATGCATATAGATTTGTATTCGTTTCCATGCCACTTCTATGCAACTTCTGCATGGATTTATATTAAATAAAGCGCTATATTTTTACTACTGTGTTCTTCATTTCGACACTTTGAAGACTTTTAGTCTTATTTTTATATTCTGTTGTTTTTTTTTATATCTGAAGTTTTTTTTCACCTTTTTTGACATCCATGATAAATATCGAAATAAAGCCCTATGTCTTCAGCTGTTATGTTAGTAACAACCAGTATTCGGCGGGGGATATAAATTCAACGAATTTGCTTGTTACTTAACAATTTTATGACAGTTTGATATTTTAATAAACTTAGGAAACAATCAACAGATCATAAAGGATCATTTCACAATAGTTTTAACGATTCTCGATACGTTAATGAACGGGCGCCATTGTCTTTATCGATTAACGCGGTATTTACGTTGTTACTTCCCTTTTTTTCCATTTCCAAATATACAAAAATGGCCGTTGATAGAATTTTACTATTTTTTATGAAAAAAAAAACGGGGTCCAAGGGTTGACCGCGTTATATTGGATTTCGCGCTATATCGGATCGTACTGTACTGGTTTTTGAAAAAAAGTGAAGGGTAAGGAAAGATGGATATGAATTTCTTGCATGCTATCCTAGGTAACTTTTTCCATGTGTTTTACCAAGGAAAGAAAACCCCAATTTATTACATGAATGTGAATTCCATTTCAGGACATCTTTGAATGTCGTACATGTGGCTTGCTGGGCTCGCTGTGCTGTTGTACAGAATGTGCCCGGGTCTGTCATAAAGGCCATGACTGCAAGTAAGTTCTGCTAAAATGTCATTTATACTGCGTTAATGTTTACTTGTTAGAACTTTAGAGGCTAAACACCCATACATTTGGGTGTTGTGGATAGAAGTTACATACCCATATTTTGTGGTTGTAATGATATGGGTTACGCTTCCATGTTTTGTAGTGGTTTACAGATTCATATTTTTGGGGGTGTTGTGGATATTAAATTAAAATAACAGTCACATGTGGGAATGGTGTTAATCATATAAAACATGTTATTACTGATATATAGGAATTTTTTGTAACATCTGATGTTGAATATCTGTTATAATATGTAGACTACAAAAATCTAATTATAAAGTGATTAAAACAATTAATGGGGCAAATCATCTGGATTTTTTTAAACGTTCTTCATTACCTGAATTAAATAAACTTGTAGCCTTTTAAAAAGGTACTTGTAAAAAAGATTGCATTGCTACATGTACACGTACAATGAAATTTCTGAATGTTACAGACTGAAGCGAACATCACCGACCGCTTACTGTGATTGCTGGGAGAAGTGTAAATGTAAGGCCCTTATTGCGGGTCAGCAGGGACCAAGACTGGACCTACTGAACCGGCTCCTTGTAGAAACTGACCTAGTCACTCTGACCAACAGCAGGTAAGCTCATCATTCTGATTAAGAATTGATCAGGTCTGAAGGTTATAAAGCTGAGATTGGAAACCAGTCTCAAATCTCAATCATCTGATTGGCTGAAATGGCGACTGGTCGCTAATGCTCAGTTTTATAATCTTGGGCACTGTTTCTTTGCAAATTCTGTTTTGAACATGTCAATAACTGAAAAGATATTATAGTTCTCTTTTAAACTAGCACATTATGAAAATTAATATTGATGCCTGTCATGAATAGATATCATTATTAACTATCAATTTTTTGGTGTTGAAATATCTACATTGATTTGAGAATAGTAGAGTTTCAAATCAGTCTCAAATCTCAAGTATCTGAATGGCTGAAATAGGTACCAGATGCTTGAGATTTGAGACTGGTCTCCAATCTTTGTTTTATGATTTTGGTCCCAGGACTTGATCATCCAATCTCTGTCTTGCCATGCAATTTTCAACTAATGGAGCTAAACTGAAATGTATATCTTAATTTGATACATATTTTGCAGAGGAGAGAACATTTTGCTGTTCTTGGTACAGACGGTTGGCCGACAGCTGATAGAGCAGAGACAATACCGACCTAACAAATCAAGAGTCACCTCTGCTGTACCGAGGAAAGCCCCCAACAATGACTTGGGTATGTTATGTTATTTGTATGTGATAAAATCTTTTAATACTGTTCACAGTACAGTGGCTTTGTTGATCAAGTCACCCTTACAATACCATAGGCACTTTTGTAACTTACTAGCTTGGATGATAATGATAGGGAATTCTGATATGATTTGGTTTAAAGGCATAACTGTGTGCTGCTATGTTATTGCATTTTGAGTTAAAAAAAAAATTTCACATTAATATGTTAGTGTTCATTTTACGTTACATCCTGTTTTACCGTTATTTGCACTAAGTTAAAAATGTTTCTTTAATAGACGTAGAGATGCCAGAACATGATCTTGAACCTCCCAGGTTCAGTCGGAGAGCATTGGAGCGAATCCTTAACGACTGGACAGCAGTAAAAGCCATGTTAATGAGTGGCATGAGAAACAAGCGCTCTAACAACCCAGATGTCGTGTACGAGGAACAGTTGTATCTAGAGAACCAGAGTGGCACAGCAAGGCTTGACAAGTTTACACACTGTCTACTGGTCAAGTGTAGTGTAGAGGTAAGGCAATAGAAAAAAATGTTTTAGATTCTCATCCCCGCCCGCCCCTGTCCAAAATCACCCGCCTCCCAAAAAATTACTGGTAAAAAAATCGGAACATATTCTGTTCCAGACAGAACGGGTTTAGGTCATCCCGGATATGGAAAAAAAAACATCGCCGACAATAATAAAATATACTGTTCATCATTTCAAAGCTTACCAAAGGTGATAGTGTCACTATAAAAGACTGGTGTGGTTTTTCAAGCAAGAATAGCACCAACCTGCTACTTTTGTATGTTGTTATCATGATGTTTTTGAAGAAATCGAAAAGATGGATGAATATTCTACACCAAAGGTTGTGGTAACTATTTATGACATTTTCTCAAAATTTTAAGTTAGTTTATACTTCTGTTCTCGGGTATTTCGTTAATAAAAAATAAAAAGTGTCCGCCCGCCCCTTTTTTTTTCCCAAAATGCAGATGAGAATCTAATAATTTATTTTCTCTAGCCTAATACATAGATCCATAGTTTTTCTCAGTTGTCAGTTAGTTCAACAAAAACCATTATTTAATATCCATTCCTATTAACTCTTTACTCCATGTATATAGGTTTTATCAAGTGGACAATCTGTAGATCCAGATTGGCTGGCACATTCATGGCACCTGGCCTGAAGGTTATAAAGCTGAGCATGGAAATTAGTCTCAAATCTCAAGCATCTGATTGGCTGAAATGGCGACTGGTAGCCATTTCAGCCAATCAGATGCTTGAGATTTGAGACTGGTTTCCAAACTCAGTTTTATAACCTCCAACCCAGATCAGGATCTACTTTGTTCAGCTTTAAATTCATTAGGATAATGAAGCAAAGTGTAGATCTAGATCAGATGTGCCAGCTGATCTGGATCTACACTGTTTGACCGTGTGATAAAACCTGTATATATATGGACTAAAGGGTGTAAGCAGTTAAATTTTTACCGTTACATTTTTCCCACAAACAAATATATAATGTAGTCAACATGTGTAACAAAATTATACAATGTTTGGTTGAAAAAAGTGAAATATGCTTACATAGGAATTTACACACCCAGAAAACAGCCTTCCCCATTCAGCCAAAAATAGAGAGAAAAATAGATCTTGAGTTTATAAAATGATCAATTCCAAATAAGACAATATGAACAATTAACAAAAAATGAGAACCCGAGGGGGTACCACACTGGATCCCAAAATGAAATATAAACTTATTTCTAACATAATATCTGAAAATGCTAAAATTTTCATCATTGACACTTTTTCCTATTACCAAGCTGAAATAATTCTACAGTTTTACATGTATATACAGTCGTATCTAACCTCAGAAATTGACTTGTAGATGTTGGATACACTGCTTACCACCCTGATTCGTGAGATGAGGAATGAGGTTACTGAGGGAAGAAAAGAGGAGGCGAAGAAAGTGGGCCGCCGATTTATACGATCTGTAGCAAGAATCTTTGTTGTGCTCAATGTTGAGATGACCCCCAACTCGAGCAAAAAGAAAAGGTAACAATACACTGTTTGGTCTTGCCTTTAATTTTGCTCCCCGAAGAAATTTGATGGAGCATATAATCGCCCGGGTGTCCAATCCGTCTGTATGTTCTACATTCTTGTGAGCATCACTTTCACAGTCTCTTGTTACATTTATAATTGTCTTAAATACCTATTGTGAGCCTCAATTCAGATGTGACCCTTTTGCCAGTTTAAGCCTTTACTCCATACATGTATTATACAGGTTTATAAATTATACAAAGTTCGTATCATTAAACCTCTACTCCATTGATTAGTCTTTATCCCTTGTGCAACATGAGTAGATCCAGATCAGCTTGCACATTCATGCCATCTGGACTGGAGGTTATAAAGCTGAGATTGGAAACCAGTCTCAAATCTCAAGCATCTGGCCTGGAGGTTATAAAGCTGAGATTGGAAACCAGTCTCAAATCTCAAGTATCTGATTGGCTGAAATGGCTACTGGTCGCCATTTCAGCCAATCAGATGCTTGAGATTTGAGACTGGTTTCCATGCTCAGATTTATAACCTTGGGCACTGATTGGCTGAAATGGCGACCAGTCGCCATTTCAGCCAATCAGATGCTTGAGATTTGAGACTGGTTTCCATACTCAGTTTCATAACCTTGGGCACAGATCTGGATCTACACTGTTCACCTCCTGGTCAGAAATAACCTAACAAATCAAAAAGGGGAAAAGTATAGATCCTGATCAGATGGCAGACATGTTAATTATTCTATAATTCAAAAATTGATGGCAACAAATGCTTAAATTCCTTGTTTCATATTAAAGTAAATGTTCTGGATATGCTAGCTGATCTGGATCTACATTTGTTGCCCATGCTGTAAAAGTCATATACATACAATAAAGGCAGAGGCATTCAAATTTTCAAAGTTTCATATAAAAGTAATTGACTTTCATCTCCATGCTGTTATCTCCCTTTTTTGTGTCGCCCTTTCGATACATAGGGATCGCTTTGTCCATCTGTCTGTCCGTCCGTCCGTCACAAAACTTAACGTTTTCTATAACTTTGCCATTTCTTAATATTTCTTAATCAAACTTTCAAATTATATTGCTTATGACAACATGCTCATGATGATGCCACATTCTTTGCTGTAGTTCCCGCCCGGCTAGCTCAGTTGGTAGAGCATCGGACTGTCAATCCAGGGGTCGTGAGTTCGATCCCCAGCCGAGGCGGGAAAAAATTCCTCCGTAACAATTGAACTCGGACATTGCGTCTGAGAGTCATTTGTCCCTCACCTCTGATTCAAGTGAGGAAGCAGTCAGTCGCTTGCGGAGAAATTGGTTAGTACTGGTTGGAGACCCAGGAACACCGGTTAGGTGGACTGACCGCCGGGATATAACCTAGAAAGCTGTTGAAACCAGGCATTAAACCCGAAACAAACAAACAAACAATCTTTGCTGTAGTTATGCCCCTTTTTGTACTTGCATTTTTTTTTCCGACATAGCATTAAAGGGCGACACAAGTGTTAAACTGAACACCCATCTAGTATGAATTTCAAAATAACTTTTCACAAAGAACAATGTATTTGTTTTTTTTGCAGCCCAGGGATACCATCCTGCCAGCCACTTGTAAAATGTAAGAGAGCATTCCAGGCCCTGATCAACATAGCCGTGGAGGAACTGTGCGAGATAGCTAACTCTCTGATAGCCCCTGTGAGACTGGGTGCAGCTAGACCCACTGCTCCTTTCTCTCTGGTTGCTGCTAATGTTGAAGCAGTCCAGGTACGTGATTTGTGTGTTAGTTCTGTTGAAAGAAAATAGGGTTTCAATTTGACCAAAGATATGACCCGTTGACTCTTGATATTTCCAAAAAGCCTCACTTTCACGCCTATGATTTTATCTGAAGGGTCACTTTTTCCTGAAATTTTGGGTATTTTGCTACAAATTTGCAGAATCCGCTAAAAATGATAAGAATGACCCTTCAGATTCAGCAGCTTGTGGGATCCTGGAAAGATGAATGATAAGAAAAATGTTTTACACAAAAATTATGTGAAAGATGTTAAGGGACTTCTAACTTGACAGATAAAAAAATGACAAGACTTGTACCTGATTAAAAACCGAAAGTGCAGTTTATTGCTTACCGGCCAAGCTGCATTTTGAATGCAATTCTTAGTACTAAGAAAACAATGTTGATTTGAATTATCTTTCAAAAAGTTCATCTTACCTTATTTGTCTTTAAGACTTAACTTGATATTACATACCTCTCATCACATGGGTGCCAAGTGCAGATCTACACTTCTCCTTGGCCGAAAACAGCCAAACAGGGTAGAGCTTGATCAGACGGCACTAGCGAGCCAGCTGATCTTGATCTACACCAGTCACCGATGTGATACCGTATAAACAGCGAAAATTATAATTATGACAAATCACAAAAATTTTTGATCGCGAAAATAATCTATTATACGGTATGAGGTTTATCTATAGAGTAAAGCGTTTAATGTGGATTACTTTGACATTGCAGGGTAGTGAAGAGATATTTAGCGTTGATCCATTACCACTGAAGACCTCTTCTATGGATGAAACAGCACACTCTGTATCATATGTGACACACTCAGTCCCGGAGCGGGATTTGCCACGGGAGCGGGAGAACATGGATCATGGTGACCGGGAGGAGGAGGAGCTTATCCCGGTCGACATAGAGGAAGATGTAAGTTTTCAAGAGTTATGTTGTCTTTTTGCAGCTCTCTATAATTATTTAAGTTGTGAATTTTCCTTGACAGTATATGTATTATTTTAATATGCCTTTTATCACTTGGCAACCAGTATAGATCCAGATAAGTGCCATCTGATCAGGTCCCAAGGTTATAAAGCTGAGCATGGAAACCAGTCTCCAATCTCAAGCATCTGATTGGCTGAAATGGCGACTGGTCGCCATTTCAGCCAATCAGATGCTTGAGATTGGAGACTGGTTTCCAAACTCAGCTTTATAACCTTCAAGCCTGGACGTCCACTCTTTGCTTTTGGGTTTATTGGTTATTTCTGACCTAGAAATGAACTGTGTAAATCCAGATTGGATGTTCCAGCTGTTCTGGTTCTACACTGTTTGCCTTTTAAAAAACTGAACAGTGTAGATCCTGATCAGACTGCACTAATTTACCATCTATTCTGTATCAACACTGTTAGCACATGGATTACAGTCATGTCCCATGGGGTTAAGGGTAAAAGGTGAACATTTAAGGAATGATTCTTATTTTGGTGCGGTTCATGCAGATTGGACGTGCACGCGAGAGCTGGCAAATCCATAAAGCGCGCTTTATGGTAAATTTGCCAGCTCTCGCGTGCATGTCCAATCTGCATGAACCGCATCAAAATAAGAATCATTCCTTATATTTACATTTTATTAATTTTTTTCTTTAAATAAACTTAAGTCGAACGCTTTCAAAACTTAGTATTAAGTGAAAAGGGGGAGTAATACGTGGGAGTTTTCAATAGTAACAGCCATGACGTTACTGACGTCATTACGGGTCCGGTTCATGCAAAATGAACCGAATTGTTTTAAATGAAGAAATCAATAGGAATGTAAATATTAGAACATAGTGAACACTTTAAAATTATAAGGAATGTGTCATTACACTTGTTGTCCATAGAACTAGTTGTAGCAGGCCTAAGCTGCCTTTGCTTAAAGGTGGTCTACTTTAAAATCCTTTGGTTCATGAACTTTTATGTTAAAATATCTTGGATTATGAAAATTAGCATCAATTTGAAAATGATTGGATCATAATTTACTGATATACTTAATAATTGATTGAATCCAACCTTGAAATCTGTGAAAATAAATACTGCTCGAATAATTTTAAGGTGCTGCAGTATTTATAATATACTTAAAATGTTTTGTTTGTTTGTTTGTTTGTTTCGGGTTTAACGCCTGGTTTCAACAGCTTTCTAGGTTATATCCCGGCGGTCAGTCCACCTAACCGGTGTTCCTGGGTTTCCAACCAGTACTAACCAATTTCTCCGCAAGCGACTGACTGCTTCCTCACTTGAATCAGAGGTGAGGGACAAATGACTCTCAATCAATGTCCGAGTTCAATTGTTACGGAGAAATTTTTTCCCGCCTCGGCTGGGGATCGAACTCACGATCCCTGGATTGACAGTCCGATGCTCTACCAACTGAGCTAGCCGGGCGGGGCTTACTTAAAATGTATTGTAAACATTATAGATTGAGGTGGTAGGAGGTATACTGATGGGCAATGATGACGGCCACCAGTCGGATAATGACGATCGTCAGTCCGATCACTCCGATCACGAACAACCGCCAGCGGAACAAGACGATGTTGCAGAGAGTGATATGGACCTTGACCTTCTAGCGGAGTCAGAGAGTGACAGCGAGAGTATGCATAGCAACCAGGACAATGTGAGCATACAGAGGAGTGCTGTTACCATGGCAACCGCAGGGTCTGATGCTGGTATGTATTGTCATTTCAGTAGACTGCTGGGGTGGCAGTATTCAGCCAAGATATGGTTTTAATTGGATAAAATTGTTATGAGAGTGTTCCATATTATTATGTAAAACATCCACAACATCTTAAATTATAAAACAAATCAGGGCTTTTTTCACTGTCAAAGGAAGAGGCTCGTGCCTTATAATTTTAGGGAAAATACTAAGTGATTTCTTCTCGAAGGGGAAAGAGAAAAAACCTGATGTTAAGTTACTTTTTGGGGAAAACAGCATGATTTTAAGGAAATTTACTGAGAGGAAGGCACCTGTAGATGGCCCAAAAGGAAGGAAAAACAGCCCTGCAAACTATTAACAGACACCTGAAGTATGCAGAAACTTAATAAGTTTCCTTTGGTTTGCTGTTTAGGACCTAGTCTGTCTCTGTAAGTTTTGATATTTAAAGCATGACAGGGTTTAATAATGTGTCTTATTGGGTATAGGTCTTGGAAGCCTGGCCCACTTCTCAGACTCGGGTGAATCATCCAATCAGGAGGAAGAATATGAGAGTGAGGGCGGAGACAGCGAGGACCATGAGGGGGAGGACCTAGGTACTCTCGATGAGCAACTAGAAAGAAGAAATAACGCTAATGGTTAGTTGAAAGTACTGATAAGATAAACAAATATCATGCTTAATTTCTAGATTTTATAGATGGTGGGGAAAAAGGGCAGACAAAATAATGTATAAAATATTTAAGTTTTGATTTTGGGTCGCTTAATCTGGAGTTTACTGTACCTTAAATGACAGCTGTACTACACTACTGTAGTAGATTTCGGGGGAATTAATTTTTGTGCAAATGCTACAAAAATATAGTTGCAAAGCTATAAATTTGATTTCGGGGGTTGGGGGGGGGGGGGGATTAATTTTTGCGCAAATGCTGCAAATAAATAGTTGCAGAGCTTTAATTTTGCATAATTAAACATAATATTTTGTTGTGTAATTTGACTATGGTATTTAAATTCGTGCACTGATCCTGGCTCAAAATTGGCACAATATAAACACCATGAATTATAATAATATAACAGTACTGGAACATGGATTGTGTTATTTTACATTGATTTATTCCTTGTATGGTTACAGCAGCCCATCAAGGGCAGAGAACTCTGCAGGCCCCACAGACAATGCAGTGGGCAATACGCCAGAGGGAGCCACAGACAACACGTGCCCCACCGACTGTGGCAACCACGACAGCCACATCTGCTGGTAAGCACATATCATAACAATATCAAATTACCGGTAGACTGTAATGTTGTTTGAAAGTTGTAATGACATTATTCCTCTGCAACATAGAAATTAGTGTTTTTAGCTCGACTATTCGAAGAATATGTCGAGCTATTGTACTCACTTGGGCGTCGGCGTCGGCGTCCCGCTTTGGTTAAAGTTTACGTGCAACCTACCTATATCTTAAAAACTACTATAGCTACATCTTTTAAACTTGGCACACTTCTTCGTCATCATGTCTGGAGTGTGTATGCCAAGAACCATAACTCTAACTTTCATTTTGATCAAATTATGGCCCTTTTTTGACTTATAATTTCAGGTTAAAGTTTGCGTGCAAGCTACTGTACAAACTCATAACTTCAATACTACTAATAGTACAGCTTTAAAACTTGGCACACTTGTTCATCATCATGTCCCGAGTGTGTATACCAAGAACCATAACTCTGACTTTACTTTTGTTCAAATTATGGCCCTTTTTTCGACTTAGAATTACAGGTTAAAGTTTGCGTGCAAGCTACTATACAAACTAATAACTTCAATACTACTTATACTACAGCTTTGAAACTTTCAACACTTGATCATCATCATATCCCAAGTGTGTATGCCAAGAACCATAACTCTAACTTCTATTTTGTTCAAATTATGCCCCTTTTTGACTTAGAATTTCAGGTTAAAGTTTGCATGCAAGCTACTGTACAAACCCATAACTTCCATACTACTTATACTACAGCTTTAAAACTTTCAACACTTGTTCATCATCATATTTGAAGTTTGTATGCCAAGAACCATAACTCTAACTTCAATTTTGTTCAAATTATTGCCCTTTTTCGACTTAGAATTTTTGGTTTTTGCCCCTTTTCACTTGAAATTAGAATTAAGACTTATAAATAATTGTTAAAGGTTCAATGTTAGTGTTTTTCATATGTAATGCTTTAGAAAATGTTTAAAACAGATGTACTTTACATACTTTGGTTGAAAGTGTTGAGAAATTGTGGGGTAGGTGGGGGCATATACTATACTATACTATACCAGACCAGACCGAGACCCAAACCGAGACCGAGATCAAAACCGAGACCAAAACCGAGACCGAGACACAAACCGAGACCGAGACACAAACCGAGACCGAGACCAAAACCGAGACTGAGACACAAACCGAGACCAAAACCGAGACCGAGACCGAGACCCAAACCGAGACCGAGACCCAAACCGTGACCGAGACCCAGACCGTGACCGAGACCCAAACCGTGACCGAGACCCAAACCGAGACCGAGACCCAAACCGAGACCAAGACCAAACCGAGACCGAAAGCGAGACCCAAACCGTGACCGAGACTGAGACCCAAACCGAGACCGACACACAAACCGAGACCGAGACCCAAACCGAGACCCAAATCGAGACCGACACACAAACCGAAACCGAGACACAAACCGAGACCGAGACACAAACCGAGACCGAGACCAAACCGAGACCGAGACCCAAACCGAGACCGAGACCCAAAATCGACACCAAGACCGAGACCCAAACCGAGACCGATATCTCAACCGAGACCCAGACCGAGACTCAGACCGAGACCAAGACCCAGACCGAGACTCAGACCGAGACCCAGACCGAGACCCAGACCTAGTCGAGACCGAGACTATTACTATTACTATTCTATTACTATACTATTACTATACTATACTATACTATTACTATACTATACTATTACTATACTATTCTATTACTATAACTATACTATTACTATTACTATACTATTACTATGCTATTACTATTACTATACTATTACAACACCAGCAACACCAATACCACCACCAACAACATTAACACCACCACACAAACCGAGACCGAGACACAAACCGAGACCGAGACCCAAACCGAGACCGAGACCCAAACCGAGATTGAGACCGAGACCCAAACCGACACCGAGACCCAAACCGAGACCGATACCTCAACCGAGACCCAGACCGAGACTCAGACCGAGACCAAGACCCAGACCGAGACCCAGACCTAGTCGATACCGAGACTATTACTATTACTATTCTATTACTATACTATTACTATACTATACTATTACTATACTATACTATTACTATACTATACTATACTATTACTATACTATACTATTACTATACTATACTATTACTATTCTATTACTATAACTATACTATTACTATTACGATACTATTACTATGCTATTACTATTACTATACTATTACAACACCAGCAACACCAATACCACCACCAACAACATTAACACCACCACCAACATCAACACCACCACCAACAACAACAACACCAACACCCCCACCACCAGCAACAACACTACCACCGCCAGTAACAACACCAACAATGACAACACCAGCAACCAGCATACCATACTGTACTTCACCATGCCACACCACTTTAGGTGGGCAGGGATAGTAGGTTGATGGGTGTCGGTTTAGGGGTTTATGGGCTGGGTTGTGTTAACCCTAAAAAAATCTACAATAATAAATTAAGTGTAATTTATTTATTTCCTAACTTGGATTAAGAAACTTTTGTTCATGTGTGTTTGTTGGAGGCGTCATAAACTCCTGAATCACTCCCCAGTTTAAATGAAGCCCAGTTACAATGTGCTTAATAATTCTGACTTTTCGAATAGTCGAGCTTGCAGTCGTTTCCGACTGGCTCTTGTTTGTAATACAGTAGATGCAATGTTATTGGTTAAATTTCATTTAACTTTTGAAAAATTGCAGAAATTAAAGTGGGTAACACATTCTACCATGACTTTTTGTGAAATAATATTTTTAACACTCTTATGAATTTCTTCTAAATTTGTGTCCAAATACTGTGAATAAGGTGTAAGAATTTTCATGGATTTCCTGGTCAGATTAATCAATTTTAAATCTATTACAAAATATTGAATTAATCTTAAATATGGTTTTAGAAGATTATAATCCATGAATTTATTAACCAATAAAATACTGTATTAACAAAAATTATTAAATTTCATGCCCATGTATATTAATGCATTCATGGTACATGTACATGAAGAGCTGTCATTTATGGATTATGCACTTGTATCTGCACTGGTGAGTAAGATTAAATGATTGATACAATAGTTATAATTTGTGTTTGTGGGACTAATTTTTACTGTGTATTGTCATTCAACAATGAGTGGACGGGTGGTCCAGTGGTAACGCGCTGGTCTACCAATCCGGAGGTCGTGAGTTCGAATCCCGAACGCGGCACTGGAAATTTCTGAAATACGTTTAGTGTTTCCCACCCAACTAAGTACTGGTTCACTCCCAGGAAGTAGATTATCAGTGCGTGTATCGGTGCTATACACCGGGCACATTAAAGAACCAGGGGGTCTCTTCGAAAAGAGCTAGGGTATCGCACCCGGATTCCCTGTATCTGAAAGCTGTCTCTATAGTTATCTGCACCTGTCAGATGTAATTGTGTATATATATATATATATATATACACTCAGTGTAGTCGGTGTTAAAAGCTCGTTAGAGCTTATGTTAATCGTTGAGTATCCGACTCAAAATAAAATTTACATACATACATACAACAAGTTATATGTTAATGACAGGTGGCAGCAGCCTGATCTACATAGATCCCTCCAATCTACGACGTACCACAGTGACCACCACAGCAGCTGCCGTAACCCCTGAAGCCCCTATCACCATGGCAACCACATGCAGTCAGCTGGCAAGGTCATTCGGTATTGTTGTGCGACAGATAGCAGATTTGTTGACAATGCTCCAGGATTATCACGCACTTGCTCCCACTTTACCCAGAATCCTCGACATATCGGACCAGGAAGCTCTTGAACTTCAGGTATTGTATAAAAAATCAGTGAGAGATTTGGGTGGGCAATGATTTTGCCGATCTGCATGTTATTCGCGAGTTTTAAATTACATCTTGCTCTTTTTATTTAGTCATTTTAATATTTTGATTATGAGAGTTATAAATGATTCTCACTAGTTTATTTAGTTAATTTCAGGGTGTACAGTAAAACCCCTATCAAAGAGCACCTTGAAATTAAGACCAACCCGGTAATAAGACCACTGTTTCAGTGTCCATTATAACAGTTGTCTACACCAGAATGAAAACCACCCCACTATTAAGATTATTAAATCCAGCCCGAGGGTCTTGATACACGGGTTTTACTGTAGTCAAATAATCTATGTCAGTTGATAGCATTACAATATTTCTTTATCATAAATGTCAGTAACCTGACCTAAATATCTTTCTACTACAAATTTTGTATTAATTATTTTCAAGGTTAGCCTAAAGTAATGTTTGATAATTTGTTATAATTTGTTTGCAGTTGTACCTTGAATATCAGTTAAAGCCGACCTGGGACTGGCTCATCACCATCCTGGATTCCACTGAGGCCCAACTCCGGTTCGGGTCTGCTCTCAGCAACTCCTCGGACCCAGCAAACCCCAGCCACCCTCTGTGTCACACACGGGCCCCTAGGGAACGAACTGGAAGAGAAGAAACTAGGATCCTACAAGTGGTGGATTATAGACGACGATTGAGATTTGGTGCTGTTGGAGGTGAATGTTCATTCTTTGCAAGCCCGCCCGGCTAGCTCAGTTGGTAGAGCATCGGACTGTCAATCCAGGGGTCGTGAGTTCGATCCCCAGCCGAGGCGGGAACAAATTTCTCCGTAACAATTGAACTCGGACATTGCGTCTGAGAGTCATTTGTCCCTCACCTCTGATTCAAGTGAGGAAGCAGTCAGTCGCTTGCGGAGAAATTGGTTAGTACTGGTTGGAGACCCAGGAACACCGGTTAGGTGGACTGACCGCCGGGATATAACCTAGAAAGCTGTTGAAACCAGGCGTTAAAACCCGAAACAAACAAACAAATCATTCTTTGCAAAATAATGTAGCATCATTATATTTGCAGGGGTTTAAATTTTGTGTATTTTGCACTGGAACACGTGCAAATTTAAACGCCCAGGAAGTTATACCATTTAATAAGGTTTCAAAGAAAAATATCATTTATGGCTTTTGTGTGAAGGTGTCCCTGCGAAATTGACCATGTTTTTAGTCTTATTTGAAGTGCTTTTTTTTCAAACATCCAAATGGCTGCAAAATTTTATATATTATAGAACAAAATTTACATTAAATTATTTTAAGTTTGGGTCACATACACATGGAAATTGGGTCATATCAAAATGAATTAGTAAAAGATATGACTAAAGATGCCTTTTCACATTAGGTGCCCCATTTTATATTGATTACGTCTGCTTCAGGAGGACCTGATCATGGGAACAATGCGAGGAGAGATTTCCTTAACTACGCTCTCTCCCTGATGAGATCTCATAACAACGAGCATTCAGACTGTTTGCCTGTCATAGACATCGCCTCATTAAGGCACGTGGCATACGTATTTGATGCCCTCATCTACTACATGCGGAGTGGGACTGACACCGACACCGACGTTTTACGTGACGGAATTTCCGTCATCTCGTGGCAAGATCATGAAGAAACAGAGAATGATGATAATGACGATGAGATGAACACTGGAATGTCCATGGATACAGAAAGTATTGATGGTGACGGAGAAATGTCGGGGAAACAGGGTCGGAAACATACTTTTTTCCAGCGTTCTGACTCGACACTATTTTTAGGATGTCCTCCTCCTGATCCGTTCCAGACGCCACTTGTGCAAGCTCTCCCATTGGCTGATCAGCCCCATCTTCTACAGCCGAATGCAAGAAGAGAGGATTTGTTTGGCGTGGCTAAACATACCATTATTCCAAATTCTGATGAGAAAGCCGCCCCTGGGACAGAGAGTGTGCTGGATAAGTTACCACTGCATCTGTCGCTATCAATCAGAGTCCCTGAATCACAGATTGGTTCCGCCATTAAGATTCAGACTGAATCTCAGTCCAGTATTCCTCCAGGAAGTTTAGAGAGCCAGTCCACAACAGGTGCTAGCGTCATCGTGCGTTCAGCAGCATACCAGTCAGTGCCAGTCTGGGACTCGGGAGACGCGTCACTCACATCACCATTTTTCCCATCAGCATATGATACCAGTATTTCTTCAACAAGGGCAGCCACTCTGAGTGAACCAGTCAGCAGTAGTCAAGTAGCTGTATCGCAGAGTGGCACTAGCGTGAGGAGCACATATCCATCAGTGAATATATCTTTGATACCACCTGTTTCAGCTGAAAGGTCAGAAGTTCATCAACAAAGTGTCATTGTTCATTCCAGTACGGCAATATCTGCTAATGTAACAGCAGCCAGCATGTCGTCTGCTGCATCCATGACAGCAAATATGTCAGCAAGTTCCCCCATATTTAGCTTCAGTGACCCATTGCCTAGCGACCTGAGAACAACTGCTGTTAACATACCGTTGACTTCAGAGTCTGTCATCACATCAGCCCCATCACCGTCACGGACACAAGCCTCTACACCTGTAATAATGCAATCATCAGGAAGTACACAGAGGTCAACTAGTGCAGATGGTTCTTCAGTCTCCATGGTAACGACCTCTGTGACCTCAAATGTGAACCAGGCATCAAGTGGTTATGATGAAGACACACTTCTAAGTCCGCGTAGTTTTTTGGGTAAGTTTCTGAAGTTATTGCACATCAGTGTTTGCTTAGAAATTGGTTAGGTTATTTCTGACCAAGAAGGGAAAATTGTAGATCCAGATCAGATATCATGTAAACCAGCAGTTTTATTTACACACTGGAATGCAGGTTCATTACTACATATATACAGAACTTTTGGCATTGTCAAGTCTAGAAACAACCATGCTCTCTGATCAGGATCTGCACTATTCACTTCTTAATCAGTGCCCAAGGTTATAAAGCTGAGCATGGAAACCAGTCTCAAATCTCAAGCATCTGATTGGCTGAAATGGCGACCAGTCGCCATTTCAGCCAATCAGATGCTTGAGATTTGAGACTGGTTTCCAAACTCAGCTTTATAACCTTGGAGCCAGAAATAATCTAATGGATCTAAAAGGAAACAATGCAGATCTGTATAAGAAGGAATGGATGTGCCAGCTGATCTGGATCTATACTGTTTTCCCATTCATATCAGCCATATTCCAATGAGTTAAAATTGAATAAATAGAGGATATTTGTTTTTACCAGTGAAAGATAGATCTGAAATATATTTCACTGAGTGAGCTCTGGAATTCGTATTTTCAGGAGTTAAATACATAATTACGGAGTTCATGAGTGAAATATATTTCTATCTTTCACTGGTAAAAACTAATTTTCTTTTTATTTTATGCGTTAAGTGCAAAATTTGCATTAATTTGAAAGAAAAAGGTGCAAGAAATGGCACAAAAGCTAATGTGAAATATACAAATTTAAGCCTGTTTTCTAAATGTTCTCATTTGGTATGTTATGTGCGTTTGGGTAGTGAAATACCTCCTTTATTCACTGGGAAAATTCTATAATTCACTGAAAGGCATAAAATAAAAATGTATTATATGTGTTGTGTCTGTCACAGAAGTATTTGCCATCTGATCAGGATCTTAACTGTTCCCTGGTTTTTGTTTTTTTTTGTTATTTCTGACAAAGATGTGACCAGTGCAGATCCTGATTACATGGCACAGATGTGCCGGCTGATCTGGATCTGCACTGGTAACACATGCGTAAAAATGTGTACATATTGAGTAATGCCTTAACTTGTTCTCTTTATTTTCAGAATCTATAAATGGGACCTTTTCTAGTCAAGAAACAAGTTTAGATCTTAGCACAAATCAGTCAAGGTCATTGGATAGAGGTCAATCCAGTGTACAGAGTTCATCCAGTTCACAGCCTGTTGCTATGGATTTATGTGTTTCCACAGAGATGACCTTGCAAAGGTCACAAGAGCCAGGTGATGAGTCAGGTCCAAGTGAAGTTCCAAGGTTTGGGGAGGATAGTATGGCAGTGACTTTGCTAAGGTCAGCATTCTTGCAATCACAATTGTCGGGTAGCAGTGGTGTTACAGAGTATAGTGTGACGGGAGACAGTCCGGTGCGACCTGGTCCCAGGTCTGACTCTATAGCCAGTGGCTCTGGGGGCAGCCAGGGACCCATGTCAGTGGGTTTGAGCCTCACAGAATCTTCACTTAGCCAAGTGGCTACAGGTTCAAGCCAGTCTCAGGTAGAATCCTCATTCACAGACCAGTCCAGCAGTTTGGACTTGTCTCGGGCTGAAGGCGGTAGTCTGGATCTAAGCTCTGGCAGGTCAAGTGGCACTGACAGGTCTTCAGACCAGGGTTTGAGTAAAACTCCAGGTGCAAGTCAGACGCCGGGTTCAAGTCATGACTGGAAGACGGATACAGACAGTAGTCTGGACTCCGTGCGACCCATACAGTCCATCACAGCGCCAGTGCCTGGCTTAAAACCTAGCATTACCACTGAAGCTTCTCGGGTACAAAGTGAGAGTGGGTCCAGTCAGGTACCAACAACAAGCCAGGCTCCAGATGAGCCTATTAGCATGGATACAGACGGTTCACTGGATCTGAGCAAATCTGCTGCAGCACTGAGCACCCTACAGCCTGTCCCTACCAGATCTAATACCACAAGGTAATATCAATGTCTTAACAGAAGTTTTACCTTTAAGATACTGGTCATAGGAAATGATTTCTTTGGAAAGGTGAAAATAACCTTTTCCTCCACAGATACACCATTATTGCATGGGCAAACAGTTTAGATCCAGATCAGCAGGCACATCTGTGCTGTCTGATCAGGATCTAAACTGTGCTTTTGTATTCATTAGGTTATTTCTGACCAAAATGGGACCAGTGCAGATCCAAATCAGATCTGTCTTGAAAAAGGGGATGTCACAGGGTGAGAAAGAATGTGCAGCCAGACCGGGACTCGAACCTGGGACCACTGCTCTCCCGACTGAGTTATCCAGGCCGCTTACACATCTTCTCCCCAGATAGTGACTAGATTCGTACCGCGACATCCCCCCCCACAACTTGGATCTCGTCCTCGAATTCCAGATGGTACTTTATATACACAATTGCAGGCGTCCCCCGTTGGGTGCCAAATGTCACAGGGTGAGAAAGAATGAGCAGCCAGTCCAGGACTGGAACCCGGGTCCCCTCGCTTACAGGGCGAGTGTGCTCCTGACTGAGCTATCCGTCTGCTTACACATCTTCTACCCAGATAGTGACTAGATTCGTTCCGCGACACAGATATTCTAAGGGTCATGCTCTTTTGCTTTATCATTTTATCATGATTATTGATTGTTTAACTCGAGTATGGTGCATACTGTTTGTTTGCAGTTCTACAGATGGACCTATGGATTTAGTTGGGGCCAATGAGAATGTCTCCAACACTGTTGACATAGAAACATCTGCACAGGCTGCCAACAGGTAACCATTGACAATCCTGCTATATACGAAGCTTTAATGAGTCACTGTTCTGTTTAATTGCAATTTGACGAAAGGTGATTCAGTGAATTGAATCATTACCCATGGTATTTTCTGTTACCCATCGTAGTGCTTAATTTGTCTTGGGCAAAGGTGGACAAGATTTATAGATGTCTAAATACAAACCTGTTTATTTATGCGCTCCAGCATTAATAACTTCTGTTTATTAAATGCCATTTTTTTGGAATGCTGTCCGAATTACTTAGAGATTCAGATTGTTTTAAATTCACTCATAATTATTAGCAATTCAATCGGTATGTCAGGGCTGTTATTGTCAGCAGTTTTGTTAATTACAGGGACAAAGCAGCGCTATTCATTAATGAAAAAGAGTCAGAAAATATTATTTGCAATATTTTTTTTATCACAGACAAGCGCCGACAAGGTCACAGATGATCTCCCATGATGCCTTACTGGGAAGATGGCGGCTGGCACTGGATTTGTTTGGTCGTGTGTTCTGTGATGATGTAGGGGCAGAGCAGGGATCGGTGATTAGTGAACTGGGCGGGTTCCCAGTGAAGGAGAGCAAGTTTAGACGAGAGATGGAGAAGATAAGAAACTCTCAGCAACGAGATCTTAGTCTTGAGGTATGTAACGAAAGTCTGTTGCAAGTGCTTGAGGTAAACATACAGTGTTTTGAACTGCATTAAAAAGGATGTTTTTGGCACCATTACACACACTTTTTTTGTCAAAATCATGAAAAAGCATTAAAAACATACAATTAACAGATAATTTGTGTTTACCAGTGAAAGTTAAGAATTCATTTTACTTGTGAATTACATAATTTTGCCACTAGAAAATTAAAAAAATAAATAAATAAAACCACTAAATTTGAAACCCTGAAAAATAAGATTTAACAACATTTTAAACCAAGAAGCACAAAATGGGGGCCTACTGATATACAGAGGTATCTTCCATTGAGAGTGGTTTCCCTTGCCGATTGGGTAGTTCCGGTTAAGAAACGGTAATAAGAATAGCGTCAGAAGTGTATATAAAAAGTCTCAAAATGCTTCCGAAGTTTAAATGCATTGTCGAGTAAACAAAGAAAGGAATTAAACCATTATCTTTGAAAAATGATTTTCGGTTAACAACTTAATACAATTCTACTTATTTACGTTAGGAAATTTGTTTTATTGGCTGGCATGGAAATTATTGCTTTTTCAAACATGCACTAAAGTATTCGGACAGTCACCGTAAAGTCTTGCAAACAATGCTAATTAAGTAAAGGGCCTGGTGTTTTATGACTATGTTACGTAATCTAATTAGCAAGACAGGGGTTTTACTAGCTGGAGGTGTGATAAAGGCCTTTTGAAGTTTAGATGTTGATACTGTAAGAGGTTGAAAAAGTTGGATGTTGGTGGTACAAGTGTTGTTTTAAGAAATTGACTAGGATTTAAATATGCTAATTAATTGTCGCAATGTTGTTTGAGACCCGAGACATGTTTATTTGATTTTTGCAAGTTAAAGTGCTCTAAACTGAATTGAAAAAAGTCCTCCGGAAGAATTTATTCAAAAATATATTTTTTTTATGCCCCCGCCATGTAATGGCGGAAGGGCATATAGTGTTCACCCTGGCTGTGTGTGGGTGTGTGTGTGTGTCAGTGTGTCAGTGTGTGTGTATGTTGGAAAATCGTGTCCGCTCTGTAACTTTGTTATTTCTTATTGGATTTTAAAATAACTTGGTATGAATGTTCACCATATCAAGACGGTGTGTCGCGTACAAAACCCATGCCCGTAGGTCTAAGGTCAAGGTCACTGTTACTAAAAATAGAATTTTCTTGTCCGGGCTGTAATTTCCTTATGAAAAGAGGGATTTCAAAATAACTTGGCACAAATGTTCACCATGACAAGGCGGTGTGTCGCGTACAACACCCATGCCTCTAGGTCCAAGGTCAAGGTCACTGTTACTAAAAATAGAATTTTGTTGGAAAAATCTTGTCCGCTCTGTAACTTTGTTATTTCTTAATGGATTTTAAAATAACTTGGTATCAATATTCACCATATCAAGAGGGTGTGTCGCGTACAATACCCATGCCTGTAGGTACAAGGTCAAGGTCACTGTTACTAAAAATAGAATTTTCTTGTCCGGGCTGTAACTTCCTTATGAAAAGAGGGATTTCAAAATAACTTGGCACAAATGTTCACCATGACAAGGCGGTGTGTCGCGTACAACACCCATGCCTCTAGGTCCAAGGTCAAGGTCACTGTTACTAAAAATAGAATTTTGTTGGAAAAATCTTGTCCGCTCTGTATCTTTGTTATTTCTTAATGGATTTTAAAATAACTTGGTATGAATGTTCACCATATCAAGACGGTGTGTCGCGTACAAAACCCATGCCCGTAGGTCCAAGATCAAGGTCACTGTTACTAAAAATAGAATTTTCTTGTCCGGGCTGTAACTTCCTTATGAAAAAAGGGATTTCAAAATAACTTGGCACAAATGTTCACCATGACAAAGCGGTGTGTCGCGTACAACACCCATGCCTCTATGTCCAAGGTCAAGGTCACTGTTACTAAAAATAGAATTTTGTTGGAAAAATCTTGTCCGCTCTGTAACTTTGTTATTTCTTAATGGATTTTAAAATAACTTGGTATCAATATTCACCATATCAAGACGGTGTGTCGCGTACAATACCCATGCCTGTAGGTACAAGGTCAAGGTCACTGTTACTAAAAATAGAATTTTCTTGTCCGGGCTGTAACTTCCTAATGAAAAAAGGGATTTCAAAATAACTTGGCACAAATGTTCACCATGACAAGGCGGTGTGTCGCGTACAACACCCATGCCTCTAGGTCCAAGGTCAAGGTCACTGTTACTAAAAATAGAATTTTGTTGGAAAAATCTTGTCCGCTCTGTAACTTTGTTATTTCTTAATGGATTTTATAATAACTTGGTATCAATATTCACCATATCAAGACGGTGTGTCGCGTACAATACCCATGCCTGTAGGTACAAGGTCAAGGTCACTGTTACTAAAAATAGAATTTTCTTGTCCAGGCTGTAACTTTCTTATGAATGGAGGGATTTCAAAATAACTTGGCACAAATGTTCACCATGACAAGGCGGTGTGTCGCGTACAACATTCATGCCTGTAGGTCTAAGGTCAAGGTCACTGTTACTAAAAATAGAATTGTGCTGGAAATATCTTGTCCGCTCTGTAACTTTGTTATTTTTTAATGGATATTAAAATAACTTGGTATAAATATTCACCATATCAAGACAGTGTGTCGCGTACAATACCCATGCCTGTAGGTCCTTTGGTCAAGGTCACTGTTACTTAAAATAGAATTTTCTTGTCCAGGCTGTAACTTCCTTATGAATGGAGGGATTTCAAAATTACTTGGCACAAATGTTCACCATGATAAGGCGATGTGTCGGGTTCAACACCCATGCCTAAAGGTCAGAGGTCAAGGTCACTGTTACTAAAAATATAATTTTCTTATAAAACTCTTGTCTGCTCTGTTTTTATTATGTCTTATTGGATTTTAAAATAACTTGGTATAAATGTTTATTATATCAAGATGATGTGTTGTGTACAATACCCGTGCCTGTAGGTCCAAGGTCAAGGTCACTGTTACAATAAGTAGAAATTTCTTGTACTGGCTATAACTTCGTTATTAACAGAACGATTTCAAAACAATTTGGCACAAATGTTCACTATGACAAGGCGTTGTGTTGATTACAATTCCCATGCCTGTAGGTCCAAGGTCAAGGTCACATTTACTAAAACCAGAATTTTCTCGTCTGGGCTGTGAGTTTGTTATTACTTATTGGATTTTAAAATAACTTGGTATGTTCACCATGACAAACATGCGTAGCGGGGGCATCCGTGTCCTATGGACACATTTCTAGTTTATGAAATAAAATTGATTGAAAAACTAACTAAGCTAAAAATTCAGAAATAAATAGGAAAACTTGAAAATATTCTAAAAAATGTTTGAATATGTTCTAAAGGATGTAAGAAAGAACTGGTTTTTTATAATAAAGAGAGCAGCACATTAAATAAAATACGAAGAGGGCACAAATCTGTGAACCAAAGACATGGATTAAATTTGTAGGAAAAGACTCAGTAATTAAAATCTTTTAATTCCTTTAAAAATGTGTCATTGGCATGAAAGAACATGCATAAAAAGGAACGGTTGTTATAATGGCTGACTTCAAACTTAAACTTAAATCATATACGAGTATTATAACTTTAATTAACTACCTTTTCCAAGGTTTACTAATTTTTATCTTTCTCAAACCTGCCTTTTTGAGCATAAAAAATGCGTAAACTCTTAATTATGGGGTGGAACATAACGATGTTGAAAACAAACCACTCAAGCTTACTATAATGGTTTGAAGAAAAATACTATGTGGTGCCCTTTTAAAACTATCTAGTTTCCAATTCAGTGATAACATCTAACGTTATTAGGCATATTGCTGATCTCCAACCAACTAGACCCTATTAAAACGTATTTAAAAGGACCATGGATGACTACTGCGCTATTATGTTTTAATTCTCATTCTCAGACCAGAACTACCCAGTAACAGGTGCGCGTTGCGAAGGGAAGTAACTTAAGACAGAATATCTCCGTATATCAGTAGGACCCCATTGTGTGCCCACAAATGTAAGTGCATTTAACAAAGCTCATTCTAGGGTTATTTGATAGGTTTAGGTCAAACTTGTTTCATTGTTACTAAGATTAAATGTTTTCTCATTAGGTTGTGAGGTCAAGGAATCAACTGATAACCCAGTCTTTCAAGCAGCTAAACACATACTACAACCGTCGCACCAACACTAGTGGTCCTCCTCTAGCAGTTCATAGGGTCAAGGTCACATTCACAGATGAGCCGGGAGAGGGTAGTGGAGTGGCCAGAAGTTTCTACACTGCTCTAGCTAACGTATGTCTTTGTTGAGAAGTAAAAATTTGTTTGTTTTTTTTTTAAATATAGATATAGTTCTGAAAATCTTATTTCTTACAGACTATTGTCAAGGAGAATTCATTTGTTTGTTTTTTATTTTTATTTTACAAGACTGAGTGTAAGAACTTTTGAAAAATTGAAATATTATGTTTGAATTTTGTGTAAAAGACTTGAATTTAACTGTAAAATGTTGAAGGAGATTTTCTTAGTCTTTAAAGAATAAGTGTCTCCATATGCAACCTAATTAGATTCATTTCAGATATGCAGATTTGTAGTTTTTATTATTTTATGATTAGAAAAGGGATGGAAAAACTTTGAAACCTTAGAAAAATTATTAAGTCTGGATTTATTGGCTGAAACATAATTTGGGTGAACAAGGTGGTACAGTGGTAATGCTGGCCTACAAAGCTGCAGGTTGTGAGTTTGAATCTTGATTATAGCACTGAAAAATTATGAGATATGTTTCCACCTAACAAGTACTTGTGCACACCCATTCAGTGCATGTATCAGTTCTATGATCATAGGGTTAACCCTGCTGCCATAAGGGCGGCATACGCCGTCCCTACCTATCATTTTCAGCGTATTTGCCATATGGACAGCTTTTGCCGTTTCTACATATAGACCAGCATGCAAAGCAGTTTTTATGCTGACATAGGCAGATCATTGAAATATTGACCAATCGTTTGCACATGTAAACATAGTATAAAAATTATGTTGATATATCTATAAATAACAAGCCTCATTCTGACCTTGGTATTGGTATTTTTTGTTTATGTGGTAAAAAGCTCTTGGCACTGACGACGTCAATTTGGGTTTTCGACGTCGGCAGCGAAAGGGTTAAATAAATATATTAAAATCACAAAGTTTTGTTGTTTTTATTTTTCCCAAATTGTATTTTTTCTGAATTGTATACTTGTTCCATACTCCCATTTCTTAAACTCTTTTTGAATATACTGGGGTAGTCGAAGGGATATAACTCACTTTACATTTTCTCTTCCATCTTCGCACATGATCACTAACACCCAATCACTGCACTGCTCTATTTCAAACATAATAGCAATTGGTTTTTGATAACATGGTTGTTATTTATTATTCTGGAGGATTTAATATCTCTCGGATGATGTATGTTTCTTACCTATGATGTACTTGCTACATTAAGAGCAACACATTTACAATAATAGTAGTCACTGTCCAA
Source organism: Corbicula japonica (assembly GCA_038501625.1). Taxonomy (NCBI): domain Eukaryota; kingdom Metazoa; phylum Mollusca; class Bivalvia; order Venerida; family Cyrenidae; genus Corbicula; species Corbicula japonica. The sequence continues at coordinate 1,038,487 of JAZAYU010000104.1, forward strand.
CTAATTGATCCTTAGCCAAGCAATACGATAGATACATCAGGCATGTAAAAAAAACAGGGACTCTTCATAAAAAGCCAGGGAATCATACATGTAACTGGTATTCTCGTTTCTAACAGCTATGTGTCTGTAGGTGTCAGTACCTGTAAGATAGAATAGTGCATAATATGTGTGTAAATACTTGGTGTTTTGTTGAAATAAACATTATGGTGGTGGTAGAAAAACGTTGTAAGATGGTTCTCATTTGTATGAGGTGAAGATATGATACGATACAGTGCAGTGCAGTGCAGTAGTGTACAATATAGTACAGTACATAATAATTGTTATTGATACAGTACATACAATCCATGTAATAATTTGTTGGTTACAATACAATAATAATTTATTGGTTAAAATAAATGCAGTACAATACAATAGGATTTAAAACAGTACTGACAGTACAGTACAGTACAGTACAGTACAGTACAATGCAGTTAATTGTAATTTATCATTTCAGGCTGTTTTATCCCAGGAGAAGTTACCTCCTCTTGATAGTATAATTGTTGGCGGAAAAAGTCTGCAGTACAGTAAGTAACATTCATATAAATGAATTATTCGGATCTAATGAAGGAATTCGGGTAATAAATCCAGGGTCGGTTGAATGTTTTCTAGAAAGGGGGTTTTGTTTGGTGCAGTCTTGGGGTAGTTACGGGATAATTTCTTTTTATATTATTTTATATATAACTATAAATAACTTTTTGGCCAAAAATCCCCATGAAAATTCAATTTTGCGGCCTAAAACGGTGGTCCTAGCAATCCCATTGACCACCTTTGGATCTGCCCCTGAATAAATCTACATATAAGATTGGAGATCATTCGAACATTTAGCCCGAGAAAAGATTGTTGAAGCCAATTGTAAAGTACAAACACAAATTTTTCAATGCCATTTTCAATCTTTGTTCATAAAACACTAGAATAATGCACATTTTATCTGTTTTTGCATCTCATGCAAGGAAAGTTTGTTATTTCAGCTGATTAGACGTGAGCACATCAATTTCTACTTGGGAAATTGTCATGATTAATAAAAAGTTGATTTGTAAGCTGTAGAACATCAATATACCGGAACCCTTTCTGTTGGGCAGGTGCAAAGGTTATAAAGCTGAGATTGGAAACCAGTCTCAAATCTCAAGCATCTGATTGGCTGAAATGGCGACTGGCCGCCATTTCAGCCAATCAGATGCTTGAGATTTGAGACTGGTTTCCATGCTCAGTTTTATAACCTTTGACACTGGTCATATTTTTAGGGGTGGGTTAAGTTGTTTGATTGGCTGGTTGAAGGTGCAATGGTTAATTTTAAAAGAAAAAAGAAATTTGCTGAACAGATTAAAATAATACTTGTAACAAATTTGAAAAGATTGTTAATACTAAATTTGTGCTAATTTGTTTTTGGCCTGTTTATAACATGTAGAAGCACTTAACCTTTTCCTCCATATATGCACAATTGTGCATATACACATGTGCAACCAGTGTAGATCCAGATCATCTGATCAGGATCTGCACTGGTCACATGATCATCTGATCAGGATCTGCACTGGTCACATGATCATCTGATCAGGATCTGCACTGGTCACATGATCATCTGATCAGGATCTGCACTGGTCACATGATCATCTGATCAGGATCTGCACTGGTCACATGATCATCTGATCAGGATCTGCACTGGTCACATGATCATCTGATCAGGATCTGCACTGGTCACATGATCATCTGATCAGGATCTGCACTGGTCACATGATCATCTGATCAGGATCTGCACTGGTCACATGATCATCTGATCAGGATCTGCACTGGTCACATGATCATCTGATCAGGATCTGCACTGGTCACATGATCATCTGATCAGGATCTGCACTGGTCACATGATCATCTGATCAGGATCTGCACTGGTCACATGATCATCTGATCAGGATCTGCACTGGTCACATTTTGGTCAGAAATAACCTAACAAATAAAAAGCAAACAGTGCAGATTGTGTCAGCCTGCACATCCGTGCCGTCTATCTTGATCTACACTGTTCGCCCACGCAATAAAAGTGTGTCTGTGGAGTAAAGGTTTAACTAAGATGATTGTTTTGGTAACTAATCAGATAGACCGTGCAGAGCATGTGATATTCTTTAGTGTTTCAATTGGTGGTGTTATTCTGACCTTCCAAAATGTTTTATAATGTGTATACATCTTTTCAGATTTGATCCAACGTTTGAAAACCCGCGAGAGGGAACGTGAGCGAGAGCGTGAACGACAGCGTAGCACTTCTCAGAGACGAAGTAGTAGAGAACGTGACTCAAGACGCACCCTCTCGTATGACGCCCCTCCGTTCTACATGCCAACAGATCCCAGTCCCAGCCCAGGAAATAATCCTGAACTGCCACCAGAGGGCACTGATACGATGACCCAATACAGACGGCAGCTAGGAGAGAGGCTTTATCCCCGGGTCAGGGCTCTGCAGCCGGTATGTCGAGAAATTATACACATTTTGAGATCGGAGGTCCCTCAGTTTTAAAACCTTTGGACCCTAAATAACCTTTTACAATAAATGTGGAACTTACTATAGATAGTAGAGTTTGGTTGAATACTGTAGAATCTCGAAAATAAGCGTATACGCTTATTTTTGATTTTGTGAAGCTTTTATGCGCTTATATTTGAATATGCGCTTATATTTAGGCCGCCGAATATGCGCTTATATTTGATATGGGCTAATATTTAAGCCGCTGAATATGCGCTTATATTTGATATGCGCTTATAGCTTAGATTGGCTGAATATTACTTTTGAAACAAAATAACACTAAAAGACACACACGCACCTAAGATTATCAAAACACATTATCGTCTTTGAAAAGGAAAGACGTGTTTGAAAATGCATGTTTATTTACAAATGTACTCTTTACAAGTTTTATACTGGTTTTGACATTTTTTGTAAAATTGTATAATTTCCTTTTTTCTCTGCTGTAAGATTTCCGAGTTGTTTTTTTGTAGATATATTTGTAGTTTTTTTATTTAATACACAAACCTGCCTATGCACAAAATTATTGATACTTCAAGTCACGTAAATATTACCAAACAAACATTGAAAACTATAATACTTTATTTCATTGTACTCGAACAAAAGAATAAATGGTTCACTTTAGCAATAGCAATGCGAGTTGTTCACACCTTTATGGCTAATACCACTTATTGGTCATTGTAAACGATACAGATATACTGTAATTATCTTTAATTGAAAGGCTGATTTAGCTCCCAGCTTAATGAAACTTAAACCGCTGAGCAAGTTAGGTATGCATATATGCGCTTATATTTGGGGTATATTATAACTGTAAGGGACGGCTATGCGCTTATTTTCGGGATAGATTTTACCTTAAGGGACGGGTATGCGCTTATTTTTGGGTATTAATTTTCTGTAAGACACATATGCGCTTATATTCGGTATGCGCTTATTTTCAAATATGCGCTTATTTTTGAGATTCTACAGTATCTCCTCAGATGGAGACTGGTTACCAGTCTCAGCAGTTTAGAAGGTAAACATGCATTTATAAAAAGTTTGTTTGTTGTTAGGCTCTGGCTCCAAAGATCACTGGAATGTTGCTGGAATTGTCACCGGCACAGCTGCTGGTTATGCTCACGTCAGAAGAGACCCTCCGACAGCGGGTGGATGAGGCTGTAGATGTCTGTATGTCACATAACAGGTAATAAAAGAAATAAAGTGAACAGTGTCTCAAAGATAGTTTTTGTATTCTAATGCTGTCAATATGAAAGTACCTTAATATTTATTTTTTAGCTCTTTTGGCCCAATAACAGGAAGGGCTAAAATATCCGCATGAAACAGCCCATGCTAAACATTCATTCAAACAACATCTTCTTTAAAGTTACATGTACTTGATCAATTTTGTTCAGACTTCAAATTTTCATTCTTATTAGGTAAGGTCCTATACCAAAATTGTTCAGACTATGCTTATGGCCATACAGGGTAGAGGTGGGAGCTGGAGAGACCCTGCCCTGGGGCTTTTTTAGTTTTTTTCATAAGTTTCCTAACACTATTTTTTTTTAAGACACAAAAATACCGAATTACTTCAAAATATGCATGAATAATTTGTAAAATAGCTTTGTGATTGCCCATTAGCATTTAAACTGCCTCATGCACTTTGCAGAAATGTTGTTAAAACTGAGTTTAACATAATGGACAAGCAAACATTGAATTACCTGATTTTCAGGGAACAAAGAGAGTTGAATGCAGAAGCGTTGCTGGATCTGGACATTTTCAACTTATCAGCCAGCAGCAGCAGCAGTGGTAAGAAGAAAAAGTCGTCCTTACAAACGGACAGACGGAGTGACATTGACGAGGAAGATGACCTCGAAGATAACGCTCCTTTGTTCTGGCAGCCCGGTAAACGAGGGTACTACACTCCTCGTCTTGGAAGAGCTTCTCAAGAACGGCTAAATGCATTTAGAAATGTTGGAAGGTTTGTTCATTGTTGAATTATTCTAACTACTGTAAAATCCCTTATTAAACTATAAATGGTCTTGTGCAATTTTATGTTGCATTTTTAACAATTTTTTTTTTAAGTTTTGAACAATCTAACTTTTGATGGAAAAAAAATAAAGTAATGATTTTAGAGGGCCTATGCATGTGATAACTGTGTCTTACATGTGATGTTTATATTTAAAATTAATTATCACTGTTAAACTGCACTGACAATCAGTTGAAAGCTGCTTTTCAGTTGTGGAAAGATTACAAATGACTGAATATTTAAGGGGTATTGCCCCCTGTGTTAATAAAAGCACAGAAGACAAACAGTTTTGTTGCAAACAGTTTCGTGCCAGCAATACTGAAGTCAAACCTTGTCTGTTAATTTCATCTTTGTCTAATTGCATAACCAGCAAAAAAGGAAGTCAAATCCAACAGAGAATAATTGTTATGCATTTAATTCCAGAAAACACCTTATTAAAAAAAAAAGACAGAGAAAACCATGAAGAAAAGAATACATAAACATTTTAGCTCAACTATTCAAAGAATAGGGGGGAGCTATCCTAATCATTCTGGCATGTACCGGTACACTTGGTCAATAACTTTTGAAAGTTCTTGTAACTTTGGTTATATATTCCCCCATCAAAATCTACTTCAACATAATACCAACAATAATTATTTCCAAACTTGCCTTTATTTCAAACAAATTGAATATTGGAGCTTACTGACACCACTGACAAGCTCTTGTATTAAAAATTGTCCTATTCCTCTATTATTACAGAATAATAGGTCTGTGTCTTCTACAAAATGTCCTATTCCTCTATTATTACAGAATAATAGGTCTGTGTCTTCTACAAAATGTCCTATTCCTCTATTATTACAGAATAATAGGTCTGTGTCTTCTACAAAATGTCCTATTCCTCTATTATTACAGAATAATAGGTCTGTGTCTTCTACAAAATGTCCTATTCCTCTATTATTACAGAATAATAGGTCTGTGTCTTCTACAAAATGTCCTATTCCTCTATTATTACAGAATAATAGGTCTGTGTCTTCTACAAAATGTCCTATTCCTCTATTATTACAGAATAATAGGTCTGTGTCTTCTACAAAATGAGATGTGTCCTCTGTTCCTGAATCGTCATGTGCTGAAATATATACTTGGTCGGAAGATAGGCTGGCACGACCTCGCGTTCTTTGACCCGGTGATGTACGAGAGTTTACGTCAGCTGGTTCTCGACTCCGAGACCAAGGATGCCTCCCTGATGTTCCAGGCTTTAGACATGAACTTCTGTGTGGAGCTCTGTGCAGAAGAGGTTTGTATACTAATAATGAGTCTCAAAATATTTTTGTGTCGCCACAAAAGCAGGTAGACACATAGGGATTCTATTGTCCGGAGCCAGCAGTGGTGTCGTTCGGTAGTCCGTAACTTTAACATGAAAGTTAATGTTGCCTTTAACTTTGAGAGAGTACTTTGAGAGTGCATGAGCAAAACCATCTGTGATAAAAAGAATGATAACTCCTGTTTCACTATTTTTTAGTTATTCCCCTTTAAATTGCAACTTTAGGCAACACAATGTTCCTGTGTTGTTCCTGATCAGACTGCACTGTTTGCCAACACAATAAACATGGATTCTGTTTGGTAAAGATACTCTTAATGCTGTATTATTGTTGTATTGAATCAGTTATTAAGTATATTTTACTTTTTGCAGGGTGGCGAGCAGGTTGAACTAGTTCCTGGGGGTACGGACATTGAGGTCACGGCACAGAACGTTCACGATTATGTTAGGAGATACGCTGAATACAGAATGCTTAAAGTGGCAGAAAAAGCTTTGAAGGTATTTGTTGTTTGTTGAAATTGTGGGGTGACGACAAAAGGTTCTGATTGATACGAAATAAAGAATCAGATAGACTTTCCCTTCTAAGCGATTAACCCTTTCCTCCATGTATACACATTTTATTTGCATGTGCGACCAGTGTAGATCCAGATCAGCCGGCACATGTGTGCTGTCTGTTCAGGATCGGCATTTTTGGTCAGAGATAACCTAACCAACCACAAAGTGAACAGTGAACGCGTGTGCTGGCTGATCAGGATGTAAACTGTTTGCCAACACAATAAAGGTATGTCTATGTAGGAAAGGGTTAAAGAAAGTTAGCCCATTACTTCATAGATACGACTTTTATTGTGTCAAATGCTTATCTATTTGTTGTCATTTTCAGCGGCTGAGGATGGGTGTGTTTGATGTGATACCATCCAACTCCCTAGAAGGCCTGACGTCGGAAGATTTGCGTCTGCTGTTGAACGGAGTGGGCAGCATTAACGTACAGACCCTCATCAGTTATACTTCCTTCAATGACGAGAGCAGTAAGTCGTAGCATTATTCCTGTTTGTTACAAATAGAAATTAGATGATGGTCTAATTACACACAAATATTAGAGTGGCACCCTGTAAGCACCTTTTTTTCTTCAGTGTCGGAAATTCTATTCATTTATTATATGTTTGATTGCATTTGCTTGCAGATTGTTGATAGTTGAGTGGGTTTGATTTAATTCACCAAGACAACTTGTACTTATCGGTCCCGTATAAGTGCTTGAATCAGTCTATCTGTTGGCGCGTGCATCTGTCTGGATTTATCTGGTCCATAACTCTAAGATGCATTTAGCGATGTTATTTATATTTGGCATGAATGTTAACTTCAATGAGACAGAGTATCACATGCAAACCCTAGGTTCCATTCTCAAATGTTAAGGTCACAGGCATCGAAGGTCATGCTGAACCCATTCCTACATTGATACAAGTTTATTGCGTGGGCGAACAGTTTAGATCCAGATCAGCCAGCAACTCCCTGCCGTCTGATCAGGATCTAAGCTTTTCACTTTTTGATTCGATAGGTTTATTTCTGACAAGAATGCAACCAGTGCAGATCCTGATCTGATGGCACTGCACTGATGTGCCGTCTGATCTGGATCTACACTTGACGCACATGTTTGAAAATGCCTTTATATGAAGGAAAGGGTTGAACAATTGATGTTTTGACTATTTCAGATGAGAGTAATGACAAGGTACAGAGATTCAAGCGCTGGTTATGGTCTGTTATAGAGAAGATGAATAACCAAGAACGCCAAGACCTGGTATGTTTTACTCCATATATTTGTTGTTTTCACATGTGTTAACAGTGTAAATCTAGATCTGTGCTGAGATCTGTGTTGTCAAGATCTAAACTGTTTGCTTTTTAGGCAGGATTGACCTAATAAATATAAGGGAAACTGTGTAAAAAATCCTAATCAGGTGACATAGATGTTCAAGCTCTTTGTGCTAGATTAGGCAGTCTTTATTGTTTTCTTTGGGGAGATTGGTTTATTTCGGAAAAAAAGGAGCAAAATGTTTTTTACTTCATAATTTTATTTAGACAGGTTAAAACATGAGATGATTTTTGATTCAGGTATATTTCTGGACATCAAGCCCGGCCCTGCCTGCGAGCGAGGAGGGTTTCCAGCCGATGCCGAGCATCACGATACGTCCGGCTGATGACGACCACTTACCAACAGCCAACACCTGTATATCAAGACTGTATATACCAATTTATTCCACAAAACAGATCCTGAAGGCCAAATTACTGCTAGCAATTAAAACTAAAGCATTCGGATTTGTTTAACAACGGCTCTGCTCTTAGCTGAGAGCTGATCAGTCTTTGCTGATGTGTACTATAGACATTTTATTTGAGAATAAATGCTACAGTAATATCTCAAACACTGTTAGTATTTTTGTATTTGAGAAATTCAACCAGCAACATTTAAATAAACTACAAGTATGTGTACTTGAATGCCAAATCTTAATGAAAGCTTTTAGATTTATTGAACTATTACAATAGCTCACCATTATAAGCTGATTATAATAACTGGCATTTTATTTGAGGACAAACACAACATATCTTGAACACTGTTAGTATTTTTGGATTTGAGAGATTCGTCCAGCAACTCATAAATTGACTACAATTATGTGTATGCCAGTGTGTGTTATTGAAAATTCATCATGAATTTCAATATGTGTTCTTATGATGTCAAGGAGACAATTCTAATTGACTGGTTTTTAAGACAATAACTTTCAACTTTTTTATATATGTATACATATTGAAAATTCACAAACACAGGTCTGTGTTTTAAGCCATTAAGTGAACAATGCAGTCTGTTGTTGGATTTATAGCAGTTTGTTACTTCCGAAATGGTGGTTTTAAAAAAATGAATTATTTAGTTAATTTAGTGTTGATTATGAGACAAGGGTAAAATTGAGAGAAACAAAGAAAATAATATACAAGATTGGTGTCCAGTTTTAATTGTCTCTCTTTGTGATTGGTTAGTCTGGAGACTTCAGCTAAATTTCAACCAATCATTATGTAGAAAAAAGACTTGATCTAAAATTTAACCAATTATTAATTGGCAAGGAGACTTGAGGTAAATTTCAACCAATCACTATGTGGCAAACAGACTTGAGCTAAGTTTCAACCAATCTTTAGATGGCATGAAAATTTGAGCTAAATTTCAACCAATCATTAGGCAACAAGAAGATCTAAACTAAATTTCAACCAATTGTAAGGTGTCAAGAAGACTTGAGCTAAATTTATATGATCTTTGGACTTACTGTCTTGCTATTTGAGACTGGTCTTGGTCTCAGCAATTGAGACTGGTCTCTGTTTTCAGTTTTATATTGCACTGGTAAGCCAGTTTTCTAGTGGCAAGAACTAGTGGGTTATAAACTGGTCCCAAGGTTATAAAGCTGAGTTTGGAAACCAGTCTCAAATCTCAAGCATCTGATTGGCTGAAATGGCGACCGGTCGCCATTTCAGCCAATCAGATGCTTGAGATTTGAGACTGGTTTCCATGCTCAGTTTTATAACCTTGGGCACTGGTTTTGCACAATTAACCCTTTTCTACATAAGTACACTTTTATCCCAAAGGTAAACAGTTGAGATCCAGATCAGACGCCATATTTGTGCCATCTGATCTTGATTAACAGTGTTTGCCTCCTGATATAACCTAATAAATCTAATAGCAGAGTTTAAATCCAGATAGGACGGCATGGATGTGCCAGCAGATCTGGATCTACACTGTACACCCATGCCAATAAAATCTTATCGATGGAGTAAATGGTTAATTTATTTCTTTTTAAATGCATCACTATCACTTTTTAGGCCATAACACTTAAACCCTTTCCTCCATAAATACCCACTTTTACGCATGTGCCACCAGTGTAGATCAAGATCAGACGACACCTCCATGCTGTCTGATTAGGATCTACACTGGTCGCATTTTGGTCAGAAATAACCTAACAAATCAAAGAGGGAACAGTTTAGATCCTGATCAGATGGCACAGATGTGCCAGCTGATCTGGATCTAAACTGTTCGCCCATGCAATAAAGGTGTATCTATGGAGGAAAGTGTTAAATGCATCACTATCACATTTTAGGCCATAACTCTTTTAAGTCTTTCATTATTAGTAGCATTTATTAAATGCTCATTGTATAGTCAATAATTAACATAAAAATACTGTTTAATCATTATCCATTTTGGTTGATAAATGTTTTTGTTTCCCGTTGACATTGTCTTGATTTCTCATTTATGACATCATGTAATTTGCCCACAAAATAAATTGATACCTTTTTTTCAAATATATTTATGTTTTTAGAAATCAGATATTTTAACCAATCAATGACATTAGGTGGCAAAGAGACTTGAGCTAAATTTCAACCAGTCTTATGATGGCATGAAAATTTGAGCTAAATTTCAACCAATCGTTAGGCGACAAGAAGATCTAAGATAAATTTCAACCAATCGTAAGGCAGCAAGAAGACTACTTTCTGTATTGATTTTTGGCATTTGTTTTATTTTCCTACATGGTTAATTTAAAGTTTTCTTTTACTTGCAAAGTGCTTTCAGTTTTTAGCTCACCTGTCACATAGTGACAAGGTGAGCTTTTGTGACCGCCTGATGTCCGTCGTGCGTCGTCAACAATTGCTTCAATCGACTTCTTCTCTGAAACGGCTTGGCCAATTTTGATGAAACTTGCCACCCCAGGGGTCACTTCATTTTACATAGACTTATATAGGAAAAACTTTTAAAATCTTCTCGTCTGAAACCACAAGGCCTAGAGCTTAGATATTTGGCATTAAGCATCCTCTTGTGAAACTCTACAAAGATTGTTCAAATTATTTCCCAGGGGTCAAAATTGGCCCCGCCCCAGGGGTCATTTGATTTTATATAGACTTGTATAGGAAAAACTTTAAAAATCTTCTTGTCTGAAACCACAAGGCCTAGAGCTTAGATATTTGGCATTTAGCACCCTCTAGTGGAAATCTTCAAAGATTGTTCAAATGATTTCCCTGGGGTCAAAATTGGCCCTGCCCCAGGGTTCACTTTATTTTATATAGACTGATATAGGAAAAACTTTAAAAATCTTCTTGTCTGAAACTACAAGCTGAGAATACTTTTGTACTCAGGTGAGCGATATAAGGGCCATCATGGCCGTCTTGTTACATTATTGCTACAAGAAGTAGTTTTGCTGTACTGCAAATTAGCATGTGATGCATTTATATCTAAAAACAATTACTGTTGTTAATTACCCAAGTGTTCATTAAAGATGACCTCCTTTTCCCCCTAAATTGATCAATATCATTATCTGACTGTATCTGTATAATTGTGTCTTAACATAGAATAAAGTTGCTTGAGCTATAAATTGTGTTTTAACATTGATTTGTGAGTTTGTTATGTAAAACAAAAATTGAGTTTGTTATGTACATTCGAATGTGTTTTTTCTTGAGGGTATAAAAGATTTGCTGGAATGTGCCTGAGAGTTTTGATTGGTTGGTAAAACAACCTGAGAGTTTTGATTGGTTGATAAAAAACAACATTAGAGTTTTGATTGGTTGGGAAAACAACATCATCATGCGATTGAACTATTTTTAACAGATCTAGATTTTGTTAGGTACATTGTATCTAATTTGAAACCTGGTGAGATAACAAATAAAATCTTATAGAAAAGTACTGGATAGTTATGGTTTCTTCAGGCATGGGAAGTTTGCTTAATGGATATTGCTTTTTATCCCATAAGCGAACAGTTTTGATTGGTAAAAAAAACAACATGTGAGTTTTGATTGGTTGGGAAAACAACATCATCATGCGATTGAACTATTTTTAACAGATCTAGATTTTGTTAGGTAAATTGTATCTGATTTGAAACCTGGTGAGATAACAAATAAAATCTTATAGAAAAGTACTGGATAGTTATGGTTTCTTCAGGCATGGGAAGTTTGCTTAATGGATATTGCTTTTTATCCCATAAGCGAACAGTTTTGATTGGTAAAAAAAACAACATGAGAGTTTTGATTGGTTGGGAAAACAACATCATCATGCGATTGAACTATTTTTAACAGATCTAGATTTTGTTAGGTACATTGTATCTAATTTGAAACCTGGTGAGATAACAAATAAAATCTTATAGAAAAGTACTGGATAGTTATGGTTTCTTCAGGCATGGGAAGTTTGCTTAAGGTAGAGGATGTCTAAAAAATTCCCGCGTTTTTTGGCCCATTTCGGCAATTTCCGTACAATTTCCGTAATGACGTAATAATCCGAAATCGGCCAAAAAACGCGGGAATTTTTTAGGCATACTCTACCTTAATGGATATTGCTTTTTATCCCATAAGCGAACAGTGTAGCTCTCCATATCAGCTTCACACCCGTGCAGTTTGATCAGGATCTATAATAGTTGCTCTTTTAGATTTATTAACCAGGGTTGAAGCTGAGATTGAAAACCAGTCTCGAATCTCAAGCATCTGATTGGCTGAAATGGCGACTGGTCGCCATTTCAGCCAATCAGATGCTTGAGATTTGAGACTGGTTTCCATGCTCAGTTTTATAACCCTGGGCACAGGTTTTCTTTGGAAAACCCTGGTGAGTAGATTGGGGTAAGTCTTTGGGGTTGTTCAACATACAAATAAAGATTCACTAATGAGGGGATGTAAAACAATGTATTTTAATGTGGCGTAAGGGTTATTTGTGTCAGAGACTGGCCCATTTTTGTTTTAATAGTTGATAATATAATTTATAGTAATATATAGAAAAGTTACGCGCAAAAAACACACTGCAATTGAAATGTGACCTTTGCTGACATGTCATAAATACAGTGAAACCCCGCTGTTGTGACCACCATTGCTGCTGAGCAAATGTTGGCTTAATAGCGAGGCGGTCTTTGTTTTGAAGTAGAAGTGCAAACTTGAAAAGCGAGACAGTGAACTGGTGGTCTTGTAAAAGGGGGATCTTGTTTACAGGGTGGCCTTTATGAGAGGTTTTACTTATTTAGTAAAAAAAGAGTAGTGGCCCTTAAAGAAGTCTTACTGTAATGATTTCCCGCGCTTTTTTCTCGAATGTCGGGAATACTCGGTTAACTGTCACTAACAGTCGACAATAATCGATGTCGCTTCGGTTACTATCGGCTCTGACGAGTAGCGTCGGAAGTCACCGAAAGCGAGCCGATATTTGACGACGTCGCAAATTTATGCGCGGGAAAGCATTACAGTTAGACTACCTTAAACCGACCATTTTGGGACTGCTGATCTTATAATTACCTGTTGGATTATTCTATATCAAGAATAGCTGATTCGCATTTGTCAAGAAGAAAATGTGTACATAAAATTTGCTAAGAAACAGTCTCTCCTTTATTTTGACAAAAAATTAAGATAATTTTGCCTGTGTCTTAGTTAGGTCAGCGTGTTTGCCATTTTATTTTGAGACAGAATAGTCAGTCGTTCAGTAAATTTTAGAATATGCTAAGGGGACGTAACAATTTGAAAATACTCTATTACATTTGTCCAAAATACTATTGTCTTTAGTTCAATGTAACTATATTAGTAAAACATAAATGGTAAACAACTGGTCGCAATTTCAGATGCTTGAGATTTGAGAAGCTCTCCTGATGTAGTGTCATGATCTTGGGTCAGCTTGTTTGCAATTTAATTTTGAGACAGAAAGTCGTTCAGTCAATTATCTTGGTCTTTCCATCTCTGAATCCATACTGTGAATGTTATGTTGTCTTTTAATGAGTTTTGAGGATTGATGTCAAGGTTATATAACTGGAAATGGAAACCAGTCTTAAATTTCAAGCACCTGTTTGGCTGAAATAGTGACTGGTCGCCTTTTCAGCCAATCAGATGTTTGAGATTTAAGACTGGTTTCCAATCTTAGTTTTAGAACCTTCAGCACTGATGTCCACGACAAAGTATTTGCAGAGTTCTACTTAATTTACCTGATACAAATCACGTTCTTTCGGAGAGACTGTGTTTTCTGAACGTCGTAGTGTTCACATGATACAGGTACATTGAACAAATGACAACTGTGATTGCAAATGCCATTTATCTTAATGGATGAAAACAAATACAACCCGTTCAGCTCGGTACCTCAGTTTGGAATCGCTTGATAAAGTTTCCTCCAACGAGACAAGTTTAACTCTTCGTTAACTTTGAAACATTAATGGGACAAAATCCACTGCAACGGGCTATGAAATGGCTTAGCCGTAGCAAATAACAAAGCTATTGGAATACAGGATGGGGTGCAAGGTTGTGAGCGTCATTTGCCAAGTTTGTTTTGTCACATGAGTTTGACATTCTTCTTAATAATAAAAAATAGATTAGTCTTTATAATAAACACTAAATAACAAGTAAAAATATTTTTGTTCAAATGCCAAAATCCTGTGGTTTTGTTGCGGTGCAGGAGGCTGTCTTGGTTTGACTGGTATGGTCTCTAGCAAGGTCGGATGCAAGATTACCAAAAATGCGGTCCATTTGAGGCAGTCGTAGTTACATGATAATTGCCAACTTTATGGCCCAAGTCTCCGTGATAATTAAATATTGCTGGCGAAAAATAGTTCAAACAACCTCCTGTGATCCGCCCCTGTTATGCGACTCTTGTTGTCATTCTAAGAAGTTCTTCTTCATCGCACTTGTTCGAGACTCGTCTTCACATTTACTGGCCACACTGATAAACATTAAAGCGGCATTTCTTTAATTTAACCCGCTCTTGTATGAAATATTACATGTATTTGGAACTATAGGCACAAATTTGCAGCTTAAGTTCGGGCTAATAAAATTTTAAAGTACTAAAATAAATTTGGTCCGCGCGACTAAAAGCGAAAGCATAAGTTCGGGCTAATAAAATTTTAATGTACTAAACTAAATTTGGTCCGCGCGACTAAAAGCGAAAGTAGGATTTCCGAAACATCACAGAAATTGAGATCGCGCATGATGTAGTCTCTTCGTAAAAAAAATCGGTGCTAAATATACCTCCACTATATTTAGCTTCTTAAAAGTTCGTTAACGATAATTTAACAATATCATTGAAAATCCGGTCTATAAGAAAAAAATCGATCGGATCTTTAGTGTTCTGTTAGAGAATTTATATATTGGAGTCTATATGGATAAATATGATTTTTTCAAAAGTATATTCTTACTTAAGTTTAGGACTGGGGCTTTAACAACAAATATAATGCGGATCCAGCTGGGTTACTTGGGGTTGTCGTAACCCTATTTTTGGCCAACACTATTTAATTTTAATTTTCGTGAGTATTTGGGCCTGAAAGCTAGAATTATCTTGACTCAAACGAACGTCGTTTCTATAAATCTTGCATTTAATCTTGATAAACATGTAATAATATTGACATTTGATTAAAATTTAGAATTGTAATTTCTTAATAAGTGTCAAAGATTTCGCGCGTAAGATGAACGTGAAAATTCTCGTGAAATTCTGCCTGACCGATAGGCAAAGTATTTTCTGTCGAGAGTTAGGTAAGAAGTACAAGTTGATTAAAACTAATCACACGCACAATTCTTGAAGTTAATGTCAAAATGATCAGTGCCCAAGGTTATAAAGCTGAGCATGGAAACTAGTCTCAAATCTCAAGCATCTGATTGGCTGAAATGGCGACCAGCCGCCATTTCAGCCAATCAGATGCTTGAGATTTGAGACTGGTTTCCAATCTCAGCTTTATAACCTTCAACCCAGATATTCTAACCCTTTACCACAAAAATCTTATCATGCTACAAATTGAGGCTTATTTTAGTTTTCTTATCAGGCACAATGAAATATTTAAGGACAAAAATAGGTTATATATTGACATCTTAAAGATTATTATTGGACTCTGTATGCTGTGTTGAAGTGTTTTCAATTGTTTTGAAATGGAATCAAAAACACGGGGGTTTAAAGTTTTCCTCTTTATACTTGTATGTGCAGGCAAGCTTAATGCCGAAGACGTGCCGGCGAAGTTAACCAACTCGGTCCAGCCAGCAATACCTTCGGCTGATGACGTTTATGGCCGCAGCACATTACTACAACAAGTAAAGGCGAACGAAAATCTTGTGTTGGAACTTCTTGGACAATTCAGAATCCAGCAGAATCAAATTCAGGTCCTTGAAGCGCGTGACCAAGAGCGCCAACAGCAAATTCAGATCCTTGAAGCGCGTGACAATGAGCGCCAACAGCAAATTCAGATCCTTGAAGCGCGTGACAATGAGCGCCAACAGCAAATTCAGATCCTTGAAGCGCGTGACAATGAGCGCCAACAGCAAATTCAGATCCTTGAACCGCGTGACAAAGAGCACCGACAGCAAATTCTAGTCCTTGAAGAGCGTGACAAAGAGCGCCAACAGCAACTCCAATTTTTAGAAACACACTTAAACGACCAGCAGCAGCAATTCTATTTGGTAAACCATTTGGAAGAAAACGTAGCAGGTTTATGTTTATTTATTGAAAAAGAATTCAATAATGGTTTGTTTTTTATTCAGCTGCAATTCAATTATGTAAACGTCTACTTATCACGTACTCAAGGGATGAAGAAACGCAGGGAAAACTTTGAAGATGATTGTAGTTTTCCCGTTTTACGCTTACCTCTAAAGACATCATTACGCAATCATATTAAGCGACTTGCGATACAGTATCATGAGCACTGTAATCTAAAGATTTATTTTTTTAATCAACGCGTTCGCAAGATATAGCAAATGATGTCGCCCTGCGTTTCGTTATCTATTGAGTTAATATTTGTTTATCCATTGCTTTAACATTTCAGTTCAGTACAGTAGAATCAATCAAATTGACAGGTAAGAAATTTCGCGCTGAAGGCACATCTTTAATATTTTCGTATGATAAGCTAATACAAGTTTTAATTTCGTTGGAGAGTCGATTTCGCGCAATTTGCAAAACGCGAAATACGCGAAAAATAAAGCTGTGCGAAATGATATAATGATACCACCTATTATTTTCTTCAAAAATGTTTTGTTTTATATAAAATTGGACTTAGGTTACTGTTTGCTCTGATATTGAATATTTAAAATCAATTGTTAGAACTGTATTTTTAACCATCTGTGATATTCTCTAACCCAGAGTTATAATTTTTCTGACTCTTAACAGTCTCAGCTGGTCTAATAATAGTATCAAACTGCCAGCCTAAGAACCGTCGAAAAGTAGTTATAACTTTCAAAAGTGCTAACAGTAAGTCAAACTGCTAGCCTAAGAACCGCCGAAAAGTAGTTCTGATTTTCAAAAGTGCTGACAGTAAGTTTGCCGATCCCGTCAGTACTTCTAATGCTTTGATTTGATTGTAGGAACGAAGCAGAGGATTCGACGTGCCGAAAACGAGGCTCCTGTTGCCTTCCTTGCAACAATTTCCGACCATACTATTCCACATGCAGGAGACCACCAAATGATTGTCTTCGATAACACAATTACAAATGTTGGTAACGCATACAACGAACATCTAGGTTCCTTCATTGCCCCGGTTAGTGGAATATACGTCTTTTCGACGACCTTATTCTCTCCATCTTCAGTAAGTTTCCACGCAGACCTGGTCCGAAACGGGCAAACTATCACGAAAATGTACCTGAGCGGTGCTGAGGTCGGTGGTTACGACACTGCCAGTCAAACGGTTGTCCTGGTGCTACAGAAAGGCGACGATGTGTGTATTCAACATCGCGACACCGACAGGACTGTAAATGGCTACCATTACAGTTTGTTTTCCGGCTTCCTTCTTCAGCAAAACTACACGGCGTCAGTAATTGTTGGTTAATGAAATAAATATTTAACTTGTTAGAATAATACATGTTTGACAAATAAAGTCGAATGTTTAGTTTTGTTTTACGGCATTTTATCGATCTTTTTGTCGATAATGTCATATTACTTATAACTGAAACAGGCTAGGTCGCTTGCACTGATAGATTGAAATAAGCCCACTTTAACCTCTGACCATTCATACGCCAGGTTTTTGTGACTGGACGCAAAGTTTAGTCTTAGGACAATGAGCCCTATGCCCAAAATCATAAAACCGACACTGATGAACCGTCTAAAATCTTAAGCATCTGATTGATTGAAATTGAGACTTGTCTACAATCTCAAGCATCGGATTGGTTGAAATGGAGATGGTTGATTGATTGAAATGAGACTCGTCAGATGCTTAAGATTTGAGACTGGTTTAAAATCCCAGTTTAACGATTGTGATTACTAAACAACACTTTGACAAAGCCTTCAAATTCTCACATAACTGTACGGAACACTAACAGTTTTCACTCAGTCACTGCTTGATGCTAATTCATTAAATAAATTAAATTAATTCGAATAAATAGTTCAAAAGGACACATAAACTCCCAAACGACAACGTTTATTACCTGATATTTTAAAAGAAACGATACAACTCACTATAAACAATTTATTGTCTTTTAGACTTTCAAAGCATTTGATGGCAACACCATTTTTATAGAATAATAAACACAGTGGGAAAAATGTTTTTTCTAATGAAATCAACAGTAATGGAGATAGTTTTCAATTACATTTAATGGCGAACAATAATTGGATAGGATAAAGAAAGCACTCCGGAAATTCTCGTGTTCATAGAATAAATGAACGCTGTTATACCGGCAGTGTTGCTTACTAGGTACAACAGAACTTGTTTAAATGAACGTAAGGACTTCATAACACAGTTCAAGTAAACAGTCGCTCACTCAAAACTAAAATATTTCTTTGATGACTTTTGATGTAATTACACTTTTTCCTTAAATGTATATTTTTGCATTGAATAACATAATAAAATCTACACAAATTATTTAAGTCTGAAAATAAAACTTGAAAATGGATTACAAGTCAAGAAATCCGTCTGCTAGCTGGCATTGCTTGATTTATGCCTGATTGGCATATGATACAAATTAGTTTGGTATTTTAGTTTTCTCTTTGCGCATCGGAGAAAATGTCTTTGTTTCGCACAACACCCCGCCATTCTTCAACCGCCTTTATTTAATTTAGTTAGACACCATAATTAAATAACAATATTTTGTGGTCTTTTACAGCAAAGGTCATCGTTAGACAAAACTCTTGAGAACTATGAAAAGAACATGTGCAGTATTTTGTGTGAAAACTATTGCAATGATTTGCTATGCACAATAGCACAGTTATGCATTTGGGCGGACGTAGAAAGTCTCCCCGTATAAACCAGTCAGTACTGTTATACGTAGAAAGTCTCCCCGTACAAACCAGTCAGTACTGTTATACGTAGAAAGTCTCCCCGTATAAACCAGTCAGTACTGTTATACGAAGAAAGTCTCCCCGTACAAACCAGTCAGAACCGTTATACGTAGAAAGTCTCCCCGTACAAACCAGTCAGTACTGTTATACATAGAAAGTCTCCCCGTACAAACCAGTCTGAACCGTTATACGTAGAAAGTCTCCCCGTACAAACCAGTCAGTACTGTTATACGTAGAAAGTCTCCCCGTACAAACCAGTCAGAACCGTTATACGTAGAAAGTCTCCCCGTATAAACCAGTCAGTACTGTTATACGAAGAAAGTCTCCCCGTACAAACCAGTCAGAACCGTTATACGTAGAAAGTCTCCCCGTACAAACTAGTCAGTACTGTTATACGTAGAAAGTTTCCCCGTACAAACCAGTCAAAACCGTTATATGTAGAAAGTCTCCCAGTATAAACAAGTTAGAACCGTTATACGTAGAAAGTCTCCCTGTACAAACCAGTCAGTACTGTTATACGTAGAAAGTCTCTCCGTACAAACCAGTCAGAACTGTTATACGTAGAAAGTCTCCCCGTACAAACCAGTCAGTACTGTTATATGTAGAAAGTCTCCCCGTACAAACCAGTCAGTACTGTTATACGTAGAAAGTCTCCCCGTACAAACCAGTCAGAACTGTTATACGTAGAAAGTCTTTCCGTACAAACCAGTCAGTACTGTTATACGTAGAAAGTCTCTCCGTACAAACCAGTCAGTACTGTTATACGTAGAAAGTCTCCCCGTACAAACCAGTCAGTACTGTTATACGTAGAAAGTCTCCCCGTACAAACCAGTCAAAACCGTTATACGTAGAAAGTCTCCCCGTACAAACCAGTCAGTACTGTTAAACGTAGAAAGTCTCCCCGTATAAACCAGTCAGTACTGTTATACGAAGAAAGTCTCCCCGTACAAACCAGTCAGTGTTATACGTAGAAAGTCTCCCCGTACAAACCAGTCAGTACTGTTATACGTAGAAAGTCTCCCCGTACAACCCAGTCAGTACCGTTATACGTAGAAAGTCTCCCCGTACAAGCCAGTCAGTACTGTTGTACGTAGAAAGTCTCCCCGTACAAACCAGTCAGTGTTATACGTAGAAAGTCTCCCCGTACAAACCAGTCAGTACCGTTATACGTAGAAAGTCTCCCCGTACAAGCTAGTCAGTACTGTTGTACGTAGAAAGTCTCCCCGTACAAACCAGTCAGTACTGTTGTACGTAGAAAGTCTCCCCGTACAACCCAGTCAGAACTGTTATACGTAGAAAGTCTCCCCGTACAAGCCAGTCAGTACTGTTATACGTAGAAAGTCTTCCCGTACAAACCAGTCAGTACTGTTATACGTAGAAAGTCTCCCCGTACAAGCCAGTCAGTACTGTTATACATAGAAAGTCTCCCCGTACAAACCAGTCAGAACTGTTATACGTAGAAAGTCTCCCCGTACAAACCAGTCAGTACTGTTATACGTAGAAAGTCTCCCTGTACAAACCAGTCAGTACTGTTATACGTAGAAAGTCTCCCCGTACAAGCCAGTCAGTACTGTTATACGTAGAAAGTCTCTCCGTACAAACCAGTCAGTACTGTTATACGTAGAAAGTCTCCCCGTACAAACCAGTCAGAACTGTTATATGTAGAAAGTCTCCCCGTACAAACCAGTCAGTACTGTTATACGTAGAAAGTCTCCCTGTACAAACCAGTCAGTACTGTTATACGTAGAAAGTCTCCCCGTACAAACCAGTCAGAACCGTTATACGTAGAAAGTCTCCCCGTACAAGCCAGTCAGTACTGTTGTACGTAGAAAATCTCCCCGTACAAACCAGTCAGTACTGTTATAAGTATATAATTAGTTTCCGTTATTAAAATTTTGGGGCGCGTCACGGGAAAAGGTACATTCGGGACATCGTACATCAATTCTTGAAACATTTGACGTCATTAAGTTCCGTGATGCGTGATCCGTGTCCGCGTCCGCGATTGTTCACTCACCAAAGATATTGTTAGGTATATTCCATACTTCCGTGTCCGTTCCGCGTCCGTGTCCGCGATTTTTCACTCATCAAAGATAACGTTGGGTTTATTCCATACCTCCGTGTCCGTTCCACGTCGCGGACACGAACACGGACGCGGAACGGACACGTACACGGAGGTATAAAGTAGCGGCCTTACAGTGAAACGACAACATGTACAATTATTTACAATACGACAGCCTCTCACCACAACATTTAATTGATTTAACGAAAAAAACAACAGTATAATTTCAAGACATTACGACCTTGGTAGCACAAGGGCAGGATGACAGGTTAATTAAAATTGTTTTCTCTATGTTTGTCCATGTTATTATAGGGCTATAAGGCTAATCTTTACTTATAGTGTTAAATATGGCATTAAAGGGAAACCGCGCTGTTAGATCTTTGAGACTAAATGTTGTTTCGAATGAACATCGTGTTAATATTTATAAAGATATGCCTTACTTTCAACTATCTTTCATCCTTGGTTTTGTCATTTTAATGTTTAAAACTGTGATACTCCGTTAGACACCGACACATCTCCAGTTCATTAAGACACAATGCAAGTCTGGCGACCTTGATTCCGCAATAATATAAAATCTAAAAACAACCACTAATCGTGTTTAAGTAAGTCGTAAGTCAGCAATACAATACTGTCAAACCTTTCTTCAATGACCACCCGGGGGAAAACCCAAATATGGTCTTTGAAAGAAGGTTGCCTTTTTCAAAGGTGAATGTTCTTAAAATTTGACAGTGGTACAAATAATGTGTGGTCTTTGTTCACAGGTAGTCTATGTTTACAGGTGGTATTTAGAACAAATGTCAGTTTTCGCTGTTTTCAATGCTTTCATTTCGATTTTATATACAGTTGCCAAGGTTGTAAAACTGAGTTTGGAAACCAGTCTTAAATCTCAAGCATCTGGCTGAAATGGCGACTGGTCATGGACATGCTCAGCTTTATAACATTGGGCACAGTTAAATCCGCCGTAGCAGTCACCTGGATTTAGCAACCACCTTTCTTAAACAGCCAGTCCTAAACTGACATTTTGTTCTAAACTTTACATGCCTTAAACAATGACAATGTTAATCAACCTTTTTTGTCACTCACTTGGTTGCTGCTCAATACAGGTTTTACTATAGTCTGGAAGTTAACAATTTCTTCTTGGTTTAAGCTCCATACACACGTTTTCCAGATATATGTCAGTAAACGAGCCCTCACTGACATTGCTGTCAGTTTGGGAGGTATGACTGTTTAATGCGTTGTTTTTGCTGTCTTCATCTGTTACGAATCCCTTGTTGGACATACCAGCCTCTGCTTGGTGTTCTACACGTTTGATATTGATATTATTTCGGGGTAAGCCATCTAATTCGATCTTCTTGAAGTACACTGAATGGACCTGTAAAATGTTTGAGGCTTTTTTTCTCTCTCTATTTATTTATTTTGTTGGGATCATGTGTTTTCGTAATGTAGTTGATGGTAGGAACGCAGTCAGCCTAAGAAAAGTGAGGGATATATCTCTGCGAATATTTTAGTTTTATAAGTATGGAACTGTTATTCATGTGTGCTGGCGTGTAAGAAGAATTATGATCTTCGATGTTGGAGAGGTCCATTAAACATATAAATAACTTGACAATTATTATATTGTCCCAAAATATTGACCTGGCACTTCATTAAATTTCGTAAAGGTCATTGGATAAACACGGGTATCAGCGAATATGCCGATATATGTATTCAATTTATACGCCAGTGATGTGTGGTGTCAATCGTATCAACTCGGCGATCTCCGGCAAGCTTCGGATATACACGTACAATCACCGAAGCGTGATCCGAGTGGTGTGGAGTATTGGATGTCGGACTACCGATTCTAAATAGATCGTAACGTTTACGAAATTTAACGAATATGGGGTCAAATGCAAGAGTGCCAGGTCAATATTGTTGGACAATAACAGACTTGATTATGCCGGATTACCAGTAAATAAACTTGGCACTTTGGTCATGGTTCATGACCTAGATCTCCAAAGCTCGTCCGCACATACACGTATAGGACCAATCTCCTACGCAGAGTTGTCGTTCCTTACACTCACTTACATCTCTGCGAAAGGCACAATGTCAAGATTTTTTACCAAACTAATAATCTTCGTTGTATACAGTCATAATTATGAATTTGAAAGCTTGTGGTATAACAAATGACAGAAATCTTCACTATCTTTCATTAAAACCCAAGAAACCCTATTTATTATAAATGTAGTTGGTGAACTATTTTGTTGCGCCAAAGTAAACGTAGTTGAAAGTAGTCCCAGCCTATAACAGAGGTGAATGTAATGAGCCGATAGTGTAAGAGAGTGGTATAGGATATGAGCAAAAAACATTTCATTACTTACATTACTCGCTCGCCCATACATATAGTATACGGGCATTACTTTAAGTCTTTAACCCTACTATTAAATAATTTTAAAACCCCTTATAAGACTTTAAATACCTTTGGTGCGAATATGAGAACTTGTGTGAACGTCGTCCCGATGATAAGGCAACCGGAAGTGATTCCGTACATAAGAACCAGTTCGTCCTCGAGGAGTAAGGATATGGTGAGCCCAAGGGCACTGAGGACGACCACGTTATACAGGCAAATCCCAATCTCGTGGGAGTCGTTCAGTGCCTCTATCTTAACCTATAATAAAATGTACTGTTCGTTAAGGACAATGTAAATTACTTTTCATAAGGTTTCGTGGTTTTCGGTAAAATGTCATATTTAGAGCACTTAAATTCGTTGTTTCGATCGCCTAAAATTCGTATATAATCTATTCTATATTTCGTTGGTTTTTTTAATTCACCCATTTAAATGCCGACAAAATCCACAAATTTGATAGTACACCCGCATACATCATGAATTCGCAGTATTAGAAATCCAATTTTTATATCACATGTTTTATATCTCCAATTATAACTTGTTTAACCTTAAAGAAAATTATTAAAATTTTGAAACAATACGTTTTTACATTGTTTAACAACCCTGGAATACAGTTAAATTATAGTCTAACAACTTAGTAACTGTGAGTCACCTATTTATATACAACACGTGTATAATATTAAAGGTTTTGCAAAATGTATGTGCATGTTTAAAAACTCCATCTTATCATTATGTTTCAATGTTTTAAATATCATGATATAATATCTTACGTGTCTGGTCTCCCAAGCCAAAAATGCTCCGAACGAGAGTAGCGCCCCTTGCATTGTGTATAACGCCCACCCAAAATACACGGAATATTCCGACTGACAAACGATTTGTAAGGGATGCACTTCGGCGTCATTTCCAACCATGTACATCTAACAAGAATAAATAACAAAATTCACAACTGCGTCTTTGTCGAAGAGAAAACAAGTGTTCATAACAATTTTTTTCTAACTGTTTTTGCATGAAAATTACACTTTATAATAATATACTTGCACATTGTTTTTCAAACCATATTTACTGGGATTATAAATATGTAAACTCGAAAATTAGTTAAGTATTGTATATATTTCTTATCGCAAACTGAAATATTTTTAAAGAAGAATTTCACCGTAGCTTAATTTTAGATCAGTTAAATAATGTAGCTTTATACGATTTTAAGTTACCTCTTTTGGCAGAGGCTTGTATTCTATGTGATGTGGGGCCAGGCACTCCCAGGTAATTAACACAGTCACAACTAATGCCACAAGACTGAAGATAATACCAAACAGCTGTCCGTCCCGGATTGCCTGCAAAAAACAAAAAACAATACTGATTCCTGCGAACAAGAATATACGTATCTTACACGACCGCAAATGTTAGACCAAAAATTATTTCAAATTTTAAGCATTAAGGTAGTCTAACTGTAATGATTTCCCGCGCTTTTTTCTCGAATGTCGGGAATACTCAGTTAACTGTCACTAACAGTCGACAATAATCGATGTCGCTTCGGTTACTATCGGCTCTGACGAGTAACGTCGGAAAGTCACCGAAAGCGAGCCGAAGTTTGACGACGTCGCAAATTTATACGCGGGAAAGCATTACAGTTAGACTACCTTTAATCAATTTTTCCAGTTCTTGTGTTCAATAAAATCACAAAACATTAATTAGTAAAACAACTAAAGAACTAGTCATGCTTTTTTTTTCAGTATAGATATATAGACAGTCATGTTTTGACAAGGCAAATATTTTTTTCTTGGATTATATCAGCATCGGACTGTCAATCCAGGGGTCGTGAGTTCGATCCCCAGCCGAGGCGGGAAAAATTTCTCCGTGACAATTGAACTCGGACATTGCGTCTGAGAGTCATTTGTCCCTCACCTCTGATTCAAGTGAGGAAGCAGTCAGTCGCTTGTGGAGAAATTGGTTACTACTGGTTAGAGACCCAGGAACACCGGTTAGGTGGACTGACCGCCGGGATATAACCAGAAAGGTGTTGAAACCAGGCGTTAAACCCGAAACAAACAAACAAACAAACAAAATCTTGGATTATATCCAGAAACAACGCCTCGAATTAACACGAAATTTGGAAATTAATACTAATCTGGCTCCAAAAGTACGAACAAAACTTAGACTGAAAAATAATCTCAAATCACAAACTTGACACTGGTATGAACTATAAATTTGCTCATTTGCAGACTGCTGAGGTCTGAGAGGATTTATAAGCGCGAGTCCTGGTCCATGTGTAGATCAGTACCAAACAACTTCTTACTAATTTCTGCAGAGCTTTGTTAGTAAAGATGCGGTACACTCTCCACGTTTTTGCAAACAGTGCCCCAAACGTCAGCGTGAAGCCAGTACTGAAGCAAAAGATCTCCGCCTGAAAAATACTAGTAATTATGCAAGCACATTCAACTTAAAGCATATAGACAGACATTTTCAAAGGGTTCTAAACTGCATCTAAGGAACAAAAGTTTAACGTTCCATTCACTTGGGCATTTCTGCGCCATACAAAACTTCACTTGATGCAAAACACATGATTGATAAAATTTGTGAAGTGATAATCTTGAACTTAAGAATTAGATCTGTCCTTCATTCAACAATTCCTGTATTTATTCTATTTAATTTACGGGCGTTTATTAGAAACACTGGTCATACACGTACAGTACTGTGAACGTTTAATGTTACAAAATTTGCGTCTATCGTGCGTCCGTCTATCGTGTATCGTGCGTCCGTCTAACGTGTATCGTGCGTCCGTCTAACGTGCATCGTGCGTCCGTATATCGTGTATCGTGCATCAAACGTTTTTAATTTTATCATGCAACGTGAATAAGTTACTTGCTTATGCAAATTTATGTATTTTAAATTCAACCATTCATCTGATATTTTGATAGCATTTTCAAATTTTTAGAAATCTGTCCACAAATTATATGAATCGGCAATATCGTGTATCGTTCGTTTACCGTGTATAGTGCGTCCGTCTAGCGCGTATCGTGCGACCGCCTATCGTGTATCGTGCGTCCGTATATCGCGTATCGTGCGTTTCGTTTGTAACCTTAAACGTTCACAGTACTGTATTGGGGCGGGCATTCATTAGAGGCACATGTTTGCTACTTATCCATAAAAATAATTTCTACACTTCGTTTAATCATTCCGTTTGTTTCTACGACATCAAGGGCCTTTTAATTTCAAGCGATTGCCCTTTGGGCTTAAGAACTCCTTAATACAATTTCATTAAATTTTGTAATTTTAAAGATTAATTTGACTGATTTTCTAGTTGAAAAGTGTTGACTTAACAGTATAATTTCATTAATAAATTGAACTTTATAAAAAGTCAATTCAATTAAATGCTTATGATATTAAGACTTCTTTCACTTTAAAGCAATATCATTCGGGCTTTGTAGCTCTCTTGACAAATGTGTAGTTCCTAATATCACTAAAAACGAGTTAAAGATGCAAAAACCCTGGAAGGAGAAAGCGTTTTTGATATTAAATAATAATTTGGTCAAGAGTGCGTTTACTTCCCGTTATCGTGCCAAAAATACCATCAGCTACAGTATTATGTTCATTTTTACAAGATATATTTAACAGATTGAGCTTTTTAAGAAACTAATGTTTCACACAAGCACTCTAATGTTCGTCAACCCGATATACATTTTCCAACATGGCAGCGCTCTTATAGTTTCAATTTTATGTTTAATTACTGTTTGTACTGTGTGACGGCCGTAAAAAGTCTCCCCGTACATTCAATCAGTGCTGTTGTAAGTTATATTCTAGCCCTTTGAAGGCAGTTGAGCATGATACTTATTGGGTCACGCCACGAGAAAAGGTACCTTCGAACATATTTTGTGACACTTTAGTTGTTACTATATTTAGAATAAAATTACAGTTATCTATTATTTTATCCTAACTAAAAAGAGATTGTGTTACACAATTTGACAAAAAAAAGGATATTTTTACCGCGAAATGCATAATAATTAATGTCATCTGTTGAACTTTATGACGTCATTTCACGAATTGACGTCAAATGTCCGAAGGTATCTTTTCCCGCGACGCGCACCACTTTGCCATGATGATAAAGAGGACCATGAGATGAAGTTTGCCAACAGGATGATTTGTGGTTTCTGCTGTAGAGAACAGGTAGGATTAACTTTATTTAAGTATTGCATCAATACATTGTTGCATTCATCATAGTATGAAAGCCATATCCATGTGACCTGTGCCATGATGATGAGGAGGACCACGAGATGAACAGATAACAATAAACCACCATGTCAGATTGATAACAGATTGATCTGTGGTTTCTGCTGCATGGAACAGGTAGCATTAATTTCAATCAAGGATTTAAGCATTAATGGTTTGTTGCGTTTGTTGGTGTGAAATTATTATTATAGTAGCTCAACACGGTGCTTGGTGACGTTATCAATTATATGCTCTTCCATTACTGCTCAATCAAACCGATCCTGCAAATCTTTATATTTGTCGTGTTCGGTGGCTTTCAGTTTTCATCTGTTTGCAATACAAGTATTCCATCCTTCAGTTTAAACATAATTTCTGGTAGGGATTTTGATACTGAACCCATCACAATATTAGCATTCTATATAATCTTACCCACTCTATTTTCATAGAAAGTTTGACGTGAAAACTGACTGTTGATGATTAGCGATTGATAATATACCTTGCACAGTATACGGTTATCCGAGTTGGCGGATTTGAGGAACACCGTGCAGTAGCAAAGAACACAGCCCAATAGTAATACGTTGTTGATATTGGGGGAGGACATCTTTACGATTCTGAAAAAAAACACAACAAAATAAACAAAGCGTCCAAAAATATTATTATTCTTTGTTAGAATATCTGCGAAAATTTAAATCATCTCTGATTTCATTAAGTCTGGCTGACGTCATGTTTATCTTAAAGAGAAATGTACAGCCTATGAAATTTATATTGTAAATTAATAATACACGATTTTCATCTGCAACTTAACTTTTAACAGTTATTCTAACACGACTTGACGTTTTTCGCATTGAATTTGCTGTGCATTTTTACACGATTATTCACGGCTATTACTAATTACCTGTCGGTATAAACTTATCACGTGACAATTGTATTTTTCGCTGGGATTTAATTTCGCGCATTTAAGAAAGCACAAAATACGCGAAATTTTTACCAGCGCGTAATATGATAATACCACTGTAATAGAATAATGTTTATTTTATATATTTAGATAAAATACTTTAATTATTTTCCGCTATTTTGCGGCAAAGTTAAGGTGACGTTAACGCGCCATTTTAATGACGTAACGTAATTCCCGTTGTTTACATGTTATTTCCTGGTGCAGTATCAAACCGTTAGAATGACAAATACGGTTCGAACGGGGACTGGAGAGTGCTGTATGCGCGGTTGGATGGACATGTATTCAAGTTTGTTATTCAATCTCTTTATTAATATCAGTTTTTGAATTATGGAGATGTTTAGGGAGTAAACACTAATTGCCGATCTTATAATCCATTTGCGTTTATTACGACGCGCTAAAATTGAGTTATGATTATTTCGCTTATTCAGTCAGATGTGTCGTGTTAGAATTGAAATAATAAATAGCTTCCGGTGAATTATCGCAGGATAATTCACGGGGCGTCGTTCAGCTGCGTAGATATATATCACGAGGGGCTACGCCCCTCGTGATATATCGTTACGCATCTGAACTCCGCCCCGTGAATTATCCTGCGATAATTCACCGGAAGCTATTGATTATTTCTTAAATATAGCTAGCATAAACTAGGCATTACAATGAGACCCGATTGTTAAACTGCATAAATATACAAATAGGCTACAATAAAAGCAGTAAAAGTTTGTTTTCCTCGTGCAACATCTTACGGGGTTTATATCTCACAGCTTGTTTGCTTTTTAAGAGCTTGCAACGATGTGAATGATTTCAATGAACGTAATCTTACAACATTACAGAAAAACTTTTAAAATAAGGTTATCGGTATCACAAATTAAGGAAAACCTTTAGCAAGTTTTATCGCCGATACCCAGATCTAATTCATAAATACAGATGCAGTTTAAAATCACTTTTGCAACAAGGTATTTCACAGCCAGTTTTTATGGAGATTTAATTTATAAACTTAAGAAGATAAAAAGCAATGTTATTTTCTCCCGGTTATTCGTAAAAACCGTCTGTAAATTTAAAAAGAAAGGTTACCAACATGATATTTTACAGCGCTCTGCAGGCCTGGTGATTAACCTATCTACAGTTCATCATTATGCTTACCTCTTTGGTTGCACGACGGTGGCAGGGGTTTAAAAGTTTATGAAGGTTTATGGGGAAATCTTTTCTTAAAAGAATCTAGAAGCTCGATTTGTTTCTTTTATCCCTGTCATCGTGTTATTGCTGATTTTACTTCAGGAGCTCTGGTCTCGGTAAGAACATTGAGTACCCGCCTTTTGGCTTTGCAATGCTTTTAGCTTCTTATGTTTTATATGTTTGTGTGCTTTTGCATGCAACATTGTTGAGCCGATGGGTGGGATGGAGTTATTTCACCAAGACAACTTGTACTTGGTTTGTGATACGAGAACCTGTTGAGGCAAGTGTGAGGTTGGTGCACCCTAGAACCTGGTTTAAACCCCCAGTGGCATTTTGTGTTGCCACTGACCGTTCCAAGGCGGTATCCTTAAAGCTTCTCTTTTTCGTTAATTGTTTGTGGAGTCCTATTTGAATTGACATAATTATAACAAACATGCTCTCTCTCTCTCTCTCTCTCTCTCTCTCTCTCTCTCTCTCTCTCTCTCTTCCTCTTTTCTTTTTCGCTGCGTTGAGAGGCTGTGTTTTGTGAGTGTGGCGATTCCTGATATGCGTATATTACTTTTTCACCATCACTGTTTATAAATTATCGGAGAAGTAACCATAAAGCTCATTTCCATTGTTGTTTCATTGTTTTCAATTAAAATTCACTTGTAAACTCTTAATCTATTACAATTACCGATACAGCAGTTGGGCTTCAATTTTAACAATAACAGTTGTTTTATGGTTACTCGTCTTGCTTTCCTCATCTCATGCTTAGTTCACCACATTTCATGGTCGAAAGAACCAAAGAAA
Source organism: Corbicula japonica (assembly GCA_038501625.1). NCBI lineage: Eukaryota > Metazoa > Mollusca > Bivalvia > Venerida > Cyrenidae > Corbicula > Corbicula japonica. Next base: position 1,069,094 of record JAZAYU010000104.1, read on the forward strand.
CATTAAACTTTTAAACATCTTAAACATATTTTGGGGAATATAACTATAGATTGCCTATTCACCATACATAAAATGGTACGGTGACCTCCGTCATATGTCCACCATTACAAGTATATTTTCTGTTAACTTTGTAAATATTAAGTTGCCCTCAACACAAAGCTATGTTGTTAATTCCATCGCCATTATTGTTACTAAATAGACTTATCTAACCAAGTTTCCATTATTTTCAAATTGAAGTCCCCTTGTATGCATTAAATATTTCAAAAAAAAAATAAAGGCGTTTGTTGATTCAATTATATATGTACACTGAAACTTAGGCAAGATTCAGATAATAGATGGGGACTGTAAAATGTATATTCATTTTGAACTCTTAAATTTAATATTGTCTAAGCACTAACCAAAGATGTTTTAAATGCTTTTGTCAACCTTACAAATCGTTGTTTTAAAGTTAGAGGTACTCTTTGATATCAATTGATTTCACATGGTGCAAGGGGAAATGTCTGATGTAATTTAAGATAGGTTGATTACTGTTATTATTATTATTATTGTTATTATTATTATTATATAGATATGTAAATTGTGTGACTAATGGCCTCCACTTATATAATATTACATGTGTTTAATTTTGACGCCAAAATGTATGACGTCAGTGACGTCATTAATGTGTAACGTCGCTGAAGTTGCATTTAGAAAGTGATATGTAAACATTTAGTGTTTCTATGTAAAAGCCCCTTGAAGAAGGGGGGTTTATCCCCCTGAAACGTTGGGAATAAACATTTGTGTTTAAATGAACAGTTTTTATATTGTGTTTCTTGAGAACTTTTTTATCTGAATAATTGGTTTCGTTGTCGGTATCGCAGGGCTAGGCGCTGTCGCCGTGACGGTGTGGGTTTGCTCCCAGGTAGAGGCAATAATATATATCATTTATCTGAATAAATAGCAAAATCGCTTCTTTAATCGTGCTAGAAATCACTTTGAAGATAACTATAATTAAAAGACGATGTTAAGATATTGACCATGAGGTCTTAAAGCGCAACATCTCATTCCTTTGTTAAGCAATAAGGAAACATTGACCGGGTTTTTTTGTCTTGGGTAAACGACCATACATTTAAAGGTTACATTATCCAATCATTCAAACGACGGATGTATCTGTGGCACATGTCTCATCGCATTATTGGATTGTTGCATCATTCGATAGTAGACAACACACTTTGTTAGCATCAAATATATACGCAAACGTCAAAAATGGCAGCAAAAGAATTATTCTTTGAAGAGAAGTCGTCTTCAGGGGCTCTGATCTTGGTAAGATCCTTCATTACATGCACTTCTGCTTGACAAAGCTATTAACGTATAACGTTTTGTATAATTGTGTAGTTTAACATGCATCAATGTCGAGTTGTTATTCGGAAGATGTCATTCCTTTGTTAAACAATAATGTTTGGGGTAAGGTACACGGCCATACATTATTGGTTACATTATCCAATCATTCAAACGACGGACATATCGGTGACACGTCTCATCGCATTATTGGATTAATACATCCGCCATCAGTAAACGAACAACTTTGTAAGCATTAAATATAAGTGAAAAATGACGAAGAATGGAAGCCAAAGAATTATTCTTTGAAGAGGAGTCGTGATTAAAAAAATCGCTCGACGGAAGAAAATACTAAAGTATTACAACAAGCTTCTAACAATGTTTGAAGACCTAAAATAATCTTTGACCTGTTTTTAAAACGTTTCTTATTTCTTATTTTTATCTTCATTTTGTTGTTAATAAATCGAGAAATGAGAAGCAACTTAGTAGTGAAGAAATCAAAGATATCTTAAGGTAAAGGAGTCAGATAGCTATTTATCTATCAAAATAGTTCTTTATCAATATCATATACCCTATGAATTTAAAGCATTCTGATTAGTCGAGAGCTCCGTACTCGCGAGTCCGAAAAAAGTGATAACTACCCCGGGAATTAATAACTACCTTTATTTTCACCGCCATATGCATACCATCGTTTGGGATGGATCGAATTGTACTATTTAATGGTGTAATTACTGAGTTGCGCTCAACCCGGGGCTAGGCGGCGTGGGCAGTAATAAGCATTTCCATTACTGCCCATGAACAGGCTCAATCAAACCGAGCCTGCAGTACTTTCATATTTGTCGTGTTCGGTGGCTTTCGAAGTTCCCTTTTCATCTATTTGCTATCCTCCTCCTCCTCCTCCTCCTCCTCCTCCTCATCATCATCACCATCATCATCATCATCATCATCATCATCATCATCATCATCATCATCATCATCATCATCATCATTATAATGCTTTAAATTCATATGATATAACAAGTAAATACTAATGTTGAGGTCGATATGTAGTTTTGCGGACCTGGGTAGTGTGATATCGACCTCGGACTTCGTCCCCGGTCGATATCACACTACCCAGGTCCGCATAACTACATCGGACTTCGTCCTCGGTCGATATCACACTACCCAGGTCCGCAAAACTACATATCGACCTCAACATTAGTATTTATTTGTATAATACTTAAAAATGATATTGCCCCTACTGGGAAAGAAATCCGTACGTCGGCAGCCCCTAGCCATTAAATGGTATTTGTCTAGTTATCCTCCTTTAAATAATTTTTATCATGTTGTGGTCTTATGATGTGCCTCACGTGAAAATCAGGTAATATTGCTTGTGTTATAAATTAAGGCGGAGTTCTGTTAAGTGTGTTGCTATTACATGTAATATGCCTGGTATTCCAGACCATAAAATTAGCAAAGCGTAAGAAATTCCACATTACTTGTTGTTTCTGTGATATATATTGAAGCACAGTAGGACTAACACAAGGAATACCCCAACACCGGCCAATGTCGTAATCGTGATAAAAATAGGCAGTGGGATCGTCTTTACTTCTAAAATGACGTAGGTAGAGTCACGTGGTACGGCATCATCTAAATAATTTAAATAAATGGTATCTGATTTCAATTTTGTACATGTAAAATAGTACGAATGTTCCTTTTTTGTTTTAAAACATGACATAAACATGATAAACAGTGCTATAAACATATTATTAGAATTGTACAATCGGTGTTATTACATCAAATCAAATTTAAGCAAAAATAAAAAAGACATTTCAAAACATATTATTTAAACAAGGAATGGCAAACACACATCAAAATACTGCTTCTTAGGTAATTTGCGCTTTATCATAACAATACAATACAATACATGTTTCTTACTTTTCCACTTTATTCCTCCATCGATCCATTCAAATTGTTTCATACTCGTATCTTGTCTGTAAGTACCGACATGCTGTCTTTGACCTCCTACAATACAAAACAATTTCGTTGTTAAGTGCCATAAACCAAAATAACATATTCTGTTACTTTAAATATTTTGCTTCTTTCGTTAGCACCTGCGTGGGCATAACCTGAAGGTTTAGCGCCCTGGAAGGGTCAGCGGCAGGACATATTGGGTAGTGAGATTTTAAAACAGGCTGTATGGTGCACAAACTCGTAATTGCCCCGTCAAGTTCTCAAGCAAATCAATGTACAAGTTGCATTTAAATTTATGACTTAAGGTGGAACGTGACACTGCGCATTTTCGATTTTGCTTTTGAAATTTGGAATTGTATTTATTGACGATGGCACCAGCTAGAAGCCGAAAACCGTTTTTCGATTAATCAAATAGTAGCTTTTTCCAACTTTTAAAGTAATAAATCAAATTCAGGATTTTTTTATAATTTTGAAAAAAGATGACAGAACAATGGCGTCACTTAACGTCATTTTACGGTAAAGTTATAACGTGGTCAAAATGTGATCACAATATGTTAAATCTTAAACCACCGGGAAGATTTTTCAATGCCAATTTATCTGTCAAAGAATAAATAAAATTGAAAAGACTCAATTTTCGTCAAGCCCCGAAAAAGTGTTGACCTCCCTGCAGAAAACTAGCGTTGATAGCAAACTTTGAAGGAATATATAAAGAACTATTTGGTTAATAGAAAAAGAAACAGTTTGTGGCTTCTTGTTGGAGTCATCGTCGATTCGTACCACACCAAATTTAAAAAAGAAATTCAAACATACGCAGTGTCGAGCTACTCGTTTATCTCAAACCCTTACTCCTGCTCGATATAGTAGAACAAAGTAGGAGTGAATTGGTTTTGTTTTTGCCGTCATGCATTAAACGTTTAATTCAGTATTAATCGAAACTTACCCTGTATCCTCTCTACTTTAACCATGCGATCCGGATCAGAGCCTCTGTTAAATACCACCCTGCCGGACACTCCGGTCATCGTCGTGTTACTCATACATTCCTTTACGATCTCATTGATATCCGAATCGGAATACGTGAAATCCTCTATTCGTTTTGGGTGTCCTGTATAAGTAACAAAATAACAATGACTCTAGTCTTTTTATAGGTGTCCTGTGCATGTAACAAAACATAATAATAATAATAATGATAATAATAATAATAATAATAATAATAATAATAATAATAATAATAATAATAATAATAATAATAATAATAATATAATCTTTTATGATCTCATTGATATCCGAATCGGAATAGGTGAAATCTTCTATTCGTTTTGGATGCTCTCTATAAGTAACAAAACGACAATTACTCTAGTCTTTTATAAATGTCCTGTGCATGTATTAATAATAATAATAATAATAATAATAATAATAATAATAATAATAATAATAATAATAATAATAATAATAATAATAATAATAAGAATAATAAAAAAAAATAATAATTATTATTATTATGTAATCTTTTATGATCTCATAGATGATATCCGAATCGCAATAGGGGAAATCCTCTTATCGATTTGGATGGCCTGTATAATTAGGTAACAAAACAAAGTCATGAAAAAAAAATAATAATAATAATAACTACTGGAATTATATGAAGGGTAAAAAGTCACAAAATTGTGAGTAAAGGGTATATGATCCGTTAACCAAAATCGTGTTTCCTTATTAAAACATGAATTCTAATTAATTTTGAAAAATGCTATGCGATTCTGTAATATTATAGTAATTATATACTTATCTGATACACAGAAGATGTGAACGGCAATTTCAGCCGATCTCGATATACTCTCTTTACAAAAGCAACGGTGAATTTTGTTACTTTTTGTTTCACACTCAACTCGTTTAAATGCGCTTAGTTAACTAACTTAAAGGTACGTAGGGATTATTATGTTGTTGTTTTTTTATTAAATGATATAAAAATGAGATTTCACACCATGTATTTATCTTAAGAGTTCACTACAATGCAATGTATATTATTAAAATTTTATGTTCGGTGTATTTAGAACACTGGTCATTGACAAGTGTATTTAATCCATGCCAATACCACTGTGTTAAAAACATAGCCGGTAGGGTAAAACATGTCAATAGCGCCATTAACAAAAAAAAACAAACAAATTCTTTCAAAAGACAGAGGTTTGAAATCATAAGCGCCATTACCAATTAAAGAGACACACAACACAATCGATTACATGTAACTCATTACCGATATCCTGAAGACGCTGTATATTGCAGTTAAAGGCCAAGGCCAGCACCCAGATATGGTCGTAACATTGTCCAGCGCAGAAGTCGAAATTACTGGACTCCGATGTGTATGTTGGGTAAGATTTGAACCGCCTATCAAATTCCTTATCTGTGGATAATGTTGAAAATAAATTTATGACAGTCTTTTTATAGTGTAAAATTATTACAAGTACCGGATTGAAAAGAACATGAATTTTAATTATTGAAAAAACAAAAACAAACAACAACAATAACAACGACAACAAAGTCTTTCAGTCTGACGGATTTACACTTTAATCACGCTGTCTAATTCACTTGATACATCTAAATGGAACCTTTTTGTTATTTTAATCATAAAAAGCTCTCCCCAACCCAAATACACTATAAAAAATAATCATATTACAGACTCAGTTTGATCGAGATTGTCTATTGGCAGTAATTGAAATGCATGTTACTGACCGCCAAGCCCTTAAGACCCTGATATTTTAGAAATATATTAGAAATTTTTTAGTCTACAACTGATAATAGTAGAAACAAGTTTTAGCTTTCCAAAAAAACTAGTCGGTCATTAGCAAATATATTAAAAGAATAAGTAGGTATGTATTCGTTCATGTATTTACTTTTGGACCAATGCAAGTCAATGATATGGCCAGTTTTCTGTCGATCAAAGTCACACAGACTGTATCTGACAAACTATTTGTGAATTTAGTTGATGTTTCAAGTTTCAAGTTTATTTCCATTTACATTTCTCTGTATGTATATGGGGAAGCAGTCATTTGGGTCACGGGCATCCCCGGAAATCTTTTACAAGTAAAACTCAATTTGGATTGCAACTGCGACGAGTCCAACCGTTCACTATAGACCCCAAGAAGAGAACGCATAGATATATGCGGTTTTGAGAGGGAATATGGGAATCAAAATAAATCAATTCGTATTTCGTTAATAATGCACATATTCAAGGGCAAGTTTTGAACTTTATGGCGGCGAAAGTTTTGTAACATAAATTAAATAGTTAAAGTTCAAATGATAAAAATACAGAAGCACGTATAGAATGGTTACCAAGTTTCTATTTCAAAACAATCGTTTAAGTTTTGTTTTCTTAAAATAGATTAAAAGGTCACTTTGAAAACCACCGAAGACGAAAAATGTGAAAATATTACAGGCTCGGTTTCATTGAGCCTGTTAAAGACTTTAAAGCATATCAAAAACATAAAATACCGCATCGTAATTAGAGCTCCAACTTGGATATCAAAAGGACAGGGAAATAGATAGATCTAAAAAAACATGGCAGTTTTTGTGCAACAAGCTCAAAACGAGGCACATTTATGCAAATCTTTGGGAAAGAGAATAATACATGTATATAAATGTCCCTCTAAATGAGTAATTGCGAATAAAAGATAAAATGTAATGTTCATATTTAATGAAGACATGGGTAGTCATCAAACCAACTAGGTTTAAACTCTCGCATCTCAGGTTATTTCAATAGTGCGCTCGTGAAATGCAAAAGTGTGTAATTATGGATTGAAATTATATTTCAACAAACTTGACTAACTAAGTACTTGTAACTGAGGTAACGTGTCGCCATTTATCCTATAAATTGATATCAGACAAGTTCAATAAACAAAATCATTATTGATGCTTCCACGCTGAATCTGTAATCATAACCTCATGTGGCCATCCTAGTCGTTTATCTCTCTCGTCCGCAGCTTATTGGTCGTATTGATGACTGTCTTTTAGCGTAGCGCCGCCCAATTGACTACACGTATGATATTAGATAAAAATATTGCCCATTTACTTTAAACAATGGCCATATCACATTCGCTAAACCTCCGGTATCTTCTGATAACATTCACCAAATTTGCACTGGAAATCGCAAACAAATGGCAAAATCGCTGATCCCCCTTTTTTTACTTTAAACAATGATCACCTCACTTCGCTAAACTTCCGTTTACTTCTGAGAATATTCGCAACATTTGCACTGGAAAGCGCAAAAAGCAAAATCTCTTTTTAAAAGACAATATTTTGACAATTAAGCAAGTTCTGAGCATTCGTTTCCTCCTAAATGCTTGTTTTAAAAATCTCCTCGTTTACTATAAGCCGCTACTGTGTCACGACCGTATGTTTGGTGATTTATACCACAAGAAAGAAATTTTTAAAATTAACACATGGGTAGAAGTGTTCATCAATTTTGGACATGAGTTTTTTTGAAACCCGCATAATGTCATCTAACATGGCATACACTGAAATTGACATCATTAAAAGTAACAAACAAAAACAGGAAAATGTGCGAGAACCACCAATATTACATGTTTAAGTTCAGCATTTTAACGAAATTGTTGAAGATCAGAATAGTAAATTTAATAATTTGAGTCCCTGTCAGGCTGCTCATCCCCCCACCCTAGGACAGTAACGAAATTTTGTTGTTGAACTCTAGATTTTGGAATACATTTTTGGTTGAGTGTATGCTAATGACCGACTAGCTTTTTGTAAACTTTTGTTTACAGACAGCCTTTCCCGCAATAGACTCTTTCTCCGTCGTTATCAGAAAATAAACATGTAGGCATTCCAAACATTATGTAAGGCAATAAATCAGTGACCAGGTTAAGTGGCATCAAATTGCTATCAGCAACCCAGTTGGGATAATGGTAAACATACATCTGTAATATGACTCCAATTTCTTTGTATTTTTAAAACTGCACTAGCTGGTGTTGTTATGTACTTGTAAACGTGGGGAATACCGCCTAATTTAAACCTCAAGGAAAGATAACTGAAACTCGCTAAGGATTCTCTGGCGGTTATAGCCGCCAGACAAAATCGGTTTACTACTGTCGTTGTCTGCTGAAAGTACAGACATGCGCAGTGAAACAGTCGATTCTCGCAAAAGTCGGAGCGTGCTCGATTGGAAATTCCGACTTTTAGAACAGGGAGAACTCCAATCGAGTGCGTCGGAACTGTGTTCTGGCAGCGTTCTACCCATTCCATCGAAATAGGTGGTGTGAATCGGTCAGTGTTTTATACTGCACCAAACTGAAATATTTTTAGATACTAAGTCTTGTTTTTTTGCCATAAAATAAGATAATGGTTACATTTCAGTACTATGCCAAGAATTTCACCAACATAAATACCAGAAATAGTGTTATTTTTCAGTAAATTATAAATAGTGCTTTTTGTTGACTGATCTAAAAACTAGGAAAACTTAGTTAAACTATGAAGTATGGCTTATTAAGACCATTAGGAGTTCTTTAGACTTCAAAAGATATAATAAACATGCAATTATGTAACACTTTTTATAAAAACCTATCATGATTCTGTTCCGACATCCAATCTCACTCGTTTGGCAGATTCTTAGACTCTTTCTCCGTCGTTATCAGAAAATAAACGACTGTTGTAAACCAAAAAACTAGAGGCCTCTGATTGGCTTCTGGATTACGTCAAGCCTGTTCTCTGTATCTATTTAAAAAAATTTCTCCGGCTTCTTATCAACTAAGCCTATTGCTCATTACAATAATTCATCATAACACTTGATTAAAGAGTAAATGTAAACCATTTGTAAAAAAGGAAAGAAGAGGTACAGCTTATACTGTAATATTTACATTCCTATTGATTTCTTCGTTAAAAAAATTCGGTTCATTTTGCATGAACCGCATGACCCGTAATGACGTCAGTAACGTCATGGCTGTTACTATTGAAAACTCCCACGTATTACTCCCCCTTTTCACTTAATACTTATTTTTGAAAGCGTTCGACTTAAGTTTATTTAAAGAAAAAAAAATGAATAAAATGTAAATATAAGTAATGATTCTTATTTTGGTGCGGTTCATGCAGATTGGACGTGCACGCGAGAGCTGGCAAATTTACTATTAAGCGCTAGCGCGTTTTTTGGATTTGCCAGCTCTCGCGTGCACGTCCAATCTGCATGAACCGCACCAAAATAAGAATCATTCCTTAATTAAACCAGCATCTAGAAGGTGTAAACGTCGCCCTGAACGACAGGATATGGCAAACAGTGTGCAGTATTTGTGCAACTCGATTGGTTAACATTTAAACCCCCGACGCACTACGCCAGCAATGGTTACAAACGTCGTAACAATACAGATACAGATCTCATCATAATATGCATTCCAAACATATGAATGGCAATAAATCAGTGACCGACATTAAAGTGGCATCAGATTGCTATCAGCAACTCTGCTGTGATAACGGTAAACATACATCTTGTAATATGACTCCGAGTTCGTTGTATTTTTAAATCTAACACCAACTGTGGTGTTGTTAATCTCCAGCAGCAGTATGTACTTTACTTGCAAGCTTGGGGAATATCGCCTATTTTAAACCTCGACGAAAGATAACTGAAGCTTGCTAAGGATTCTCTAGCGACTATAATCGCCAGACAAAATTGGTTTACTACTGTCGCTGTCTGCTGAAGTACAGACATGCGCAGTGAAACAGTCAAGCAGATTCTGTGGAAGAGTCGGAATTTGATTCTGGCACAGTTCCGACAGCCCAATCGAGCACGCCCGGATATTCATTAGTCTCTAAGAAAAACATAAACGATGTCTTGCTTTTGACCAACAAAATCAATATAACAGATTGAATCTATTTCATATATGGGATCATCCTGAACAGTTGTTTGAATCAAATAACGTAACAGTTCAATTTATACACAAATAATATTTTGCTATGAAGGTTTTCATCACGTGACTTTCTAAAAAAAGACGCATTACATTTTTTCTACACCCTGTAGAAAATACAACACACGTATGTTTAAATCATTTAACATGTCGTTAGATATCGGCTCAATTTCTGATTTGATGTTACTACAACGTCCAGATATTGTTTCATCAACATTTAGAAGACTTTTCTTGCAAATAGGGGGAACGGAATAGCATCCCCAAGCTCTAGACGGGCGGCTTTGTCTAAAGTGACCACGTCCGGTGCCGCTGTTAACCGGTGTTACCCTTCAAAGTTCAAGTTTGGTCCATTATAATCATCAGGATGGCCGACAATAAATTGTTAACCAGATTAACTTTGCAGTTTGGTTGTTCTGAATAACTAGAGCAATGTAATAAATAAACAATTTTAGTACTATTATACATTTGAAGGACACTATTTTGTAACAAATCATAAATAGACTTTGTTTAGTCCATGAGTACTATTGTAGAGATTTAATTTGTTAATGTGATCCCCCACTTTGAATCGTGCCATACTTGAGAAATGGCTTGTATAATTAGTTTCACCAAATCCATTACCTAAATGACATGGTGGTTTATTGTTTTCATCAAGATTTCTTTATTATCGCTTTTAATTCCTCATTACGCACTATATATAACACGTCCTTATGTCATGTACATAGTTCACAAATTCTCCAAGTTCAAGAACTAGAGTACTTTTTGCAGGTTAATGACATCAAATGTATAGCTAGCTACATAGCTGACTCGTACATGAGCTTTTAGATGTATTTAACAGAAAACAATAATCCAATTGATGTCTGAATTGAATGAGCTTAGTCTAAAGGAAATTATATTTTCCCTAAAGAACATATTAGATACGGATAAAGCTTGCAATTGTTTCGAAAGACACTTTGTTCTCAATTGCTGAATTTGCTCAAATGAGGTTTGTCAGGAATGGAATGTTACTAAGTAGATCTGAGTGTTTCTTTGCCAATTCATTCTTATTATGAATACTAAATGGATTGTTTTGATTTTTAGGAAGTTTGAGAATAAGTCACCTTCCTACAACCGCAACACGTTTATTCATCTGAAACTACAAAACTATTACCGCCATCGCCTTTGGTATCACTTGTGCACTTATGTATCTAGATACCCAACTTTAAATTTTTTAATTTAGAATTATTAGTCCAAAAATGCTACACAATTATTAATAGGTTTTTAAACGGGTCTGTTCTTTTTTTACTTTGAATGTGTTTATGCTTTGTTATCACACGTAAAGAGCATATACCTTAGGCCTAAAAAAAAAAGTTTGTTTCCGGTAACATGCCCCCAAAAAATAGGGTAGGTAGGTAGGGAAAAGTTGTTTTTTTTGAAAAAGTTTTTATTTGTGAAAAATGACTTAATATGCTAAATTTGATATGAATTTCCAGATACAGTACACAAAAAAATTTTGGAGCCCATAAAAACATTAGGGTCGGGCCGAATTTTTAGGGTAGGTCGGGATACCGGAAACAAACAATTTTTTTTTTACGCCTTACTAAACGCAACTTTAGTCAAATGCACGCATCGTTCATCGTTTATAGTCATATGTATTGTTTTCACTGATTCGAAAAAATGTAAAATGTAGCTTTTGTGAGAAGTGATTTTGCTCTTGATATTTTTAACTTATATTTCGTTATACTGGATGACTTGTTAAAATGATGACTAAATTTTATATTCATTCGCGCGCAATGAAAAAAATCAGTGTCGGCTGCTTTATAACCTCAATGTTTAAAATTATTTCAAAAGATAATTTTTTCCTAATAGATATCTTTATCAAGGTTTTATTCTGTTCCTGTTTTAATATATGATAAAATGTTTGAAACTTTGCATAAGAAGACATAGATATGTTCTGCATGTTGCTGCGGTATATAAAGCCAAAGTCTAACTTCAACAATTGCTCTGAAGAAAAGGCATAGCACTTGTTTGTCTTTTTTTTCAAAGCATAATTGAATATCGCTATGGGTTTGGTTTCTAGCCTTGTTTTTCTCCAACTCAATATAGACATTTTTAATTTTAACCTTCATTAAAAGCTAATTCCATTATTTGATGAGTAGTATAAACAAATGAACTTGCATGTCAGATTAGCGACCCCTCTCTCCTCAACTGGATTCTGGAAGAAGTGGCCAAACAAAAAGGCGCCCTCTGCTGCCAGTGACATCTGTTCTACGGTACAGTCCAACCCGTCCAACTTGCTCCTCCAGAAATCCACAGAGTACCAGCCATTAAACACCCACACTATCTTTGGGCCATACAGTCCGACCTTGTAAGCCTAAATTATATTTATATAATATAAGAAAACTATATAAAAGCAACACTCTTGACAATAGTAATGTAAAAACAAAAATATTCTTTTATAAACTTGTACTTGTTTGATCATATGAGAATGGATTATGTAAGATTGAGTTTTATGCACCATAGAACCTGGTTAAAGCCACCCGGTGACAAATTTGTTCTGCTACTGACCTTTACAAGACGGTAACCCCTCAGGTTCCCACTGAGGCAACTTTTCGTTTATTGTTTGTGGTGTCACATCTAAAACTGATCATTTAATAAACCCGCTCTCTTTTCATCTCTATGTTTTTGGCTGCATAAGAAGGCTATGTTTTCCGATTGCAGCAAGTCCTGTTTTGCATATTTCACTTCTTTTTATATAAAAAAGTAAAATATGCATACATGTACCAGGAATCGCCTCGTTCTGAAAACACTGTGCCAACACAGCCAAAAAGTTGAGAAGAAAAGAGAGCACGAGTTTATAATATGATGTTATTTGGGGCACGCCACGGGAAAAGGTACCTTCGGTCATACTTTGTGATATTTAAGTTGTTACTATATTTAGAAAGAAGTTACAATAATATATTATTTTTTCATAATTAAGTGATTTTGTTACACATATTGTTATTAATAAAATGGTATTTTTACCGCGAAATGCATAATAATAAATGTCTGCTAAACTTTATGACCTTATTTCAAGGATTGAAGACAACTGTCCGAAGGTATTTTTTCCCGTGACAAGTCCCATTTTAAAAAGACACAACAAACAACGAACAATAGAACCTAAATGTCATCAACTCGACAATGCTGCATGCAAAAACAAAAACAAACCAAAGAAGGAAGCTAATGCCATTGTTAAGCAAAAACAAATTGGAATAGAATAGACACAATTTTATAAGCAGAAAGTATTTCCTTGGGGTGATTTAACAGAATAGAAAAGATAATACTATAAATTGTTTAGATTATTCATTTTAAAGATGAAGGAAATTTTCGAAAAGAAATTCTACTCCCCATACGTGTTCCTATTTATTGATGTTCCGATGCAAGGAAGAATCATTTAACTTTTCATGTTTCCAGTGTTGATATGAGTTTGCAGTACCGTGTTTGAATGATTATTATCAACGTGATTCTAAATAAGTTTCGCGAGAAAAACAGAAAACCCGCATCGTCCAAAAAGTTACATATAAGTAAACAATGTCGGAAGTAAAATTCGGGTGCGTCTTCCACGAAATCAATAAGACCAGCAATAGCTTCCTCTGCTCTGTTTGAAACGATGACATTGAAAGAAGAAAGATATTACAGTAACTATTCATGTATGTTTTATTTAATAAATAAAGAGCCACGTGTAATGAGTTTACGTATTTATACATGTGCTAACCGTTTTGCTACTGGATATTACATAAAAATTAACTCATAACATGCGTCGCGGATAATTTTATCAACAGCTTTTACACAATCAACGAAGACAATAAAGAGAATTTATCATTAAGAACGTGTTGTATAATACAACAGTAGTAAATACAGCAATGAACTCAATGTCGCAGTAAGAGATGCGTTTATCGTGTAAGACCAAGCCCAGATTGGAGATCTTTAAACCATTCCTATTTTCTCACCATACTAAATGTGTTTATTTTGTAATTTGAGAAAAAAATGTTTCGCCATTATATCAGTACAAATTAATTACATTTGATTTCATTTGATTAAATTTCTTGACAAAATCCACAACACCACTAATAAACCATTGGGGGAACCGATTAATGATGGCGTTGCCCCTGTATATTATATTGCAATCTAATTGCTTTCCACATATCCCTTCACCATTCCTTCTCTGTTATCAGTAAATAATCAGTTAGCGATATCATTTAACAAAGATCACATATATCCGCGCGACAAACTAAATCATTGATTACTTGAGTGACGTCATTTTACAATTTATTGCTTGCAAAATAGGTCCAGATTACATCGTACACAGAGATTAACTGAGAAGATCTTAGAAAATACCATCTGTGATTTTGCCAGGAAAAAGGAATATGTATGGTATATAATAAATATGTACGAGTGTTGGGTCCCTTATTTCAACTGTAAACTGAAATTATTAAAGAAATGTACTTGTTATTTCACGATTGTATTAAATTATACATGAAATATCACTCAGTATGCAAATTTGTGGCATGGGGACGGAGGTGAAGAAAACAATGTCCGTTTCAAATTTGACATACAGTTGATTTATAGTCATTTGGAATTATTTCACCAAGACTACTTGTGCTTGTTTGTTGATATGGGAACCCCTTGGGGCAAGTGTGAGGTTGGTGTACCTTTGAACCTTGTTTAACCCCCCCCCCCCCCCCCCCCAAGGGCAATTTGTTTTGCCACTGACCGTTTCAGGGCGCTGTTGTTAATTGTTGTTGGCGTCTTATTTGAATTGGCATACTAATAAAAACATGCTCTATTTTGCTCTCTTCTTTTTCGCTGCGTGGGGAGGCTGTGTTTAGGGGGAGTGGCGATTCCTGATATGCATATTTCACTTCTATAATATAGCTAAATGCTACGTATCAGGAAAATTATGATAAAAGTAAAAAGTTTATACTTTGTTCAGCTAAAATAGACACAACGCACAATTAACTTTACTGAGTACACATGAAAAGTTACTTTATTGAAAGATATCAATATTACATGTTTTGCGTTTACACATTTTATGTAGAAAACACGTTCGAAATCGACGATATTTAGATACACAAAGAAATATATGATGGAAACTAAAGACTCAATACATTGACGATGTTAAAATACACATATAAATCTTTGAATGAAACTACAGACACAGTGCAAAAAAACCCTCAAAACATCTGTTACAGTAACAAAATTAAGAACCTGCGGTGTTACCGCAGTGACAGATCATAGTGCCGTGCTTGAAGAGATGAATGAATGAAAATCTATGATGGAAATTCAAGGCACACTGCGCAGAGAACTGCTCTAACAAGTACGTGTTACAGCAGTGACAGATCGTAGTGCCGTGGTTGAAGAGATGAACGGATGCAAATCTATGATGGAAATTTAAGACTCACTGCGCAGAGAACTGTTCTGACAAATATGTGTAACATTAGTGACAGATCAGAGTGACGATGTTTAGATACGAGATAAACACTACAAATCTGTGATGGAAAACTTAAGACTCACTGCACAGAGAACAGCTCTTGCCATGTCTTCGTACATGCTTGTCATAATTATCCGTGCATCGTGTTCCTGAAAACAGCATAAAATATTATATATTTGTAGTGTGGCGGTCATAGAAAGTTTCCCCATATATATAGTCAGTACTGTTATAAGTAATTAATCGGTTACCGATGACATGTAATGATGAATTATTGTATCAGGGTTAGCAGCGCAACCTTAATTTGGGGTTCTCCCGGAGAGCTCATTCGGTAGCGTGGCTAGGCCCTGTCGCCTTACGACACTGTTTCGATCTTAGGACGGACACTATCTTACGTAAAATATGACATGGTCAATTCCTCAGTAAGACAATAAGAGAATTTATAAGCACTTAGTAAGGATTAAGATTTGAAAAAGATATTCCGAATAATTTATAGCATTAACTGCAAAATGCTTCGCTAAACTGTATTTAATTTACTTTTTTGTATTTCATTTTTTATGGTCTCTTGTTAAATGATTATAAATCGGTTATATCCTATAAAAGAAAACCAAATGATTAAGTTCAAAATCAAAACATTTTAATTAAAAACAACACTTAACCAGTTATCAATCATAACAGTTCAGTAGATGTCAACAAACAAGAATTACGATTTTCAAAATGGTTAAATGGGTTTTATGAAAGTAAAACATTGTACACCTACATTGTGTTAAGAAAGACTTGAGCATGACTTGTCTTACACTTTAGATAAAATAGAACACTGACTTTTTAAATTTATAAATACCACGATGCGTTAACTTAATTTACTCGTTTACGTCCAAATAAAGAACTGGAAACATTAGCAAAAAGTTTTATTTTCTTACTTGTATTGCTACTGAATAATAAAGATGTGGATATATTCGCCACAAACCTTAAGATTCTGTACTCTGGTAAGCGGGTTGCTAAGAAATATTTCCTGCGATAAAATCGTTATATCTGAGTCTTGGATCCTCTGGACAAAATCGTCAATTACCTGCAGGAGAAACAAGAAAATGCAATTTAAAAATTCGTTAATTACCTGCAAGAGAAACA
Source organism: Corbicula japonica (assembly GCA_038501625.1). Taxonomy (NCBI): domain Eukaryota; kingdom Metazoa; phylum Mollusca; class Bivalvia; order Venerida; family Cyrenidae; genus Corbicula; species Corbicula japonica. The sequence goes on from JAZAYU010000104.1 coordinate 1,085,831, forward strand.
AGATGATGCAATTTAGAAGTTTTATAATTATACTTTTGTACAATTTACGCAAAATACAATGTACAAAAAGTATGATTGCTATTCATGAAATTTTACTGAATGTCTTTCCTCCGTATACATTTATACACATTTAGGCTGAACTTGAAATCAATTTATCAGGAATAGTCACATTTAGAAGTCAAAGCATATGTTTAAAAGTTGATCTATTTCAAAAAGATATCCTAAACAATTATCAAAAAAGAGACCCGTCATGCAACCAAATATGTAAGCTAAGCACGCGACTGTAGGTGGGTAAAACACCACACAAGTAGAATAAAATGTTTTCGTGATCAACAATCACAAAAGATAAGTAAAAGATGGTATGGCTTACGTAGGACGTTCAGAGGTGGAAACTTTTGTTTCAGTACGTGTGGTGCAAAAGTTAAAATTATGCTGCAGGATTTTAAAAATGTATACCAGTGAGAAATGCTCCAGGGCCTGGTTGATTGTTGCGACCTTTTTCCAGCCGAACTCGTTCATCAGCGCAATTCTAACTGGGTTATGCTTCTGATCAGGGGGAACCATTCTATAGAAAGCCGGAAACATCTTTCTGTCGGATAGAACGGGGGACGAGGATCCAAAGGAAAACTGAAGAATGTACATGTAGACAGTAATTATATAATCAACGTTGGGTTAAATCAGGTAAATTAATGAGTGTTGAACCACAGTTTTAAAAAATAAATGTAAAAATGAAACTTTGAAGTTCGTCACCGAATAAGACAAATAAAAATACTTCAAGTTTTCGCACTTAGTAATGTTAATGCAACTTTACAGCTAAACGGGAACTTCTCAGTTTAAAGGTGTATTAAGAATTTCACGTAATTGTATTTGCAATAAAAGTTTTTTTAAAAGATGAAACATCAAAAATAAATTTATAGCAATAAAGGAATGGAAATGTAATAAAAGCCAACAACCAAAGGCAACAAAAAAGCAAATCATATAAATCCTGATTAGTTTTTTAGTTTGATTAAATTCATTTTAAAATTGTAATGTTTGTGTACACGAATGGAGAGATAATTGTATCTTCATTCACCTGAGTAAGATTCCATAGATGTGATACGCGAGCCGTAGCCTCGGTGCCAACTGAACAACCGTCTCCTAGCAACATGTTATAAGGCGGGTCGGCATTTAGGGCTTCAAACATCCGGTAAACAGGAGTGCCTGCGCTACACTGTCAAAAATAATTAATGACAACAAATTCAGTAAAATATACTGGCATAAGATATTATCACAAACAATGACCTCCGCTCTTTTTCCTGGTATTATCTTTACACTTATAAGGATATATGTCGACATATCTTTGGCTTCAATTAAGCTTTTGTCAAGATCTATTTGGTCGTTGATGTCTCACAGTGACCTTTCTTAATAGATGAAAAGGGAACTTTGAAAGCCACCGAACACAACACATATTAAAAGAGTGCAGACTCGGTTTGATTGAGCATGTTCATATTAAGCAGTAATTTAGATTGAGGCACGCCACGGGAAAAGGAACGAGAACACAGTTTTTATCCCTTCGGTTACCCACAATAAGGAAGTACTTACACAGTAAAAGAGTCCTCTTTTTGAGGATGAATACTGATTGAATTTTGAATGAAGAGTACTGATTAAATGGCATTTTTGTACAGAGTAGGTCTGAAACATGAAGTAAATGTCAAATTTTAGTAAATTTTAATGATAGATTGTTGTAAATCAGCCTTTGAACAGGGGTTATTTTGGCCTGTTTACTGCCGAAATTGTTTACCTGTCAAACATGCCGACACACTGTTGAAATTATTGCGAAAGGAAGCCGGTCAAGGTACCCTTTCTTGCGGCTAGAATATGTCGCATTGGATAGTATTACAAAGTTCAGGTGAGTTTTTTCTATTCGGAACGTTTATAAAAATGTTCTGTTCACAAATGCTTATATGAAACATATAGTGAAAAAAAACTGTGTTCTTAGGCCAAAAGGTACCTTCGGGCAGTTGACGTCAATACTGGAAACGACGTCATAAAGTTGAGCAGACGACATTAATTATTATGCAATTCGCGGTAAAAATACCATTTTATTGTCAGAATGTGTAACAAAATCACTGTTTTTTATGAGAAAATAATAGAAATTTGAAAGTTTTTTCTAAATATAGTAACAACAAAAATGACACAAAAATGACCGAAGGTACCTTTTCCCGTGGCGTGCCTCATGTATATAACTTCCATTCCGCCTAGTCCCAGACTAAACGCAACTCAATTTTTCACAAACATAAAAATATCGTATTCAACACCGTTTAAACAGCATATTAACTTATAACAACACCGGTTGAATGTACGGAGCGAAGTTTTACGACTTTTTACTCCAAATATTATCGTTCGATAACACCTCTACAACACCAAAATAATTTGCAAAACATATTGTAGTCCATTTCTGACTATAAACTTGGCGCAGTACACTAATTTTGTTTTGACTTGAGATTGCTGCTTTCAGTATGAAGACTAGTTTTAAAAAGTATTTCAGTTAAAAATCTCAGTCTTTAGATTAAAAAAGGATTAAACTGATGTAAATTGTTGTCTGTACATATCCAAAACAATTGTCATTAAAAGTCCGAGGGCTGCAGATTACTAAAAAGATGGAAGGTACATGGGTTTATTCGCCGGAAATCCTTATCAGACTGGCGCATTCTAAATTATCCCAGTCAGAGTTTTTGTACATGATATTTAGGTTAACCCAATGTCAAATGGTTTTTAAAAGAAATTGACATATTGTTGTTAAAAACAAGTGAATAACAGAAACGTTTTTAGTATTTAATGAAGATAATAATTGAGGCACGTCACGGGAAAAGGTACCTTCGAGCAGTTGACGTCAATCCTTGAAACGACGTCATAAAGTTGAGCAGACGACATTATTTATTATGCAATTCGCAGTAAAAATGCCATTTTATCGTCAAAATGTGTAATAAAAACACTGTTTTGTTATGAGAAAATAATAGAAATTTGAAAGTTCTTTCTAAATAAAGTAACAACAAAAATGACCCGAAGGTACCTTTTCCCGTGGCGTGCCTCAATTATTTATTTACAGATAAGGATATAATGAATATTTTATGGTTCATGCGGGAATATTGGATGTCATCTTGTATTTCACCAGTTTTTGAAAATGTATGCCAATTTCTGTATCGAGATTAATAGAGACCGAGAAAACATTTTGGTATGCAATTTGTGTAAATGGAAAATTTAAGGATTGAAACTCAACTTGGATCAAAATTTTACTTTCTACTCGTGTAAATATTGAGTTGCGCTCAACCCGGTTCTAGACGGTAATTTTCATTTCCATTACTGTCCATGAAAAGGCTCAATCAAACCAAGCCTGCAATATTTTCATATTTGTCGCGGCTTTCAAAGATCCCCCATTCATCTATTTTATTAGCTTAATTCTTCTATTATTTTATGTAAAAGAAAACCATTTTCAAATTCCTAATTTGAATTTTGTCTTCTTTTTTATGGGATGGTTTTTAACAAAAATAAATATCCTTTCATTTTTAATAATGTAGAAAACTACAATTATAAAAAAAACTCAATGTAGTATTTTGACACAAAAACAGATCGATTTTACATTTTTGCTTCTATCTTGGGGACCATATTGGATTTCTCATCTCACCACAGTAAATGCTAAACATTGTTGTAGATAACTACAACTCATTCTAGATTCTACATCATGAATAAAGCATGCTTCGAAACAATTTTTTGCCTTATTTATACATGTAAGGTTTTCCTTTTAATTATATTTTGCCACTGAATATTTGATGACTGAATATTTTGTCGGTCTCAAAATACCTGTTGCCTTTTGTATATAAATTGATGTCAGAATTGATCCTTTATTTTCATGCGAACATACCAATAGTTCAATACCTCGGTTTCATTTCAAGTATTCACAGCATATTCATTTGCTTGTTAAAATTGTAAGAATAAATAAGTTTAATATTCAACTTTACTATAGCTAGAAAAAAATAATTTAAATTGGTACTAAATGTATATATAAAAGTTAGCTTTGCAAAACACAGAACTGATTTTGAGCAATAATAATAATAATTTTACATTTTCAGAACAATTTTCTTTTATTGATCAGAATAAGGTTATACATTCACAAATACTCTATCAAGACTAAACTAAACTCAAACTTGGACTAAATACATATATGGATAGACAAGGTAGCTGTGCAAAATACAGCACTGAAAATAGAGAAATAATAATGAAAACTTAAAACAAATTTAATTGCATAAAGCTTTTGTATTTGACCAACTGTCAACTTGAAAGGGGAAAATTATGCACACACGTATTGTTTTACTCGTTTTATTGCTTTACGATAAAAGACGCAACTTTTATGACATTTTTTCTAGTAACTTCTTAACAGTTTTCCATTAATTAGCTGTAACCTAATTACTAAACAAAAGTGAATATCCAATTTCGAACCTCTATTCGTTAACAATGACATCGCGTTTTCAAACTAGTTTTAATTGAACAGTGTACTTAAAAGAATAAAACTTATCTCGGCAGGACAGATCATTTTATTAGCAACATTATTATTGACATCAGCAATTAAAAGGAACATTCAATTACAACCATAGAGCATTTTGCAAAATGCGCTTTAGAACTGATGCGATGAGATACTGTGAAATCATTTTATTTCGCGTTGGCTTAATTTTCGCGTATTTCGCGCTACGACAAGAGCGCGAAATTCAACCCCAGCGAAATTAAACCATTAAACAGTGTTTCTTTATAGGAAAATACAGTTGCGCGAATTTATACCCCAGCGAATTTGTTATTTACGGGTTTTGCGCGAAAATTTGTCTCCGCGAAATTAAGTGATACTACAGTATTATTATTTTGAAGTAACCAAATAAAAAAGGCTGAAAAAAAACAACAACAATCAGGCTTGACTCGGTTCGGCCATCTCATAGGTATAAATGTTAATGCTAGCCCTACCATCTAGACCCGACGAGGGTGGGTGCACCCGTTTTTGTCTAAAGTGTGATAAGTACACATTTAAAAATTACTTATTTGATAACAATTTACAAGTCGTTTATTTTTTTAAAATTGAACTTTATTGTAACTCATCGTAAAATGTATTTGTTTTCACTTAGTGGTTTGAGTTGTAAAAAACGTGAAATATGCATATCTGTAACCGCCATAGGAGAAAACACAGCCTCACCACGCAGCGAAAAAGGAGAGAGGAAAAGAGAACAAGATTTCATAAGTTTGACAAATTAAAATCATACGCCACAAACAATTAATGAAAAAGAGAACCTTTAGGGTTACCGCCTTTGAACGGTCAGTGGCAAAATAATTTGCCAACGGGGTTTAAATCATGTGAAAGGAGCAATAACAATTAAATAAATACGTTCAGACCGCAGACCGCCGTAAACAATCACATCTTTATATATTTTCAATTAATTTTATTTCAGAATTGTAGTTCTGAATCAATAAGATCTGTAATTATTAATTTCTTTTTCATTTCGTAGCAGACATCGTTCTCGGATTACCTGCATAAAATAATTTACAAGTTTTCACAACAATTAAATTCAGAGAAAATGTTTTGTTGCTTAAACAAACGACGTTCCTTTTAGTTGGATTTACTAACATTCAAACTTAAGACCAAACGTAACAGGTTTCCACTACAATTAAATTCAGAAATATTGTTTTGTTGCTAAAACGAGGTTGCTTTTAGTTTGATTAACCGACGTTTAGACTTTAAGACCAAAGGAATTTGCTTAAAAGTCACCATAATATGTTTATTATTACAATGGTATTTACATTTTAAAGAAAGATTGTTTTACTACCACATACATGTATATCCCGTTTGTCATATCATCATTTTTAAGAAGAGAAATTTTACAATTTAAGTGTTTAGTCCACTGCTGAAAATGATACAATTCTATCATTGTTGTGTTAAATATGATGTCGATGTTCACAGAACGACCTCAAAATGCTTTAATAGTAAAGCAGTGAAATACGCATAATAGGAAATGCCACACCCAGAAAACTCAGCCATCCCATGCAGCCAAAATGTAGGAAAAAAAGTGTTTTTAAGAAGATCAATATTAATTAAATACGACACCACAAAAAATTAACAAAACATCCTTTGGGGTTTTAGCCGAGGAACGGTCAGTGGCAAATCAATTAGCCACTGAGGTTTTATTCCGATTCTAGGGTACGACTACCTCACACTTGCCCCAGATAACAATGATTATATAATGCAACAACATACCGGGGTTATATGATTTTTATTTGAAATATAAAATACTATTAATATGAGAAAAAATAACCGTGAAAGTCACGGAACACGGCACATTTTCAAAATATTTTAAGCTCGGTTTTATTGAGAATGTTCTGTTCAACGGCAGAAATGTTAATGCAAGAATTCTATAATGCAACTACATACCGGGGGATATATGATGTGAAAAAAATAACCATGAAAGTCACGGAACACGGCACTTTTTCAAAATATTACAAGATCGGTTTCATTGAGAATGTTCTGTTCAACGACAGAAACGTTAATGCATATAATGTAAACACCGCCTAGCCCCAGGCTGAGCGCTTCATAATATTTATAATATTTATACAATTATATGTATCGTGCTTAACGACTGCCTTCCAAAGATGTTTATTGACAACAATACTAAATATAACATACAGGGAGACTTTTAAATCAGCCATATGACACAAATAACATACATTGTATATTGTCCTTACAAGAAAACATATTGCAGCTGGTATTAAAAGAAGTAAAGCACACACTACTTACCTTACTATCGATGGTTTTGAAGGTCAAATTGTAACCTTGTAATATATTAGTGTCCACGTTAATGTCTTCAATAGCCATCTGTATAGCGGGTAGACACGACCTACCCCCGGTCCAACCCTCCCCGGTCATAGGGAGTAATCCGAGAAGCCGCAAGTCATGGCATGCCACGTGCGTCACGCCCAATACAATTATTGCCACACGTAATTGTAAAATCAACATTATTAGAATTATTTTATTGCTTCCAAATTCTCAATAAATTACTTTTATTGTCATCAAACCTTGTAACAACAATTAACAATTGTTACTAAATATTTTCAGCCGTCCGACATTATTATAATTCTTCCATCATATAAGTTATTTTTAGAGAACTACTTCTACTGTAAACGAATAAAATAACATTTCTTAACAAATGAATTTACACGGAGCTATCAGGAATTCTCATTCAAATGTACAAATTATCGGAATACTTAAACTATTTATATCATGCTTTGTTTTGCGGAAACAAAACTGTTAATTTTATATTTTAAAACAACACTGCTAAAATTGGTTTTAAAACAATATTGCTAAATTAGAGTTTGAAACAGTACCGCTCAAATTGATTTTAAAACAATATTGCTAATTTTGATTTTAAAACAGTACCGCTAAACTGATTTAACTAAATGTAACATAACTGTTCCAATCTCTTATACCTTCATCAAAAATCAGACTGCAGCAGTGCTAAGCAAGCAATCTGTGCTATCGGATTTGTCGGCTTCAATTTAAGTCACACAAATAGCTATATTTATTATCATATACCAGAAGCTTCTGATTTATCACAAGAAAGATAACTCAATTTCAACTGAAAAAAAACAGGAAACGATTCAACAAGTTCTTTGATTATTTTTAATTGAAAACTATCTTACGAACGCATGATTGGATAATGTATTAAAGATGAACAAGTCAGTTGTCTATTTATCTTAAGGAAGAACGTGTTTACAGACGCTTAAAGCCAACAATTTGCAGGTTATTTACTCCGACCTGTACTTTACAATTTCTATTTACATATAACTAGTACCATAATTTTTGTCTAGAACGAACAAATGATATATGTACCCAGGAATAAATTAGCACAATTTTACTATAATATATTAACTTTATCTTTGGCTTTACAATGCTATTAGCTTCTTATGTTTTATATGTTTGTGTGCTTTTGCATGAAACATAGTTGAGCCGATGGGTGGGTTGGAGTTATTTCACCAAGACAACTTGTAATTGTTTTGTGATACGAGAACCTGTTGGGGCAAGTGTGAGGTTGGTGCACCATTGAACCTGGTTTAAACCCCCAGTGGCAATTTGTTTTGCCACTGACCGTTCCAAGGCGGTATCCCCAAAGGTTCTCTTCTTTGTTAATTGTTTGTGGCGTCCTATTTGAATTGACATACTTATATAAAACATGCTCTCTCTCTCTCTTCCTCTCTTCTTTTTCGCTGCGTGCGGAGGCTGTGTTTTTGAGTGTGGCGATTCCCGATATGCATATATTATTTTTTAATCGCGAAATGCAAAATAATCATTGTGTTGTCTGTCTAAACTGTTTGATGACACATTTTCCGTGGCGTGCACCATCGTACCCATCTGTTTATATCTTGAACAAAAGCGAGACCAGAATCACGTTTTAGTATCAAACCTGCGGATTTATGCTCTTCTTTGGCGCTCGAACCGAACAGACTTACCCAAAACGAAACATCTCTTGCTCAAACAGGCCGATGGAAAAATAATTATGGCAGGTTATGAGCATTCAGCAAAGTCTGTGCCATTATCATTAGTTTTCATACGAGTTGTCTTCAGTAAAATGGGTTATATAATCTCAGAAATGTTTAATAATGTTGTTGAAATATACAAAAAAAAAATGAAAAAGTGAACGTAAACAGCAATCCCTGAGGGATGAAAAGATACCAGTATTGATTGAATGTACGGGGAGACGTTTTACGGCCGCTACACAGCACAAACAAAACTACTGTGATTGTAAAAAATTGAAAAAGCTACTATAATAGGGTGGCTTTACCACGTGAGATTTTGGATGTCGTGCACACACAAACTGCTGCCGTTTTCTCAATCATTCAAAGACAAGTTTTGTTTGAAAGTGTGAATTTGTCTTTGAATGTTTGAGAAAACGGCAGCCGAGTGATAATGGAGGTTAAATGTCGATGAATATGCTTTTTAACAGGAGTACCGTGTTTTTTATGAGATCGAAATCGGTCTTGAAATTACCGAGAAATAAGCAAAAACATACCCGAGGCAGGTGAGTTTGTGTGTGCACGACATCCAAAAGCAAAAGTCACGTGGTATAGCCAACCTGTATATCTTTGCAGTGAAGATCTCCATACGGCTTAGCAGATTAACACCCACTTCTTACATAGCTTAATTGTTTTCCTCTGACCGTTTCAAGGCGGTGAAAACTCAGGTTCTTTTTTCCCCTAATTATCTGTGGTGTTTTTTGCAATTTATCATTAAATGCAATACACATAACTTAAGGTGGGACTTGTTTATTCAAATCAGTAAATAGGGTGGTTTCTGGATTGTTGGAATTGGGGGGGGGGGATAACGGACAAATTGTGATCACAAAGAGTTCCAAGCTTTACTTTAAATATCATTGGATTGATAAGGGTGATTGGCAAAATCAAACAAATGGTATTTTGACCAGTTTATAAGCACTTTTATTTTGTTCGAGACTTACGTACATTTATATAATACACTTGATTGGAATAAAGTTTCTGGCACAGACATTTTTAATATACTTACAACTGTTACAATGCAATGTTTTTGCAAAAGGTTTACACTACTATAACATTTTTTGTTGGATCCCGGGGAGACCTGAATGCCGATACGTTCTTGACAAACAGTGACCTATGATTAACATAGTGTCCTAAACCCACAAGTCAGCAAAACACCTTGTGTGGACTGTTGTATGGGGGCAAACCCGTAATCACTCAACCCCTGTAAAAAATCCTGGGCGGTCAACCTGCCCTAGGCCTCCCCTCCATACATGGAGGTGGAGGGAGGTACCAAAGTCCCCAAATGGTTACCCCAGCGCTACGCCTTAAAGGCTTTGAATTGAACTAGAACACAAAACTAGCAAGCTTTAAAGCCAGTCTAGCCCAAGGGAGGAGCCAGGCAAAATATCCCCCAAAACCGTTTTTCTCCCCTGGCCGCCACTGAAAATCTGGACAAGATTTTTCATCCATAAAAAATTTATTAACAAACAAAAACATTAATAACTTCATGGTTGCTTTTCGACTGGCTTAAGGATAGGAAATATTTTCTGCTCATCGTTTAAAACCAACACTTCAATTGCAGCCTTCCAGTGGTTAAATAGTATTTCTAGGCCAGTTTCTGAAAGGTGTGTCCCATCTGAACGAAAAAGACTGATCTCATTTACATTTATGCAACAGTCTTTTGAAATATATTTGCCCCCGTTCTCTACTACAAATTTGTTAACTTGTCTGTTTACGCCTTTCCTCTTGGTTTCCATGGCTGGACCGGCATTAACTGGGGCATAATGCCAGTAACGACGTTGAAGCATAGTGAACCACTAAACATAGCTTGATACCGTAGAAAAGAGCATTTCATTTGTTCAGCCAAGTCTTTACCAGTGACACCATCTAAAGTCAAGTCATTTGATCCACAATGTACTAATATCACTGCTGGTTTGGGAATCACGTTTATTTTCGTATCCAATAACGAATCAAGACCCTTCATAACCAGGCCCCTTTGACCCATCCATTGTATCTGTATACCACGATCTGTCAGTCCCAAATTCTGATGCTGGTAGCTTCCACGTGTTGACTGGTGTAGCCAGTAGACAATGGATGACCCCGCAATCCAGATTACTTTACGTCCTGAAAAGGCTTGGTTGGTGTTAGACAACTGTCATCGTTAAGGGCACAAGCTCATAGGGGAAGGCAGGCTCAATCAAACCAAGCCAGCGATAACTTTATTATTATTTTTAAGAAACAATATATATTTCACAATGGGTTTGTAGTATGGGGAACGTGACGAAGGAGAACATAATAAAATGGATATCTTTAAGGACATGACCTAATGTATCTGGTGTATGCTTCGGACTTCCATCTCCCCATGGACATAATTTGTGATTCAGTTACCCCAGATTCATAAAGATATGTGGCACCACCGATTCTGAAGCTATGTGATCTAAAATGGCCAGTGGTACCTGTAAACTTCAAAGCTTTACTTAGTACCGCTGAGAACTGGTAGCGTGTAAGTGATTTGTCATTGAAGTGTATAAACAGATTTTCGTTCTTGCCCGATGGGCGGAGTTTAAGATAATTTGATAGGTTATAAACAGGGCACTCTGGCGTGCCTCTAGCCGGTATGTTCAGACATACTGACTTGCCATGTTTGTCAGTTTTTGACCAACGAACAGTGATACTAATGTGTGAGTTTGTTAGTTGAATGTCTGTTCGTTTCAGGATCTTCTTATTTTTTGTCTTTGAACTGGATTCAGTAAATTCCCCAACGCGCAAAAGAGCAAAAAAGCCCAAAGAAAATAAAGACGGCAAATAATGCTTCTTCGTACTTGGATTTACATATAAAGGGCAGACAGTTCCTCACTTTAGTGAGAACTGACAGTGTAATTGGTGCTCTGATGTCCCTAGGGGTTCCACCTTGAAGCCTCCGTAGGCCTTACAAGGCTTTGAATACTAGAAACGACTTTGTGGGGTCATTTAAGCTACTTATTGTGTGGGCGTGAGCTATGCCTGACATATATGTTGAAACTGACGATGCAGAAATGCCTTGAAGCATAAGATATGCAACAAAATTTAGCAGATCAGGAACTGGCACTGGCCAGACCTGTGGCAGTTGATACAATGCCCTAAACTCGTGCAGTTTTTCAATTGCTGTATCGTATGTTTTGTGTGTACTTAAAGACACAGATCTTTCAATTAGGCTATGGGCTAAGCTGGTTAAATGTTCCAGATAAGCGTTGGGATCGTTGGTGGCTCTAGATCTGCTTGTGGAGCAGCTGCTCTGAATCTTTCCCACTGGGAACGAGAAATTGAATCAGCGATTATGTTTAGTTTAGAAGGAATATATCTTGCTTTAATGGAGATGTTGTTCTCGAGCATAACCAAAACCAACTTTCTGACCAAATTCATAACCCTATCCGATTTACACGACTGGGTGTTGATGACCTGTACCGCTGCTTGATTATCAACATTAAACAATACTTTTTTATTCCTAAGATCAGGGGCCCAAGTAAGAACTGCTGCTACTACTGGTAACAGCTCTGATAAAGTCATATCCTAACAAGACCTTGTTGCACCCAAGATTTGGGCCAAGAACCATGAGCCCATTTACCGCTGAAGTAAATTCCAAAACCACCGTGAGGACTACCTGCACTATCTGTAAATAGTTGAATGGTTTCATTTGTTACCCAGGACGGGTCCCTGATTATTGTTATGCCGTTGTACGACTGTAGGAAATGTAACCACAATGCGAGATCTTCCCTCATTGTTTTAGTGACTCTTATTTTATGATGGGGTTTTTTAATGCCTATGGTGGAGTTAATGAGACGGCGACAGAGAGCTCTGCCTGGGGAAATGACCCTGCAAGCAAAGTTTAATGAACCAAGGAGAGACTGCATTTCTTTCAATGTAACCTTTTTGACCTGCATAACCTTAGCTATTTTTTCCATTAATGCTATTAATTTGTCATTGGGGAGTCTCATTATCATTTTAACCGTATCAAACTCTACACCTAAGAAGACTAAGCAGGTTGTAGGCAATACTGTCTTTTCTTGGGAAAGTGGGACTCCAAACTTGCAGCAAATGGATTCGAAAGACTGGAGGGTTTGACCAGGTATTGGGCAGGACGCTTCCTCCCCGAAAAGGAAATCATCAAGGTAATGTAATATAGTTTGACATTGGGATTCTTCTTGTACTACCCAATGTAGGAATGAAGCAAAATTTTCCCAAATTGCACAGCTAATTGAAGACCCGAACGGCAACATTTTGTCATAAAAATAGAAGCACTGTCTGCCCATATCTGTGTTTCTTGTGGCCTTAAAACCCAGAAGATCAAAGTCGGCAGGGGAGACCGGAAGGAGACGGAAAGCCGATTTAACGTCTGTTTTACTAAGGAAACAACCTTCCTTAAGTGTGTATATCATATCTGCAGCCTGATCTACTGATTAGTAAGATACTGAGCAAAGTTTTTCATCAATAAAATGGTTAATTGAGCTATTTTCTGGATATGAAAGGTGGTGGATCATTCTGTAACCGTTATCTTTCTTTGGGACTACACCTATTGGGGAGATTTGGAAGCAAGGAAATGGTTTATCGATAAAAGGGCCTGCAACTCTACCAAGTTTAATTTCTTGTAAAATGATTTCCCAGAGAATATTAGGCTGTTGATTTGCACTGACCAAATTGGGGGAGTCCCTTGAAAGCCTGGGACCAGAGTAGTGAAGGGGAAACCCTGAGGAAAGACCTTTGATTAATTCTTGTGATGCCTCATTATTGTAATTTCTCAAATATGAAATAATATATTCAGTTTTCAAGGGGGTTGACCCTAGGTGGTAAAGTTTGCCCTATTTATTTGTTATGGGATCTACATGTAGATTTTTTATGATTTCCTCCACAGGCTTCGCACGAGTGGCTGAACATACAATTAGGGTAAAAAGGACATTTATTGCCAGAATTGAAAAAATGACAGGTTATCAACTTGGAAGACTGGGTAGCCGAGGGTGTTTTTTGAGATGATTTATTAAATTGAGCATTAGATTGGCCTTGGGTGGTTGATGGACCCACCGAACTGCTTATGTTAATGAGCCACAGTTCCATATTTATTGTGCCCCATGGTGAACTTGGGTTAGATGCCTTCAGTTGACGAAACTGTTCGTCATATTTCGACCAATTTGGGGAACGAGACGCTGCTAAACGGATATCACGGAAGTATTTTAAGAGTTCCTGGGCTCTGGCTGGAAAACGCTCCAGCATAATGGCTATGAATACAATGAAGGCTGATGACCATTGATTTATTGACAGTCTAGTCGACTGCTCTCGGCTGCTTATAGAGGATGTGCCGTTCTTAAATTGAAGTTCGCCGACTGGCCCGTTTTCCACATATTCGTGTATATCCCTTTGGGATTTGAATAACAGAGATAGATCTACAAATTGGCTTTCCCAAATCTTTTCTTTTAATTTTAATGGAACGAATGATCCCACCGGATCAAAACAACTTGTGTTCTCCGGAGCTACCTGCACTGACGGGGTAAAATCAAAGTCAAGATAAACATTCCTAACTGGGGTTGCAGGGGGTGGGAAGTTAAAGACAACAGGTTCCGACACTTCACTAGATCTACCTGATTCCTGTGACGTTTCTCTCGTCTCCACAGCGGGATCAACACGTCCATTAGTTGATCGACCTCTTTTGGAGCCCAATCCAAGGGCAGATGACCCCATTTTCCTCTTAGGAGGCATGATTTCCTCGGATTAATGTTAGGCAAATTTTTTCGCACAGCGAGCAGTTACGGCAACCGAATGTAAAAGGAAGATGGATACACTTGATTCACCTGTATTTTTTTTTTAATCGAACGAATAGACTGGTACTGTTAGACTGGTGCTTAGCAGACATTGGTTATGTGATAGATTTAAGTGGGATTATCGAATATAGGAATTCTGTATAATCCATATTATACAAGCCTATGTTCTCTTTTCCCAACTCTTGTTTTGGCTGCATGTGGAGGCTATGTTTTCAGAATGTGAATATTCTCTTAATCTTTGAGTGAAATGTGGTGCATTTGACGGATAACGTTTTTTTACAATTACTTAAAACCGACTGCGCTTTTTAAGATTTTCCCACATGTATTACCTTAACTGCTTAGAATAATCATGTTTATCTCTTGTGTGATATTTCCTGGACATCACGTCCTTGTTCTATGTATAAACATATCTTCTCAAAAGCATGTGCTTTTGAAAAATAAGTTCAAAGAATCGTGATAACTTTGGTATGGAGATTCATTCTGAAGTTTGAAGCGAAGATAAAAGAAATTTCTAATTAGTAAAGAAATTCGTTGAGTTGCCAACAATGTTGTATTTTGAGAACACGGTATGAATTATGCCCTTATTCGTCATGAAATAAAGCTCCAATTTGACATTGATTAGACGTTAAACGTGAATTAATGTACACATCTAGTCAATGATGTTATTAAGAAAAGACAGTCAACTAATTACAACACTTTACAATGTTTTAGACAGATAAGCAGGTTTGTTATAAAACATTTCTGCTGCCTTGTTTTTTTGGAAAAAAGTTACTTAGTTCTGAAATTAAAGTATTTATTACAAGATTTCAGACGTTAACACCAGTTATCATGCATAAATGTATCTAACTCTTTTCAAATGACGTTACGAAAATAGATCGACGAGAAATTGAAACAATTTATACAATAATCAATTAATACGTATTTATGTTTCGCTAATCAATGACCAAAACTTTTCTTTTCTTATATCAGTATTTTATTTTGTGACCTTTTCAATGGCAATTTAAAAATGTCATTAAAATGTAGCATATTAAACAACATAGTAACTAACTTGTTAAAAATGTCTTGCACTTATTTTTGGTCTTGGTCTAAGCTACATGCCCGTAACTTCTTGGTGACATACGGGGAGACATTTGACGGCTCCCATAGAATGGCGCTACTTCGACAAATATCATAATTTTGCAGGTTCCATATAAATTAGCCGTCTGAAAAGACAACTAACTGAAAATATTTTTCATTGTTTTAAACAGATAAGCGTTCAACAAGTCTTGTATAAGAACATATTCGTTGCCTTATTTATTTGAAAATAAACGTTACTCATTTCTAAAAATATATTTTTGACAACATTTGAGAATTTACACTAGTTATTCGACAATAAGTCTTTCAAATTGTTTTGAAATGGCGTTAAAGAGATAGATCGACTGGAAATTAAAACGTAATTTTATACTTCCTTGCACTTATTCTTATTCACGGCCGCACACGACACAATTGACGCTACTTGTGGTAATTATTATTAAATAGATAAGAGGCGCGCCACGGGAAAAGGTACCTTCGGGCAGTTGACGTCAATCCTTGAAACGACGTCATAAAGTTGAGCAGACGACATTAATTGGGGCGCGCCACAGGGAAAGGTACCTTCGGTCATATTTTGTGACTTTTAGTTGTTACTATATTTAGAAAGAACTAACAACTATCTATCAATTGCTCATAACTAACAAGTGCTTTTCTTACCCATTTTGACAATAAAATGACATTTTTAACGCTAAATGCATAATAATCAATGTCGTCTGCTGAACTTTATGACGTAATTTCAATGATTGACGTCAATTGTCAGAAGGTACCTTTTCCCGCGACGCGCCCCAATTATTATGCAATTCGCGGTAAAAATACCCTTTTATTGTCAACATGTGTAACAAAATCATTTTTTGTTATGAAAGCCCTTTCTAAATATAGTAACAACAAAATGACACAAAAATGACCGAAGGTACCTTTTCCCGTGGCGTGCCTCAATTAAAAAGAAAGCTACCGAACACGACAGATATAAATATTGAGATTCCGTTTGACTGACCCTGTTCATGAGTAAGGTCATCATTCAAAAAGGATTTATCAGTATTCATATTTGTTGTTAGATGAATAAATGCAATATGTTAAAATTTGTATATTGATATATATATATATTTTTCTTTTTATATTCGACGGAATTGCAATGAAGAAGAGTAACAGTTTAAACCTCCCGACGATGGCGACATTACGACAACGACGGCTTCTGACACTTTTATTGTTAAATATCAAATGCAATGAGATATTGAAAACATAAAGGATTTCCGTTCATGCAGCAGTAATTTAACACGAAACGTAATCGGCAACTTTAAAATAATAGAACTTGAATAATATTTAGAAAACAGCTGAATCTTCTTTTTAATTCAATAATAACAATATAACATCATCAAAATACAAATTGGTGAACACCGCTTGCCACTAAAATTACTTCATATTATTAAAATGTCCAAACGGAACACCATATAGACCTTGAGCTGCCAATAGACACCCCTCTCCCCCCTGGGAGGGTATGTTTTTCTGAAAGCCTATACCATTCTACGCATTTTGCAAGTTGTTTGCACTCTGGCGAGTGGGGCGTTTTTCCGTAACGCATGTTTGAATATGTTACCTTTGAAAAAAGTTTGTGTAAGAATGAAATATTTGACAATTGTAAAAGTTCTAAACTAAACATATTTATTCTGATAGTGATAAAGTTATGTTACTTAACATAAAAACCTATTAAAATAAAAAGTATGAATCATTTCTTACGTGCAGTAGCAAGTAATTTGTGCTTATAAGTAAAATATAGTAAGATAAATGGGACATCAGGACAAATATAATACAGTGATATACATTGGGACATAAGCCCGTAACGCTATATTGAAATATGTTACCGAAAGAAAAGAAAATGGGAAAACAAGCCATAAATGTATTAGACCTTGAGCTGCCAATAGACCCCCCTGCCCTCTGGGGGAATTTTGAAGAGTATGTTTTTCTGAAAGCCTATCCCATTCCTCGCATTTTGCAATTTGTTTGCTTTCTGGCGAGTGGGGCGTTTTACCGTAACGCCTGTTTGAATATGTGACATTTGAGAAAATTTTATGCATTGAAGAAATAATTGGCAATTATAAAAGTTCTGAAATATACCTATTTTTTCTACACCAGGAAGATGTTTTGTTTTAATTTTTAATGCAATAAAACATCTGCAACCTAAGGTATAGGTCTATAAATAGTCATTAGGATATGTTACTTATCATCAAAACCTAGTTTAAAAAGTTGTATGCAACATTTCTTACTTACATTAATAAAGAATTTCTGTTTTATTTGCTTAATTCATTAATATAAATAAGACTGCAGTATTTAAATGTAATAAAGTCACATTGAGGCACATTTCTTGTTTAATGTATGTAAATAAATACATATATTTGTAAATTCCAAAAACCAAAATATCTGAAAAGAAAAACAATGGAAAAAACATCTCACAGATAGCAAATAAAATATTTATAAATGAAATAAATTATAAAGAAACAAACTCTTAAAGACATATTGAATTTGTATGATTTAAAGGTAAACTGTGTTAAAAACTTTGTTAATATTATCTATAACTTTAGTTATATGTGACTTCCTGATATGCATATTTCACCTTTTTACTATTATGCTTTATCATATACTTATGCCTATGGTAAATAAATTTGAAGTTTTGGTGTAATTGTTGTTTTTTTTTTTAATACAGCTCTTCATGAGTTTTAACGATTAGTTAGCTTTATCTCATAATAAAAATAAATACCATATCGTAAATCACCATTTTTAAATATGTTACCCAAAAGAACGTATTTTAGTTACCAACCTCCCTGCACTTTATGTATCTTGTATTAAAATAGGTTATATATATATATAGAATTATGTTACAAAAGCAAATTAAGGTATTGATGCTGGTAATATTGAACAGTAATGTAGTTTTCATTTAAACGTAGTTAAACTTTAGAGGTTAATGATCTGTGTACTGCTCAATATGTCTTGAAATAAATGTGTATGATGTAGATGGTTCAAGTTCGTCCTAGTTTAAATCTTTTTAAATTAACAACAAACCTATCAATATGGCTCAGTGACAACATTGTAATACAGCTTACGTTTGCACTAATCATGGGCTGGTGCATCAAGTCTAAAGCTGTCCAGATACTCTTGATTGAGACAGATAACGTTAATTTGTTCTAAAAAAATGTTGAAACATTGTTTATCATTTTATTATTCTATTTATGTCTTTAGTCATCCTGTAATATGTTACCAATTTTTACTTTAATAATCAGCAAAAATAAAAAGAAAAGAAAAGCAAGAAACTGCAAATGATTAGTAAATTAACATTTTGATAAATATTTTTATATAATATTATATTATGGTAAAGTTGATCTATAACAAATTTAAAAGCTACTGAATTTAAACTTTACACAATTTAGCTGATTAAATTATTATCTGATGTTCGAAATGTTTTTAAAAGTAGTTTTATTCATCTAAAATATTAAGGTTTAGTGTAGAATTCGTAAAACATTGAAACAGCATGAGCATTATATAGTAATTTTTTTGACTCAAGTAAATGAATTTTTACCTAAAAAAATTATTATACAAAAGTCAACGTTAACTTGTCTATTTGCTTACCATCACCTGCATTACACAGTTAGTCTTTCAAATTAGGATGTTTCTCTTTAACACTTATTTGTCTTTAAGAAAAATAACATTCTACAAAGATCTTAAGGAATTCTTAACACATTTTAAGCTTTTTTTTGAACAATGGAAACAATAATGTTTCATTTAGGACAATTTATTTTTCTTATTTCACATGTTTTATTTAACAGAATTGTCAGTTATTATTGCTCTAAAAAACCAGAACTGGTGCTTTCAACCTTGTTTTTAGTAAATATAGTTCATAGAAAGTTCATATTCACATTATGAATGACTCTACTGTAATCTAGATACAAACTACCGGTTAAAATTCGGTTTAGAAATTTATTTTATTTGGTGATCTTTCTAAAAAAATTATTTTAATAATTAGGTAACATATATTTAATTTTAATTAGTTTTGTTTGTAACACTTTCCAAAGCAATATTTTTATCTCTTGTCTTTTTACTTTTGGAACCAATTCTAAAAATTATTTTTTTTAGAATTTATTTCATAAATGCATTGTACTTTGTCAATATTGTAACCTCGGAATTATATGTTACGGAGAAGGTTTACAATGGAAAAGCTTAAACACTTTAACATTTTAACAACATAACATAACATAACGTAACATAACATATTATACACTACAGACATCTTACTATGATTATTTTATAGTTTAATCTAAAATGATTGAATAGTCGTGATACAGGTTTGTAAATGTAATCAGTTCTTTGTACAACAATATCAGTTTAAGAGAAAATACTTAATTCAATCAGTAATATTAGTTTAAAAAAACATCTGTGAAGGTAATAAAAAATTTCACAGGGCTAACAAACATCAGGACATTGCACAGAGCACACATAGTTAATTTCTTCAAATAGATATCAGCTAACACCATTAAAATTGAATAAAAACAAGGAAATAAGCCTTATTTTAATAAGTAACATATGTTATGTATGTTGAAAATTTGAAGTCATGCAAGTTTCAAGAACACTTACATTTATAAAGCTCAATAATTTAATTAAACTCTATATTTTATGCTTGTTTATCCCAAAACATAAATACAATGTTTGAATTAGCGATATGGTAACATATAAGATTATGGAAAAATTATTACAAATGCCAGTGTGATTTTTATGAAAATCACACTGTTTTATATTGTTTGATCATGCAGCTTTCAAAAACATGTATTATTGCCAAAGTTTGATTACAAATAAAAATCCTACAGGTAAGTTTCTGACTTAAATTACATCTTTTTAGGGTTATGTATGTTATACACTAAATATGTTACCTTAGTGCAAAAATTTTGAAATGAAAACTACATCAATCGACAGATAATACTTCATCCTTATACAAAAATATAAGTTTTATTAAATCGTATCTGGAATAGAGCAGAATTAAAGATTCAAAATCGATATATTTTTTCTACAAATTGTAGGGGTAACATATTAAAACCTCCGTAACTCCCTTATGCCCCACTCGCCAGAGTGCAAACAAACTGCAAAATATCCAGGACATAACAGGCTTTCAGAAAAATCATGTCTACAAAATTCCCCAAGGGGGGGAGCAAACATGTTCCGGCCATCGGCCTAATAACATCTTCAAATTACAAACTGATGAACACCGCTTACCACTAAAATTACTTCATATTCTGGAAATGTCGAAACAGAACACCATAACATCTTCAAATTACAAACTGATGAACACCGCTTACCACTAAAATTACTTCATATTCTGGAAATATCAAATTAGACATATTGTATTAATATTGATTGTCAGAAGCATAATAGATTTATTTCAATTTTCTGATTTACTTGAAAAGCTTAAACTTACTTCTTTTTCAAAAACCTGTTATACAAAATATCATGCAAATACTGGAGATACACTTCCATACATTAACTTTCCTATAAATAACACAAAAAACTCAAAACAGCAAAGCATATTACATAAGCAATATTATTTATTATTGAAAACACATTTTTGACATGCATTCAATGAAATATATCGACACATCTTTTATTTAAAATAATATGATTATGTAGAAAAACATTTCTGAAATATCGTTAGTTTGACGTCCGAAATGAATTCTTAACAGGTTTAACTACAACACCGGTCATAAAATTTAATTTCATATTCGAATGATAACAGTAATACGGAATATGGTCAAAATATTCTTTCACTTTCCATTAACACTTAACATTGAAAAATGGTAACTGAACTGTAATTAAAATAACAACAACAATAGCGATGTAGTCCTCTTCACTAAAATACATATAAGGTGGTATCATTTGTTATGGAATAGCTGAAGTGAGTTGGGTGTGTCAGATCCTAATTTTATGACAGTAAATTTGTTTCTCAGACTTCAAAGCTTCTTTCAGCTTGAAGTATCATTGTGAAGCATGTGAATGTTAAATGTCATGCAAAAGTAAAAATATAAGAGAAATATATAGCAATTTCTTACCTTGATAAAAAAGCAACATATGCATATCAGGAATCGCCACACTCAAAAAACACAGCCTCCCCACGCAGCGAAAAAGAAGAGAGGAAGAGAGAGAGAGAGAGAGCGCATGTTTTATATATGTATGTCAATTCAAATAGGACGCCACAAACAATTAATAAACAAGAGAACCATTGGGGATACCGCCTTGGAACGGTCAGTGGCAAAACAAATTGCCACTGGGGGTTTAAACCAGGTTCTAGGGTGCACCAACCTCACACTTGCCCCAACAGGTTCTCGTATCACAAAACAAGTACAAATTGTCTTGGTGAAATAACTCCAGCCCACCCATCAGCTCAACAATGTTGCATGCAAAAGCATACAAACATATAAACTCAATGATCTTTCCGAGACCAGATCACCTGGAGTAAAATCAGCAAGAACACGATGACAGGGATAAAAGAAACAAATCGAGCTTTTAGGTTCTTTTAAGAAAAGATTTCCCCATAAACTTTCATAAACTCTTACACCCCTGATAAACGATTTTCTATGGGAGTCCAAACTTTCTATACTTCAACTGTTGTAAACAATAAATGCCACAGGAAGACAGTCCATCACAAGGTCAGAAATGTCTTAGAAGATAATTCATTAAAGAACAGTAGAAATGTACGAAAACAGCATTCTCCAAGTGACTGTTCAAAAAATCTTACATCCATATTTGTTTACAAGTTTATAAAGTAGGACTTCCCAAAATTCACTTGGTATTTGAAGGTATGGTGTAAAATATAGGACATCACTTTCGAGGTTTCTGATAACATTCCAAATAATATTTACTAAAGAAAGCGTATTTTCTACTAGTTTTAGAAGTGGTTTTGAAATGTTGGAGGGCTAATAATTACATATTATTAGATAAATTATGTAAACAGTCTTATGCATTGTAAAAAAACTTCTCACCAATATTTTAAACCCACCTTCTAGGTACCTGTTTAACTTGTGATCATATATTGAACATATATTTATTACAGGACACAGTTTTATACGTAGTATTGCATTTGAATGTTTCGTCAATTATAGTTATATGTTAGTATTTTTTCAGTCATATAAACCTAATCGATTTTGCTATAGTTGGATAGAAATAAGGTATAAGATGGCGTTCAAAAAGTTTGCAAAAGGTGCTACAATTTGTTTTTAAATTGTACAAAAAGCAACATTTTTTTCTGATTTCGCAGATTTGGCTTTATTGCATAAAATAAATTATTTAACAAAAAATTATTGATATTCATATTTTCATAAGAAAATGGCAGTCTCTATGGCAAAATCGCTCAACGTAAATAGGACCAATTTGTAAAGAATTCCAGTGCAATTTCGTATGGAAAATGATTCGCCATTCCGTTGTTTGTCATGCTTGAATACATTGCTTCTTTTATTATACTAACAAAATATAATCATAACACAGCACTAGCAGCAAAAACAGTAATGCAATTAAACAACGTTTCTTGAATTTGAACGCAAAGTTTAAGGTTACCCGTGAAAAGTCTCCGTAGAGCTGAATTTAAACTACCCGCACGAGTATTTATACCCAATAACCGGACCAACCGGTTTTGTATATCGATCCGTTGAGATAATAATTATCTGCTATACGTTGTAACGTGGAGAATTTAAATACATTAGACTTTCGCTCCCAGCTAGAGACACTATCATTTGTTTATTTATGCTAATTATGTTATTATTTGCCTTTTTTACATATTTCAAAAACACTCGTTATTATTAAAACATTTCATTGAGTCATAAATATTTCATTTGTTAAAAGATAAGTACTATTTAACCTTCACTTTTAAAGGCAGATAATTCAATAATAACATTGAAAGTTATGTTCTATATTGTACACCATACCTTGGATTTTGAGAAATTTGTAAAAAACATGGATGCCAAATTTTAGTGTGAAGTCACTTTAAGAATGTTGATTTTGTGCCTTTCAGCTGTAGCTTAGTTAATAAGATTCTAAGACATTGTTGTCCTTATTATGGACTGTCTTTGTGTATCAATAATTGTTGACAAAAGTGGAAGTATAGGAAGTTCGGACTCCCACAGAGAGTCTGTTTTCAAGGTAAGAAATTGCTACCAATTACACTTTTATTTAGTTTTTGCATGACTTTAAACATTCATATGCTTAGTAAATGATATGCAAAGCCACAAGAACTTTATAAGTCAGAAAACAAATAAACATTTATAAAATCATGATTGCACACACCCATTTCAATTCAGCTCTTTGATATAAACTTAAAAACAAACAACATATTCTCACCCAAACGTTCAAAATATTGTGTATTTTTATTATTATATTATTATAATGAATATTTACAACATGGAAACACCTTGACTTCTAAAATGGGTACAGTTACCATTGTAAAGATTGCTTTCATTTCACTTTAAAACTGTGATATCTCTTTACCTTTTCGCCAGACTTTCATTTAAAGGGAAACGCATATGCTTTCTGTACCTTCTGGTATGTAACATACATCAATTACCCTTCCAGCAATAGATTGTTTCATGTTTATTTCCCTTGAAGTACCTACTGAAATTATTCCAGGCATACCATGCATACCCCAAGGTACACTTTCTCCCGTTTCAAAAACAACCTCAGTGCCATCCAAAATGTCGAACGATTTATCAAACTTGAGAACATTACCATTCAAAGAGAACGTTTGTGTTTGACCATCCCTTTTGTTTGTAACTTTCTTAACTTTGGTAACAAATGTTCCAACAATAGCGACAAGTTTTAGAACTGGAGGAAGCAACTTTTGAACTTTAGCATACTTAATCCGTAAAGCCATCCCTTGAAACCTAGAATCTCGAAGGTTTTCATTTTTTACTATAAATGACCATATTCGTTCCCCACATGCAAACCGATTGCCAGGAATAGGCGTTTTGCATACTAAATACTGGAAAATCATAACTTGTTCATCGCTGGATAAAATACCAGAGGGAGATACGAATTTAGAAAATTGCTCAACTGGCATCACAGGAAATCTAATATGGAACAGTGCGTCCCCAAGAGCCGCACGTTTATTCTCAATCGTCTGTTCCAAGTTCTTTTGTTTACATTGGCGCTCTGACCATCTCATGCAAGCATTGAATACACTTAATTCGTCAGTTAGAAGGCTATCGCTCTGCAGAATTTGAAGCAAGGTGCTTTCCCTTATTTCGACGAAATCGTCTGATTTTAACACGTCGTACGCATTTTCAAGAATAAATTGAAAACATCTTGTTTGAAGCGGTTCCATGCCATAAAAAACCGCCTGTTCGTGTATTGAACAAACGTTCTCACAGGCAATACTTTTCTCTAAGAAAGTTGAACATTGTTCTTCCAATCCCTCTAGCGCATATTTCTTCGCTGCATAAAGGACACCCAAAACATTATTGCCATTCAGCTCTGGTCTGTCTGTGTAAATAAATCTAAAACATAAACATAACAACAAACTGAAGCAGCAAATTATTCAATAGGCGCTATTTTATGTTAAGTAAACTTCTTTGAGTAATGTTATTAAATAGTTAAACATATATAAAGTGTTTTCTAAAAGAAAATGAAATAGACACAACAGGAAAAACTACACTTTTAAACATAGCCTCTTTACACATCCTAAGAAACGTTTCAACAATCTGTCGCAAATGATTAGCATTTTTCTAATGATTTATTTCTGGTTATTTGAAAACATTTTAATCTAAAAGATAATAAAATCTTATAATCAAACCGAGCTTGTAATATTTTCTTATTTGTCGTGTTCGGAGGTCTATAAAGTTCCCTTTCATCTATTCAGATACTGAGGTTTTGGTCATTATCAAATTTAATTAAGATTTGATCAGAGCTAACGTTAAGAGAAATATAAAGATAATCGAATAACTTTTTTGTGCAAACAAGGATTTTCTTTTATTTTTGGTAAAAATTAATAAATTCATAAAAGTTTGATGATACAATGTTACCAGATAAAGATGTCGCATATTAAGTTGTTTAAATAGTGTGATTGTTCACCTTTTTTCTACTTTAACATAAGGTCCGTCGTTCACTGAAATATCATCATGCATAAGACCGACCCTGAGGTTTAAAGGAGTAAAGTTTGATGCCAGATGGTACCAATATAGATTAGTTTATGCATCATCAAGCAAAATATTTCGGCCAATCTAGTTATAATTATTTGAAGTATGTTGCTTCGTTTAGGATGACAGTTTCCTTATATGTAACTTGTGTCCCAAGTTTGACCCTGCTGATCTATTGTTTAAAGTTGTCAAAGTTAGTTAAAAGATAGATTTCTAGATTGCTTGGTGACAAAAAGGTGAAAAACAAGTCTGCATTTAAATTTGTGAATTATAGTTTTTGTTTTATCTTTTCTAATGAACTCAGACATAGATGTGATATAGTTGACCAAGTTTCAAAATCATTTGAGATATATTTTAGGCAAATGTTCTGAGTAACTTTGGTGGTAATAAAATGCATAGATTGTGTTAACATGTCCTTTTCAAGTCGTGAAACCAAGACCAAGGACACATTTCAGCATCAAGGAAAGACGTCTGTTCACCATAGCTTCCCATCATAAATTTACCTAAGTAAAACTTTCATGATTTCCGGGTCTATGTCATCAATCCTAATCGAGCTTCCACTTTCTCCCATTGGTCCGTAAAACATGGCTTCAAATACTGAACTGCGCATGCTAAGAACAAACTTGTGTGCTGGAAGATTGACGTTCGGATGAGAGGCGAAGGTAAATGCGACGTCAGATAAGTATTCCGATAGGCACATGTGGGCCAAACATTGGTCAGCTGTTTTTCTGTCTCTCCAGTCTTTCCTTGAAATGATAATATATACATTTTGCTTAGCAAAGCAAGAAGGTTTAAAAGAGAGGTGGTCGGTGCCTAACATACTTAACTCAATATACTGAGCGCAATCCTTACACGCACGCACGCACGCACACACACAAACACACACACGCACGCACGCACGCACGCACACACACAAACACACACACACACACACACACACACACACACACAAACGGTATAAAGGTAAAGTGACATGTCAATCAGCGTATTAAAACAGTTTAATAAATTTTGTAAATTGTAACGTCGGAATCAGTACAAAGAAGAAGAGATCGTTAACTCCATCATATTTCATTGGCACATACCGTTCGTATATGACCTAAAATATTATGGGTTATGATAATGGTGCAATATTATTGAAAGATAATCAGACTGTGGCATTGGCATATTCATCTGTTCAGTTTAAGCGCCAGCACAACTTATATGACTTTAAGCAATGTTTTTCTAATATAAACAGCATTATAAAATGTAAAATATAGCCTTTAGATGGGAACGAAAAGACTGTCTTACTTGTCTGTTTCTTGTTGTGATACAACGTTTGCCATCTTGTCCTTCTGACTATATTTTTAAATTCTGAAATGTAAAATAAATCTAATAAATGTTTAAACGTAGCACATGATCCAAAGTTGACATTCCCTTAAATTTTGCTCCAAAACCATTATGATTTTATCATATAGCAGTATTTTATTCATATAACAGTGCTGTGTTGTTGATTAATATCCTAAATTAACATTTGATATATTTTAGGCAACCTCCATACATGCCTCTTTAATTGTATTTTAAGCTGAATCATTGGACTAACATGATAATACAAATATAAATATCCGCCTCGTCATATCTTATATTTGCTTTACTGCACTTAAAATGCAATGATGTATACACGAAGAGTCTTAACGCATTAAAGGGTGAGAATTTACTATTTCCAACCTAAAATCAACCGAACAAGATACTAAATTAAAGACTTGTGATTATTGTTTAGGATTTTGTGAAAGTTTGTGAAATAGAAATCTAGATTATTTCTACTTTCGGTTTGTACTACAATGTGTTTAAAATAATTTAGTGACATGTATATAATCAATCAAATATATATCATCAATTAATGTAGCAAAAAGTTAAAAGAGAAAAAAATAAAAGCTTCAATATGAAAATGAAACTTTTTACCTTAATCTTAGAGTCGACACTCGCAAAGTCGTTTTTCAATAAATAAATGACTACGTCACAGTGGTTTCCCGTATCTATTTTTATACTATCTAGCTAGTCTAGATCATCTAGACGTTCTGTCATTGATCAGTGTTACACTGCTCTGACGAACGTCTAGAGACATCGCTATATAAAAAGTCTGACCGACAGGTGGCGCTTTTGTTTGGTAAACAAATCCAAAATCAATCGCGATTTCTAATGAAATTTGTTAACAGTGCTTTAACCATATTTCTCCTACACTGGGCAAAGTACAATTTAGGTAATATGATATCGAGCTACAAAACCAGATATATGGTTTATAAACAAATGACGTGTAAGTACTTGCCTACCCCATTTTACATAAATGAATGCAAATATATGACACGCCGTTGCTGCCTCTTCGTGATTATGGTTTTAGACTGCCACGTTGTACGGGTGGACGAGTGGTTCAGTGGTAATGCGTTGGTCTACCAATCCGGAGGTCGTGAGTTCGAATCCCGAACACGGCACTGGAAATTTCTGTATTATACGTCTAGTGTTTCCTACCCAAATAAGTACTGGTTCACTTCCAGGAAGTAGAATGTCAGTGCGTGTATCGGTACTATACACCGGGCACGTTAAAGAATCAGAGGGACTCTTCGAAAGAAGATATTTTAGCTCACCCGGATTCCCTGTATCTGTATCTAAAAGCTATCTCTCTATAGTAATCTGAACCTGTCAGATGTAATTGTATATATAGATATAAATTGTATATATAGATATATGTGTGTAAATACTCGGTGGTGGTGTTGATATATACTTCGTGATATCATGAATATGTTGGTAGGGGTAACATACGTTGAATACAGCGATCACCTATAATGGAGGTTAAAGAAAGTGTACATATACGAAAAACCTTATCCTCTGGTGAAGAGGAGTGCTCCTATGAATAAAGGAGGAAATTTCAACATACATACATACATATGGTATGGCAGTTGTCATTGTACGGTGATTGATAAAAAGAGAAGAATATCAAAATTTCTCTAACGGAAAAATGCAGTTCTTTCAAACTTTGCATAAATAAATCTTATTATGTATGTATTATTTATACGTTTACAAAAGTTAGAGCAGTAAACAAATAGTTTGACCTGAAAAATATCCCTGCATTCTACAGCCAAACACAAAAACAAAGCAACAGTAAACATCAAATTAAATGGCTTCCTCAGCTTACTTGAACACGCCTTTGGGCGCAATGATACAGTTAAAAAATGCGTGTCGCCGTAGGATATGTTTTTTTCGATTTCCAGCTGACAGGGCGACAGTCTAAAAACTAATTTTCAAAAGACAACAACGGCGTTCCATACTAATGTCCTAATTACAAGTCTCATTTTAGAGTGTCTGGTTTTTTAACGAACAATGTCTTCAGACGTACTGATCGCCATTGCGAAATCAGAGCGTCTGGATGATTGAGACTATCAATTTATCAATTCTGGGATTGTCTATAGTATTAGACTGTCACGTTGTATAGGTGGACGGGTGGTCCAGTGGTAACGCGTTGGTCTACAAATCCGGAGGCCGTAAGTTCGAATCCCGAACACGGCACTTGAAATTTCTGTAATATACGTCTAGTGTTTCCCACCCAACTTAGTACTGGTTCACTTCCAGGAAGAAGAATTTCAGTGCGTGTATCGGTATTATAAACTGGGCACGTTAAAGAATCAGAGGGTCTCTTCGAAAAGAGCTGTGGTTGCCTACCCGGATTCGCTGTATCTGTATCTAAAGCTATCTCTCTATAGTTATCTGCACCTGTCAGATTTATATCTATATATAGATATATGTGTGTAAATACTCAGTGGTGGTGTTGATATATACTTGTTGATGTCATGAATATGATGGTAAGGGTAACATACGCTGAATACAGCGATCTCCTATTAATGCAGGTAAAAGAAAGAGTACATATACGAAAATCCTTAGCCTCTGGTGAAGAGGTGTGCTCCTATGAATAAAGGAGGAAATTACAGAATGCATACATACATACATATGGTATGGCAGTTGTCATTGTACGGTTATTGATAAAAAGTGAAGAATACCAAAATCTCTCTGAAGAATACCAAAATCTCTCTAACGGAAAAATGCAATTCAGTCAAACTTTGCATAAATAAATCTAATTATGTATGTTTATTATTTATACGTTTAGAAAAGTTAGAACAGTAAAAATAGTTTGACCTGAAAAATATTCCAACATTCTACAGCCAAACACAAAAACAAAGCAACACTTAACATCAAATTGAATACCTTCCTCAGTTTACTTGAACGCGCCTTTGGGCGCAATAATGCAGTTAAAAATGCGTGTTCCCGTAGGATAATTATGTTTTATCGATTTCCAGCTGACAAGGTGATAGTCTAAAAAATAATTTTCACAAGACAACAACGCCGTTCCATACTAATGCCCTAATTACAAGCCTCGTTTTGGAGTGTCTGATTTTTTTAACGAACAATGTCTTCAGACGTACTGATCGCCATTGCGAAATCAGAGCGTCTGAATGATTGAGACTAACTATCTAGCATATTAACTTCCCTTTTATAACTTTTACAGAGATAAACATAAAGAAAAGCCGGCTACCAGTCCCCGGTGTACTATATGTATAAAAGCCTGTTTAATATAACTAAATAACAACACAAGTTCTTTTCTTAAAAAAATATTATCCTGTACAAATGGTTTGAGATGAGTAATTATAAATAAAATACTATGTAATGTAATGAAGTTATAAATGTGCAAGTGTCGCAGAAAGGGGCGTAGCCAGCTTTTTTTCAAATTGTAGGCCCAAGCACGGGCGGTGTGTCCCTTTCGTAAGGAGTCTATGGGACGAGCCCGAAAATAAGTGGAAAATAGCAAAATGCGCCAAAGACACTCTTGATTCGATCAAACGGCTCGAACCCTGTACTATCCCCACCCTGTTCCTATTTTTATTGTAATTTATGGGACTTTTGAAATGTCATTTTCTTGTTCAACTTGTAGGCCCGGGCCTTCATGGCCTTATAGTAGCTACGCCACTGGCAGTGTCATTCTTTCAGTATGGAAAAGATGATGAAATACTTTTACGTTGTTTGTGTTGAGATTGATCACTGCGTACATGTAAACACCATGCTCGAGATCATTCTGTCTGCTATTTCGCTGTGTAGGAGAGGCTATGTTTTACGGATGCGGCCATCTCTAAAAAGAACGATAACCAAATTCACATATGATTGCACAGTGTCAGTCTGAATCTGTTGGCGTAAACTAAATTTGAATGAATAGCATATTTCGTGTTTCGTGTTTAGCCGAGGTACCCGTGATGAATGTAACCACAAATAATATCTTATTTGAATAAAATTGATCTCTATCTCTATAAATGATTGGTTTTCATCAAATTTGTGCTAGAAGAACAATAGTAGCCTGAGATGTTAGTGTTGGTTTTCTGTTTGCTTTTGAAAGATTTGAATTGGAGTGAACGTCCCTGTAATACATGAATCAGACAGATAATCCATGTTGACTCAATTAACTGCTTGAAAGAGAGTAATTTATCTTGTAAGAGTTACTATATTGTTGATGCATGGACACTTTCAAAACCAGTAAACTATACATTCTAATGAGACCTATGCCCGAATCGTAAAACAAAACCTGGAGATTAGTCTCAAATCTCAAGCATCTGATTGGTTGAAATGTCGACCAGTCGCCATTTCAGCCAATCAGATCCTTGAGATTTGAGACTGATCTCAAAACTTAGTTTTATGATCTTGAGCCCTTATTTATTGTCAGTTTCACTGATATTGATCAGTAACTAACAACGAAACATATAAATTTATTTCCTCCAAAAAAAATACGGGTTTGTAGTATTCAATACCTGCTTGAAGTTGTTTAATTGCGGTTATTTCACCACAACTTGTACAGGTTTGTGTGTTCATACGGGAAGAGAAAAGAGAACAATTGGGGTTACCCATATGAACAGTTTGTGGCAGAGCTGTTTGCCACTAGGGGTTTAACCAGGTTCTAGGTTTCACAACCTCACACTTGCCCCAACAGGTTCTTATATGAACAAACATGACATTTACGACATTTATTTATTCTCGTAAAGTTCATTGCGCTGGGTGATGTTTTTGTTTCCTATTCTTATTGAAATCGGCATATAATTCATTCTTTTAAATCAATCTGCTTATTGAATATAAACGTTATTAAAATTTGAGGACAGTCTTCGTATGATAACATTTGCTGCCAGATGTATTGTTCATTTTGCTCATAATTGGGAAGAAGAAAAAACACAAACACCCAGTGAGTGAAAATATGTCATTTAATGAACTTAAATGACTAAATACTAACAAAATATGTAAACTTACAATTTTACATATATCACAAATGACTAGATACTAATAACTACTTTAACTTAGAATTCTACACATATCAAAGAATACTAATCAGTTTTTTATATAACAATTTTTGAGCAAAGGTGGGTACATGAAAACTGCAAAATGCGAAAATAAATTGCCAACCGAGAATTTTTTGAGCTACCCACCCAATATTAAAATTAGGGTAAACAACTTCCAGTTCTCTTGTAATATCTTATCTAAATCTTTTTATTTGTAGTGAATCGTTATTTATTAAACCTTTCTTGAGATTCATTGTAAGGTTCTCCTTCTGAAATTCAATTGAGTGTCAATAAAAAGATTAAAAAAAACAACATAGTAAATGTTCACGTGTGTAAAATGCCATTTTTGTAAAACGCTTATAAATTTTACAGTCATTGTACTGAAGTTTTTTCTTTTAACAATAGTCCAAAAACGATAAAATGATGCGTAAAATTCATATGATGCAATATTTTGCAAAAAATATCGTATATAAAAGGGCAATTCACAGCTCTGGCAATAACATTATCCTTACTGAAAATACAGTCTTCGGCCCCCTTCAAGACTTTGAATGTTGAACTCTCCAAACGTTGGGGGATCCGCATCGATCTGAAAGATAGCCACCTCTATCCCAGTCTGATGATCATTACCTTCATCGTAAATTACCTCTATCCCAGTCTGATGATCGTTACCTTCATCATAAATTACCTCTATCCCAGTCTGATGATCATTACCTTCATCATAAATTACCTCTATCCCAGTCTGATGATCATTACCTTCATCATAAATTACCTCTATCCCAGTCTGATGATCATTACCTTCATCATAAATTACCTCTATCCCAGTCTGATGATCATTACCTTCATCATAAATTACCTCTATCCCAGTCTGATGATCATTACATTACCTTCATCATAAATTACCTCTATCCCAGTCTGATGATCATTACCTTCATCGTAAATTACCTCTATCCCAGTCTGATGATCATTACCTTCATCATAAATTACCTCTATCCCAGTCTGATGATCATTACCTTCATCGTAAATTACCTCTATCCCAGTCTGATGATCATTACCTTCATCATAAATTACCTCTATCCCAGTCTGATGATCATTACCTTCATCATAAATTACCTCTATCCCAGTCTGATGATCATTACCTTCATCATAAATTACCTCTATCCCAGTCTGATGATCATTACCTTCATCATAAATTACCTCTATCCCAGTCTGATGATCATAACCTTCATCATAAATTACCTCTATCCCAGTCTGATGATCATTACCTTCATCATAAATTACCTCTATCCCAGTCTGATGATCATTACCTTCATCGTAAATTACCTCTATCCCAGTCTGATGATCATTACCTTCATCATAAATTACCTCTATCCCAGTCTGATGATCATTACCTTCATCATAAATTACCTCTATCCCAGTCTGATGATCATTACCTTCATCTTAAATTACCTCTATCCCAGTCTGATGATCATTACCTTCATCATAAATTACCTCTATCCCAGTCTGATGATCATTACCTTCATCATAAATTACCTGCACTAAACGCCCTATTTTGTGGGAACCTTCGTGATTTAAGTATACCGAGTCGTGATCGCCAAAATAATGCCAAACTATAATTCCCCCTTTATCCATTGCTTCTTTCATTTTAATGCATGCATCAATATGAGCAGATGTCAAACTGCAAAGGCCAAACTTTGGATGATCCAAAAATCCACCAAGCGTTCCTTCACGTGATGGCTTATCAGCAATATGATGGCGGTCGTTTGCAATCTGGCATCCCATTTTCAACTGAACTTGTAGATTGAACACACTTTCTCTGACATCAACTGTTTTTGTCTTTATAATGTGGTTTAAATGGATCTTCACCTAAAGGTATTAAACTTTTTCCACGAACATACAACACAATACACAATTCAGAAATAATCTGATGTTTATTCTCATTGACGTAGCTTCCATCCATTACCGACAAATGTTTATGTTTTATTCATAAGCAAATGTGCATATTTATTTATACTATGGTGAAGTTCAGTAATGTTTTCGCTTGATTTATTGTTCTCAAATTTTGTTAATTTGTTAAATTGGGATATAATGTTCTGAAATGATGTTTATTTCATAACTTTATAACCTTCATCACTAAATAAGTCCGCTAATTTCAAAACGTAATCATATAAAATGTCGAGCTTTAATTTAGATATAGGTGCTTTTGTCTCTACGACGAAAACTACTTCAAGTGGCTGATTGCATCTGTAAGCAGGCACCACGTGAACGATATCATTGTTAAATTCGTATTTCAATCTTTCACATATTGTGTTACAAACAAGTCAAGTTATATCATGCCTTGCAATTTGTTCAGCTGATTTTGATCAGGCAGTTTTCCACGTTGTAACAGTTGCTCTGCTACTGCTTTTGTTTCATCATATTGCCCCAGGTTTACAGTAAACAATTATGTATTCGATCCTAAATTAGCTGAAATGATGAAATATGGTAAACGACTTGTTAAAATTTGAATAATAATAAAATGTGAAATTGAGCAACAACGCATTACCGAGCAATTTAAAATACGTTATTTAAAAAGCAAACCTAAGTGAAAGGCTCTGGGCCAAACTTATAAAAAGTCCTCACGATGACATTTGAGCGATAAAAAGATTTCAGATGCGTACAAATGCTCTCTTCACCTCTAATATACCGTATAATGGGTTATTTTCGCGATCGAAAATTTTTCGCGATTTTGTCGTAATTTTAATTTTCGCGGTAGTTATTTTAGGGCGCTCACAGAAATTAACGCGAATGTTGTGTGGAATTTTTGGCGTTTTTAATTTTAGCGAATTCACGTAGGTCGCGAAAAGAGAGAAAATATGCTCGCGAATAAAACCATTATACGGTATTTCGATGTGAGCTTAGTCTTTTTTTGCATGTTTCTGATCTTTACATTTGTGTTTCTTTTTCCCTGGCTTGTGTACTGATCTTTAAATACATTTTATAACTTCCTCATTTGTCTGATAAAAGCACTTGACGTTCATAAAAATAGCTAAGCCGATCGAATATAATTTCTGTTTGTGATAAGTTTATAAAGTCTTCGTTTTTTATTAAGTTCCAATAATGAAAACTCACAACGACGAGAAATTATTTTAAATTTAATTACAATAACATGATCGTGCAATTTTCTCGGATAATTTTTCTTGATTGAAAATACCCTTAAACCTCTGCACCGAAGTGG
Organism: Corbicula japonica; assembly: GCA_038501625.1. NCBI lineage: Eukaryota > Metazoa > Mollusca > Bivalvia > Venerida > Cyrenidae > Corbicula > Corbicula japonica. The sequence continues at coordinate 1,120,956 of JAZAYU010000104.1, forward strand.
CGCGGACAACTCTGAACCTGAAGTTTTTTTAAAAGAATTGTAGTAAAAGGAACATTACATTCTATCTCTTTTTTTTTTAAATAAAAAATGAAAAAAAACATTTTAGTCATTTTTTGACATCGTCCGAAACCATTGCTTTAGAAAACTTCGATCTTATCAACCACATTTTTACATGATTGTATTAAAAACGGAATTTAAAAAGCAGTTAAAAATCCCCTCATGGGATTCGAACACATAACCCTTATGCTACATTATTACAAATCAAATGCGTGACTGTCACGGCCATGAAACCTTTTGATTCCGAGACGTAAAACTTTTACATTACGAGCTATGATGGAAATGTCTAACTGTCTTATTTTGTGGAATATTCCAAAATCTATTATTACAAAAGCCCATTCACGGCTCAGTGCGTAAAATCGGACTATAGTGGATGTTGTTTACGATTACGATTTTTATATTGTGTGTATTAAGTAATTACCTGGTACTTATATGTTTGAGCATTTTCGTTTTTAAAAGCGATAAAATAATTGGAGAAAACATATTTACGATTTAAATAACCAGTTAAGTCAATATTGATGGCTTAAATACAATTATATAGAGAATATTCTTTGATGTCAGGTTAACACGTGCGTACTGTACACAGTGTAAAGCGAAAGAGAAGTGCATTATATTTCTAGTTCTTACGGTTTCCTTTCCAGTTCCTTTGATACTGATTGTTAATTTCAAATTCGAAATACAAGTTTTCTGTAGTGTAGTGGATAACTTTCTCGCCTCGCAAACGTAGGCCTCAGGTTCAATACTCAGGAGGGACACCTTTTTAAAGTTAATTTACGTAAAAGTTGCTAGATTTCGCTCTTTTAACAAACTGTTATTATTTATATTTACTAAATTTCAAGGATATTTGTTCATCTTCAGTTCTACCTCTACAAGAGGTATTTTATTGAAACTGAATAAATGTAAATCAAGACTAGAAGACATTGCTTCTGTAATCGACTTATTATCACCGTATCCAATTGTTGCAACAGCTTCAACATTTTTGTTGAAAGACACTTTCAATGAAGTAATGAATTGTCATGATTCGGTCGCCTAATCTCTGGGTCATACTAAGAAGGCAGGGAGGGTTTGTCAACTGCTATAACAAATTTTAAATAACTAAACTGTGTCAGCTTCGCCTCTCCATATTTCTTTCTTTCTTTTATACACGTATATACAAATCTTTTCCACCAACGCCGTATATCTTTTTTAAAGATAGTTCTTGTTTAACTTTTATTATATTTTTTTTAAAATAATTATTTCCGAGATAAAATAAATTGAAGCAAAATATATAAATAAATATGAAATAACTGCGATAAAACTTAAAAAATATAAATATAAAATATTTCCTCAAACGCTGTGTGTCAGTATGAATCGAACCTGTGCTAAAAAAAAAACAGTTAGGCCTATGCCAACCGGACGTGTTAACCACTGTGCTATCAAGGAGGTGTGATGTACGGTTGCAAAATATTAATTTAAACGCGTAAAATTGTCTTAACCCGTGTTTATATTCTATTAATAATTGTAAACATCGCCAATTTAGCTTGGGCGACCTATAAGTAGGAATTGCAGCGCTTTTGTATTGTAAATCCAAATTTCTAAACAAGGATTTTTTTGTTCTGCGTTCAGAAAGATCTCTTTAACGTGAACTTTATCTAGATACAGCAGATGTGGCTTTGCTTCATTGGACAATCGAATAATATAGCCAGGACAATTTTCAGAATCATCAAGATATTCTATATCGTTCCAATGAAGTCGCTTTAATGCGTACCCATGAATCACAGAAGTAGCAAATTCTTCGATTATTTCATGACTCATTTGTATGGACGGAAATGATAGCCTTTGCAAATTAGACATTTTGGCTAAAAAAGTGCTGCATTTCGTCTCCCGGTTTGATTACTTGGCACCATGTCGGAGTCAGAAGTTTTACAAAAGACGTTTTCCCAGCTCCCGTTGCCGTCTTTAAAAAAAAATATTTCTGTCAGCGAGTCGACATCGTATCTAGGGTATACTCTGTTATCAAGAAGGCCCGTAACTCCTCCTGCTATAGGGGAGACCGGGGATAGTTGTTACACGGGGCAAGTTGTTACACTTAGTTTTGCGACAACATTGCATCACTGATGAAGGTGGTATGGATACTAAAAAAACCCTCAAATTTTCTTCTATGTTTACTGTAAGTTTCATTAAAATTGTCCGGGAAATAATCAGATTAGCTAGGAAAAACTGTTTTTACTAGGTAAAAGTATTTTTTTCGAATTTGGAAAACATTTCGATATTTCTTTATTATTGCACATACAAGTCTTAAACACAAATTCAGATTAACATAAACATTTGTATTTTCTTTGAAACTAGTAATAAAAAAATAAATCAGGCTATATGTAATATTGAGCGACCTTGAAGTGCGACAAGGGGTGGGTGGCGTAAGTTGTTACGTCGGTGATGGGGCAGGTTGTTACAGGGTAATATTTCGTTCCTCAACAAAACATAGATTTTTGACCAGCATGGTACACCTTAATATTATTCATTTCACAAATTTCGACAATATTATCAATATTTTATCGGAAAAAATGCTCGTGTAAACGCAAAAATAACCCGAAATATTGATTTCTTTATCTTATTGCATTAAACCTGGCGGAAAACCATTGGCACTGACCGCTTGAAGAAGGTAACCCTTCTGGTTCTCTTTTTTGTGGTGTCTTTTTTAAATTGATCAAATAATAAACTGATACACTTTCAGAATTTCATGCAGATCTACAGTTTGTTTGTGTGGGTAAGCTTTAGTATTTTGCAACTGTGGTTTTGGCTGTTCCTGAATGTATATTTGACTAACACTTTTACAGGTGTCATACTAATCTTTCGTAAAGTTCTTTCGCAAAAGCTATTAATTTACATTTTTTTCGTTCGAGCTATATAAGTAAACTACAAATGTATATTATATATACAATCTATCCGAATTCACAATAGTTTAAAAATGAATGCCTTATTGAAACGTTTGCGACTTTCCAACTTACCATCCACAGTGACTATATTTATGAAAAAACATACATGTTTTTGTCAAAAATCATATTCTAAAGAATTTTCACGTCGTTGAATAAACCCGGTATCAAAAAAGTCACTGTTATGTACCTGAATGTTAAAAACTGTACCCAGAGCTATTGTAACATTTTACCCCGAGACCTGTAACAACATGCCCCACGACCGGGGTAAGTTGTTACACTTTGGTCTACTTACGAAAAATTGTTTTTTTCATGAATTCAGTTTATATACTGTAATCGGTCTAATTTTAAATTAAACTTAACTTCCTATGGTTTTAATTTCCAATATTTACATTACTTTCGCACAACTGAATCAGTCACAATTCTGAAAAATGCTAAAAGTGTAACAACTATCCCCGGTCTCCCCTACGAATGAATGGCGAAACATAAAATTCTAATAAAGGTACTTTGTTTTTCTCGACAAGCGATGCTAATGGAAGTGTTCTGTGCCTTTTCTGATAAAGATTAACCAGGTCTGATTGTAACTCTACAAACAACAAAGTTGTTGAAAATTTAACCAGTAATAATTCATGTGAGAAAAAATGTAAAATAAATGAGTGTCAGATTTGTAATAAAACGGATACTTTTACTACAACAACAATGACACTTGTATGTTTGCAGATGTCATTTAATGTATTTACATTGAAAGATAAATGGTTGTGTCGTCATACATTGAATTTTCATATCAACTGCGACATATAAACCGAAAAACGTTCAACTTGTTCAACTTAACCAAACAAAAGAGACATGCTTTCGCTCGCTTCCTAAATACATTAAAATGTATACTGAAATGGATTTATTGTTCTCCTAATATGTATTTATTAATTAAAAACATCAATAATCTGTATATTAAATATTCCAAACAATAGACTAATATGTTGACAATTGTTTTTCTTCTCGAGGTTGACAGTGAAGTTATGGTAACATTTTCCAACTTTTTTAATGCAGTTTCTAGTTTTTCGGATGCCAGAATACATTTCATACTAATACTTCTAAACTTTCTTGAATTTGCCTGAAATATATTCTGCGCAATTTGCAACGCATTTCTCTTGGCTTGTGAGGCCAATAGTCTTTGCGCATTTGTAGTTGTCTGGCTTGGCAACATAATCCTTGTTGTTTTCTTGGATTCTATTAAAATCCCTTTAATTAAAGCACTGTTTAATTGTAGCTCATCAGCTTCCAGCTGAAATGAAATAATACTATAAATAACTAGTGGTATTTTAATAACTTTTTTTATTGAATTTCGGTTAAAACATAATTTATTTCACGATCACTTTTCTTTTTTTTCTACCAATATATTTATTTTGAATTAGCTTCGTTTGCTTTGATCTCATATTTAGGTCATTAAGTTTATAATTAATTCTTTCGTAGACTAAGTGCTTTGAAATTTTCTCATTTATCAATTGCTTTAACCAGTGCCCAAGGTTATAAAACTGAGCATGGAAACCAGTCTCAAATCTCAAGCATCTGATTGGCTGAAATGGCGACCAGTCGCCATTTCAGCCAATCAGATGCTTGAGATTTGAGACTGGTTTCTATGCTCAGTTTTATAACCTTGGAACCAGTTAACTTGGGATCCATTATGTTATTAGTTTTGGTAGCATATTTTAAAAAAGTTTAATATTGTTGGAAAACCCTATTTTTATTAGTTGTTTCATATAACACCATGTTTGGCAACGTACCCTTAAGTATATTTCAAAAGACTAGATATCTTAATCAGGCAGAAAATAAATCCACCCTCGTGTTAAACATTTCATATATATGTACGAACGATTTTTTTCTTAAACAAATACACAGTTCTTGCATACCACGTCTTATAAATTTACCAACGCTGTAGTAAGTCATCTTGCAACACTGATAGAAGAACGAGTCACGTGCATTATTTGAACTTTTATGAATGTCCAATAAATTGTAAATACTCAGCTACTAAAATGGTTTGGAAAAATACCAAATGAAAAGTGGAAAATATATATACGTATGCAAGAAAACCTTTCTGTCACCTGCGTATGTTTAGAATGCATAATTCCGATCCCCTTGAAACTACCTTTGAACGGTATCTATACAGAGTCTCTTTACCAGCCATCAACAGTTTTTCCTCATGCCGTTTTTCCTATCTAACCATGCACACTTAGAATGTATTTAAAATGTTACCTGCTGTAATGAAGAACTGGATTTTTGGGCAGATTGATCATCTTTGAGGTGTTTTCGGTCAGTCAAAAGTTGCGTAAAGATATCCAGGGAGGATTGTAAGACCTCATCAGTTATTGTGAGTGTTGGGGTATTCTCGTAGACAGATGTTATCCCCAATGCCTTTCGTATAGAAATATATTTTTGAAATAATTGTTTTAATTATGAAATATAAACAAAGGTCATAAATGACTGGGAGCATGTGCTTTTTATAGAATAGATACACCATTTACGATGAATACACTTACATTGTTTTGTTTTTTTTAATTCATGCAGTAAAAAGATTTATATGCTAAATCAAGAACATTTGGGACAATAGTTTTGAGATTCAATGAGATTTTCGTCAAAACGAAAAACAAACTAATTAAAAACACTAAGAACAAATTATTACAATCTTACCTTGTTGAAGATGTTGTCTGTTTGTGATAAATCTTCATCTAGTTGTCGTTGAAAAAATCTGTTATTCACTATAAGTTCGATAGTGCCCCGAAAATCTAGTTCGGCAATACTTTTGACGTCGTCGTATCCCGTTGATGGTAGGAAGCATTTTATTATTTCAAAAGGCACCGTTGCCCATACCATTGAATTCGAATGAGTCCACGACGGTTCACACACATTTGCGCAGTACCGCCGGTGATCGTTTCGAATTCTGTCTCGAATAGTATTACACACATTTTTAGAACATGGCCTAGTTTTCTTATCCTCACTAGCATGGAACTCACAATGCCTTTGGCGGATTCCGACTGTCGGACAATCTATGAGGTTTGCTGTTTGGCAATCTGTGCACTTAACACCTCTGGTGATACATTGAAATAAATCCTTATGATAATCTTCAGCAGTTCGTGAAACAAAGTGTTTTAATCCATCTCGTGTGATTTTCAATGCAATACCAAGTTTTATGTAATTACAAAACGAGCCTTTGTCGATTTTATTTTTACTTAGAGACATTTGTCTATGAAAATGTTTTATTAAAGAACGTGTTTTTTTGTTTTCTTTGCATTTTCATATTAAAAATATTAATCAAAACATTTCGATCTAAGTATAGACGTCAATTTTAGTATCGTTTAGAAGATTCAACAGTTTTGTAGCATTAAATAATAATCCATCAATAATATTTATATATGCAGACTAATTTATAGGGAACGCGCTAGAGTTGTAAGAATGACGCTTTAATAACTGCAGTTATACGTCAAGAAATTTTCCACTTGTTTGTTTGATTAAGTAAAATTTACGCGAAGATTTTCATTGGCGGCTACCAAAAGATAATCAATATGTATCACAATATCTTACTTGATGTTAAACCTAGATAAACCTAAATTGATTAAACACTTGTCATTTTCTTATCAGTTATTTCGCCAAAGGTAGGTCGTTTCTTTAGTCGACATTGTGACGCAGTCAATATTTAAGTGGAATTAGATTAGTTCGAAACAACGTCATTTTGAGTGTTGGTCCGTATTTTATATAATCTGCAGTTTTTATTTCTGTCAAAAGAGATAAAATTAATGAGTAATTCAGTATTTTTGACGACAATCACAAGTCTGTATGTTCGGAAAAGCTCGTTAACTGATCCAAAAGCAGGGTAACCTCTTACTCGATAAAGTTTTATCAATATTCGGATAATCAAATGATTGTTTTTTTTTTCGACTTATGCTGCCATGATCTTTTTACATAATTTTTTTATATTGAACGAGGTGGCACCAATTCATGCAGCAATTACATGTTATTCCTTGAAAGGACACTCGCGAGCATTAACTAACAGGAAGTGAAGTGTTAAATGATAATCAATGATAATATAAAAAGTGAAAAATGTTTATCAGGAATCGCAACGCTCACAAAACAGTTCGTGAAAACAATGCGTTATAAAATCTCATTCACAATTGTACAATTAATTTTACTTTTAGTTTTATTTACTTTATATTAAAATTTAAAAAATGCTACTTACTATGCAAGTATTTACCAAATATTTATAATAACAGTAGAATATCTTATAATTGGTATAATAGGATTTTTCTGGTTATCTTATTTTGCCTTCCTGTTGTTATCATGGGAATTATGTGGAATGGCTAGTTGTTTCTTTTTCCCTTTTTTTATAAAAAGACAGGTAATGTTAGATAAACATGAAAATCTGACTTTATTGCTTATTGCAAAACCTCTTGCATTCTCTCTCAGTGTAACATAACAACCCTAATCAGGATTTTTGTCTTCATACGCGAAGTTAACCGTCCGCAATGTAGTTACGTCAATAAACCGTAGACAAATGAATTAGTATGGTATTTTTAGTCGATTAAGTTTAGAAACGCATCAGATAACCCGTAATATTGAGTTGTATATCCCTTATTTTAAGTCTAATGTGACGTTTGAACACCGTCATATATCTGTATGTAAGAGCGGATCTAGAGGCATTCTATAAATAGCTGTCACGTCATCAAGGTAACTAGTCCCAATCCCAGCGTACTTTGAGCGAAAGTACACAGGTCAATGTGATGAATCATTGTCGGTGGCACTGTAAAGAAAACCTGAACTTCCCGTTTGTAGTGAATACGGATAGTAAACTGTATCTTTGTCTTGCATGTAGACTAGCCACTAGTCTGATAATTAGTTTGTTTTGTCTTTTTATTTATATTTTATATATCATAACAGACTTTTATTGTAGCCAGTCTATTTTCTATCATACTGCATTGAGAGAGATGTCTGAATTATCGATGAAGTTCAGAGAGAGATGTAGACTGGCTCAAGATAATTAGTTTGGAGAATTAATAAAAACAAAATATTTCATCGCCTGGAATCCAGGCTATCTTGCATGATATGCTAGGCGCTGCAGCCGTATCTATATGGCTTTGGAGTTATCTGTGCGTGTTAAATATAACTACAGCACGTGTTGTAACGCGGCTGTAAAAAGTCCCCCTAAATTCTCTTGAAGTTATCAGTTTTATTACTTCCCTTGATGGCAATGTGCTAATTTTAAACCATCCAGAATGTTATTGTCATTGTGTGTTGGAGCATAAAAGGCAAACTCAAACTATATATTTTGGTGTATGATACGATATGATGGGGTACTGGGTTTGTCTCTTGCATAGTTTAGCAATGGCTTTGAGCTTATCTATACACTTCGTTACTTGTTTGTTCACTAGTCTAATGTTTTCGTGTTAGATATCAATGTAACAATTCTAAGGTAATTTTATTCTGACTCAATGTTGTACTTTAAACTGATACAAAGCAATGCAATAATTGTTAATACACAGAGGTGAAACAATTAGAATACATAACTTTTACTTGAGTAAAATAATCTTGCATTAAAACATAGCTTCTAAGTTAGTTAATATTACATTTTTTGGAGATTATTGCTTTCTCCCCCTGTTTAACGAAATATTTGATCAGCTTCTGCAATATGACAGTTTCTTTTATCTTCTTACCTAACATTATTCAGCATAATGACATATACACAATATAACTACATGATTTAGGGGCGCAAACATATTTTCTTACTTAAGTATATTTTTCTGGTATTGATTGAATTGAAGGTTGAATTGATAGCTACAATTTTGGTTTGTAAAGAAGATAAGAGTTTCAAGTGCTTTCAAACGCTAAACCTTTAGGCTATATTTAAGTCGCGTTGGTCGCATCTATGCATAAAACATTTCGAGTGCACTGTTTCACCTTGTTTTCGTTGAGCGTCTTTTGTGGTAAGTGTTTATTCGATTCCCAGCATTTATCTAATCATTTTAATGAAACATCCACAAAGCACAATAATTTCGGAAATTTTAATCCATCATTTAATACTAACATGTATGATTTGTGAAGCAGATTACTTTCCAGCCGAAATCTTATAAAACCTGTTATTGTCCAACAACATTGACCTGGCACTCTTGCATTTGACCCCATATTCGTTAAATTTCGTAAACTTTACGATCTATGTTGAATCGGTAGTCCGGCATCTATTCCAATACTACACACATTACTGAATAAATAAATTGAATAAACATATCGGAGTATTCGCTAATGCCCGTGTTTATCCAATGACCTTTACGAAAATTAATGAAGTGCCAGGTCAATATTGTTGGACAATAATATAACACCCGTGTTAAAATAACGCTTTACCTATTTTAAAGTTTAATGTATTCAATGCAACGATCTCTGTTAATAGATTTATGGTAAGATACAAATTGCTAATTTTAAACTAACACTTCACCAGGTAATATGTTATGTGTGTTTAAATTTTTATTTGGTATGATTTCAGATAGAAAGATTTAAATTCTTGTTTCGTATCAACCAAATAACTTCGCCTGAAATGAAAAGTGAAAAGAAAAAAAATGTTACTGACTTAACTATGTTTTTAAGTTGATAAGATGGACTTGCGATGTAGGTTCACCAGTCATTTACTGAAAAAAATCTGCATTATGTGACCAATCCCACTTTCTAGAAGCGAAAGTCACATCATTAAAACCGTAGATTTTAAAAAGGATGAAAATTGCATTGCAAGATGAGCTACGAAATACAAAGATCACAAAACACGGATTCTAATATCCTTAAAAAGAACATGGCCACCAACAATGGTTTGAAATAAGCATCTGCTCTGCTGTTTAAATACGTAACGTCTTTGCGAAATCAAACGATTTAATATCTACTTTATTTTTAACAATAATATATCGTGCTAATTTATGTCCGTGCGAAAACCAGACGTATGTCTTCTGCTCAAAATGTTATCTCGTGAAAAAAAAAAAAATGATATCGCTGATATTTACAGGGGTGGATAAGACCATAACTTATCAACGACTCGATGACTTTTCATTTTCTCCAAAATATGTTGACATTTCGTTTTTAATTATGGCACAGAGGTTTATATTTAAACGGCAAATCTCGAATTTCTGATAAGAAAGAAAGCGATAGTCTACATCTAAGAAAGTTTAGGTTACGATATAGTTGCCAGTTTTACATATAATTAAGTATAGAACATTGTGCATAATTATACAGTATAAATTGAGTAAACTGTACATTTACATCTTTGAAAGAAGAATTTAAGTTGTGTATGCAATTTAATAATAAACTGATCATTTCATGGTAAATATGCAGACACACATTCAACTTTCCTTCGCATGTAGTATTATTGATAATATCTAATATCAGGACTGAAGGTTATAAAGCTGAGATTGGAAACCAGTCTCAAATCTCAAGCATCTGATTGGCTGAAATGGCGACCAGTCGCCATTTCAGCCAATCAGATGCTTGAGATTTGAGACTGGTTTCCATGCTCAGTTTTATAACCTTAGGCACTGACTGTTCTTATTAAAGGACTAGACAAATAAATAAAAACATTGATCTTAGAAAATCGACGAACTCAGCCAACATGAATATGTTGCATGGACGCTTTGGTTCGTAGTCGTAAATTTATTTAAAAATGGTTGTTTTTTAGGTTTTTATTTTAAACAATGATTGCCATTTTCATACGCTATCAATTTAAATAATAGGTATGTAACTATATCTGTACAAATGATTTCAATGTTTCTTTTCCATCATCCAACATTCTGTCTTAAATACTTTCACATAAATTCTGACTGCAGAAAAGATGTTTTGAAAGTAATGTTTCTTTGTCTAGTACATAGCTGTCTCCGTTTTTAGTCTTTAATAATTCATATCACAACATGCACACACGCATGCTCACACAAACACAACAAACGATTGACTTGGCAAGTGCGTTTCTTTGTTTGCATTTGTTTATAATAAATCGAACGGTAATTTGTACATAGATCTACTATACTCGTATTTTTAAATTTAATTGACTGAAAAAAAGTGAAATATGCATTTCAGGTATGGCCACATCCAGCAGACACAGCCTCCCCACACGGCCAAACAGTAGAGAGGAAAAGAGAGCATGGTATTGCAATAATCAATTTCAATATGGAGGCCAAAAACAATAAACAAGTGAGAACCCGAGCGGTTACCGCCTTGGAACGGTCAGTTGCACAACAATTTGCACCGAGGGTTTAAACCAGGTTCTAGGGTGCACCAGCCTCACACTTGCTCCAACAGGTTCTCGTATCACAAAAATACAAGGCTTAGTTTTCTTGGTGAAATAACTCCAACCCACCCATCGGCTCAACAATGTTGCATGCAAAAGCACACAAACATATAAAACATAAGAAACTTATAGCATTGCAAAGCTAAAGGGATGGTACTCAGTGATCCTACCGAGACAAGAGCTCCTGGAGTAAAATCAGCAAGAACAAGATTACAGGGATACAAGAAACAAATTGAGCTTCTATGTTCTTTTAAGAAAAGATTTCCCCATAAACCTTCATAAACTCTTACACCAATGCCACCGTCGTGCAACCAAAGAGGTATTAGCATTATGATCAACTGTAGAAGGGTTAATCACCAGGCATGCAGAGCGCTGTAAAATATCATGTTGGTAACCTTTCTTTTTAAATTTACAGATGGTTTTTACGAATAACCGGGAGAAATTAACATTGCCCGTTATCTTCTAAAGTTTATAAATTAAATCTCCATAAAAACTGTTCGTCGTAAGTTCATATGACTCCAACATTTTCAAGGGAAAGAGGTGATAAATCTAATGGTTATAGACATTATAAGATTAACTTTATAAACATTTCTTCGAAACGTCAAATTGTCGTTTATGACGAAAAACAAACCATATATCGAGGTTTGAACGCATCATAATCTTACACATAACGTTGTGTACTTCTAAGAAGACGTATACACAGTAAACCACTTCTTTTTCGAAAGGATGGGTCTCTTAGTTAAGAACTTATGAACACCCGAAAATCGAACGACGTTTAAGACTCATAATTTTTAAAATTAAGGCATTGCCACACTCCTCCCAACTTTGTTCATTGATAAAAAGAAAATTATCAAAATCTCAATAATGGCAAAATGCCGTTCAATGAAACGTTGCACAAATGAATGTTACTTATGTATCTTTATTTTGCATACAGTAAGACACCTTAGAAAAGTAAAGAAAAAAGCTAGACCTAAAAATTCCTTAAAATTCTATTTACACAAATTCACAAAAACTGAGCAATACAAAACACAATTTTTAAGTCCCACCTGAGCGCAATGATACTGACAAGAAAATGTTGTGTACTTTGTAAATAAATTTTAACTACTAAAAGAGAAATCAGTGATTGTCATCCGATTACGCGACCAGGAAGTGACCAGAAAATTGAAGGTCAAACACACTTTTACTAATATCTCGTAATGTTTACATATGCAAGTCACGAGGACACAATAAATTGTTGTCAGTATCATATTACTAATGTGGGCATTTAAAATGATGTTTTGTGTTGTTTAATTTTTGTGAATTTATGTAAAAAGAAGTTTATGGAATTTTTAGATCTCGCTATTTGTATTTACTCTTCTAACGTGTCTTACCATCTGCAAAATAAAGATACATTATTAGTATACATTTGTGCAAAGTTTCATTTAACGGCATTTTGCCGTTATTGAGATTTTGATAATTTTCTTTTTATCGATGAACAAAGTTGGGAGGAGTGTGGCAATCCCTTAAAGCGACGAAAGCGACGATTAGTTGAATAAGTCGGTATGACTATAGTTCGATTTTGACCCGTGAGCTGTGACCTTTTGGACAAGTCAATTGTTATAATCCTAAATAGGTAAAGTACGTCAATTTACAAAGGTACCGTTAATTTACTTAACTTATATGACATTAAAACCTGTTCAGCAGCAAACAGTTAGTCACGGCGAATAGCTCAGTGGATAAGGATCTCGAGCTATGATGCAAAACATTGCAAGTTCGAATCCAATTATAGTAACTTTTTATTTCATTTACTTTTTTAAATTATAATTTAGTTCGCGTGATATTATTTAGTTAATTGTTGGCTTTAATAAATATTAAATTAGTTCGCTTGATATTATTAATTGTTGGCTTTTCATTATTTTTTGCAAAGCCCTTTAATTTAGATCCTGTTCATTTTTTTAAATACATTTTTGTTGAGCAGCTTGCCGTCCCCCTTTCACCGCTGCCCCAAAGGGGCGCTGACAGTTGTGAATCCTGACTTTATTGTAAACAATTGTAGTTTATGGAACCTTCATAACATTCTCTTCATTTCAAAACCATTTTGTACAATGAATTGGCTTCGTCCGAAAACTGTATTTTGAGTAAGCTTCGGTCGCGACATCTGATCAACTTACTTGATGAAAGCTTACTCGATATTTGCACGGTTTAATGGCATTTTTGTCGGTGTCTACATATCTGTAATGAAAAGAATGACATTAAAAATAAGAACCGCTCACAGGATTCGAACTCACAACCATTATGACACATTATCAGAAATCAGAAGCGTTGCTGCCACGGCTATAAAACCTTTTGTTACTGTCTTGCAATTTCAACATTATAAGATATAATAGGAAAATCTAACTTCCCTATTTTGTGGAATATTCCAAAAATCTATAAATACAAAAGTGCATTCACGGCTCAACGTGTAAAATCGGACTATACATGTACAAAGTAAATACTTTGGTGTGACTACATGTACAAAATGGATACTTCGGTATGACTACATGTACAAAGTGAATATCGCTCACACATTTCGTGAAATTTAAGTCATAAAACTTTTTTCGGCAACATGTTCTTAACTTTGTTTGCGAAGTTAAGTCATTTAACGGCATTTAACAAAAGTTGATATTGTTTTCGTATCGATTCAAGTGGTTTTGTGTCAGAAATACTAAACTAAGCGATTTCGGTTCCTTCCGATGTTGACGAATTTTGAAATGATTCAGTAACATATTCATCTAATAAGCAATTTTTTTTCCTTTTGAGACAGCATATTTTGTTAACTTTTCCTACTTTTCTTCGTAATAAATCTACTTGTTTTGAAACGTTGTAAGTTGAACGTAAAACCTCTTTTGCGAGAATACATGTACCATTTGCCTGGTTTTGCATCGAGGTTTGAATGCAAGATGGCCGTAACTCATTTACATAAATTAGAAGTTGCGCCATACTTGCGGGAAACCTCTCGAAATATCAGGTGTAATTGTTGATACAAAATTTATTGTATTTATAATTTTCTGTCGATCTCAAGTTAAGGGTCAACTTCATTTGTCTTTGCACGTTCAACGATAAAAAGCAAAATTATCAAAATCTCAGTAACGGCAATATGACGTTCAATGAAACTTTGCACAGATGAATGTTACTAAATGAAATGTATCTTTAATCTTGTATCGATGACAAGGAGGACTGTAGTGGACCCTTAATCGTATTATAACATTAAGTAGCATTAAATTGAAGAAAGTGTGAAGCCGTTCGGGCTTTAACACACTTTAAACAACCCAACTATTTTCCATACCCAAATGAAAATCATCAAATTTCGACTCCATCCTTAAGTGAAAATTATGGATCACAGAAGACCCAGTGTCTAAATTGTCAGTAATATAATTAATAATATTATGAATTCTTTATTAATTACCACTCTTATTTTTTTTAATTTACGGACACTTGTCCTTTATCAAGAAAAATTAAAGAATTCTTAATTACGGCCAAGCGTCCGAAAATATAAAATTAAATAGACTAAGTGATTTTTTTTATTAGTCTTATAACTAAATTCCCTTTTGGCAGATTTTATGTATTTGAGTTAACTTGAATGATTTTAAGAACAATGCATGCATGTTTGTTCATAATTTAAATGTGTATTCGGAAATTAAGTATCGTTAATAATTATTGTAGGAAAGGGAAGAAAATACTGAATGCTCTTAACGAGCGATATTATCAGTTAAATTACGTGTATATGCATAGCAATTACAGGACAGGCATACTTGAGATACAGGAAGCACATTACCGTATCCGTATTGAGTCACTCCATTGAAATTTAATTTAATGTTATTAATAAAAGAAATATTTAAAAAATATCAGGATAAAATGATAATATTCTCTGGAAATAACTGTAGATTTAGCTTTGGTTTGTAATCATTATTTATTTTAATTTCGTTGTGGGCAAATCTGTAATCGGTGATATATTGAAATTTTAGTTGTTACTTTATTTTGAAATCACTGAAATATTTATAATAACTTTTTTTTACAATTGTCTATTTTTTCATAACTAACAGGGGATCTTACTTATTGAGAAACTGTGACCAGCGATTTGTTTTTGCATGATTTTAATTTTTAAAGCTTGGCTATGCTTTATTTGTTTCACATCCGATAATTAAGGTAGTTCCTTCTTGAACACAATACAGTTTTGCTGCTGATGAGGTATGAAAATAAAGTTATCGTGTTTGACAATTTTCAAAAATACTGTTATTATATTGCTATAAACAGATGAATATTGATAATTACATGAGACAATTGTTAAAAATGATTTTTTAGACAAGTAATACAATGTGGTACCTGCTTTGTTGTCTTTTAAAAAAAAAAACTTTATATAGTTTTATGACATGTGAACAGTAGAAATTACAAATAGAGTCCAACCTGCATATTAAGCAGCCACACAAGGAAGTTACAAAAAGTGGCTGCTCAAAAGAGGTGGTTGTAAAGGACATGTAAAATGAGAACAAAATATCAGTTAAGGACGTATTCAAGCTGGCTGTTTGAAACAGGTGGTTGCTGAAAGTATGTGACTGCTAAGGCAGGTTCAACTGGGTTGAAGGTTATAAAGCTGAGTTTGGAAACCAGTCTCAAATCTCAAGCATCTGATTGGCTGAAATGGCGACCAGTCGCCATTTCAGCCAATCAGATGCTTGAGATTTGAGACTGGTTTCCATGCTCAGCTTTATAACCTTGGGCACTGTATGATACTTTATTATGTAAGAACATATCGTATCCTGTCACTGTGACAATCTTATTCCATTGTATCATAATTATTGTATCAAAACAATTCGTATCGTATCATTTGATATTTACATCATAAAATAACTGTAATTAAACATCCTTTGGTTGTCGTATCGTATCATTTGATATTCACATCATAAAATAACTGTAATTAAACATCCTTTGGTTGTCGTATCGTATCATTTGATATTCACATCATAAAATAACTGTAATGAAACATCTTTTCATTTCAGTGCTTTACGGGATGGTTTGTTTGGCATCCGTACTGGCCCAGATAACACCTCCCTCCACAACAATGATAACGTTAGAAACTGTAACGGAAACACCTTCAACAACAATGATACCAAATACAACAAAGGCACTGTCAACAACAACGATACCAAATACAACAAATACGCCGTTAACAACAGTTAAACCAAATACAACAGAGACGCTGTCGACAAAATTGGAGCCAAATACAACAGCGACGCTACATGTATCAACAACATTGGAACTAAATACAGCAGAGACGCTATCAACAACATTGAAACCAAATACATTAGAGACGCTATTAACAACATTAGAACCAAATGCAACGCAGACGCTGTCAACAACGTTGGAAACAAATACAACAGGGACGCACTCATTGACAACGATAACAAATATAACAGAGCCGCTGTCAACAACAATGATACCAAATACAACAGTAACATCATCAACAACAACGACACTATTAACACCAACGAAGCCGTCAACAACAACGACACTTAATGCAACAATAATACAAAATACAACAAATACATCATTAACATCAACAACTCCAATTACAACAAAGACACCATCAACAACAACGCAAAACAGAAATAATAGTAAGTCTATACACATATATGTTTTTTTAATTATAACTTGACATTCAAAAATACATATTGTATGGCCAAGACAATTGATGTCAAAAACCCCCAGTAGGTCTTGACAGTTTTACATGCAAAGTACAGGTGATGTTTCGCATATTTTTGTTTAGCCTTGTAACTTTCAATCAAGGGAAAAGTAATTTAGGGAAATTGACACTCATCTTTTAAATAATAATAGTTGAGCCGAAGATTATTATGCAATTTGCGGTATAGTTCGATTTTGACCCGTGAGCTGTGACCTTTCGGACAAGTCCACTTTTACTATACTAAATAGGTAAAGTGCGTCATTTTACAGAGTTACCGTTAATTTTCTTGACTTATGTGACATTAAAACAAGCAGATATTTATTTACGACGCAATAGCTCAGTGGATAAGATCTCGGTCAATGATGCAAAACATTGCATGTTCGAATCCAATAAAAGTAACTTTATTTTTGTCTTATTTCTTTTTTATAATTTTTATTTAGTTCATATGATATTATTGTAATAGTATTAAGCTGTTTTATCTTTATATTTTGCAACCCACTTTAAATTTTGTTCACATTCATTCCATTTTTAACAATATATTTTTGTTAAGCAGCTTTCCCTGACCCCTTACTCCTCCGTACCAAAGGAGTGTTGACAATTGTGAATCCTGGCGTTCTGTAAACACTTGTTGTTACATTCCTTTTCTTTCATAATTTGCATAATTCAAAACTACTTTGTACAATGTTCGCCCAAATAATGTGTTTTGAGTAAGCATCAATCGCGACATTTTATCTACTAGCTTGATGAAAGCTTACTCGAAATTTGTTCGGTTTAATGTCATTTTTGTCGGTGTCTAGATGAATGAATTGAATAAAAAAGTACAAACAGAAAAAAATTGAAATCTCTTCATGGTATTCGAACACACAACCCTTTGGTCATATTTCAAGAAATCAGAAGCGTTACTGCCACGGCCATGAAACCTTTTGTCACAGAGCAGCACAATTTCAACATAATGAGCTATGATGGGAATACCTAACATCCCTATTTTGCGGAATATTCCAAAAATCTATAAATACAAAAGTACATTCACGGCTCAATGCGTAAAATCGGACTATACAATAGCAATCAATAATCATAACTAGTTATAAAATGCTCTATAAAAATGAGACAATATTAGATACTTTTTATTTCTTTCCAAATACTGTAAACACTTAAATGTCAAAACATATGACCAAACACATCTCGTGACATACCCTCATTATTATAGTTTATCTTCAGCTGTAGCATGCCCCGCAGACAAAGATTATATGGGAACATACTGGAAAACATCGCCGACTGGAATGCAAATTAGTTCTTGCCCTCAGGGTTTCACAGGTATACTACATATTTGTACACACTTCTAGACATGCTTTGACAAGCAAATGAGGGGAACAGTTATGAAATTATTGTGGTTTCGATAAAAATAACATTGATTGCATTCAAAGCAATTTAATGGTCGGAGCTCTCAAAAAGTCTAAACGAGAAAAAGAAAACTGGTTTGCAAAAAGATATTGTCAGATTAATGTTAGTTTCCAAATTCATTGTAAATTATTGACTGAGCACTGAAATAGCGCCTTTCAGATCTGACGTCTCTTATCTTTAGCAGAGTGATTAAGAGGGTCAAATGGTAAACCTCAAACAAAGGTTTACTGAATATTTTGTGTTTCTATGCAAAACAATGGCAAACTGCTCTTTTTTATTGCAAATTTAATAAAATGAAGGTGATATTCCTGGAGCAAAATTTCAATTTGGAATAATTGAAGATCATTCTGTTTATCAGCTAAAACGTTGTTTAGAGTGTAGAGGTCTTCTTGACACCTTGAAAGGAAAGCATAATTATTTTTACCATTTATGTCAAATTTAGGACCGGTGTTAGTAAGCTCCAAATAGGCACATGTACACAGTCAGATCGAGGTCTAAACATTTACTGTTAAATTAACAAGCAAATGATTATTTTGCGAACACATTTTTAAATATGGAATTGACTGACATGCATTTAGCGGTAAATGGTTAATATCATAACCTCACATTCATAACTATGACATTTCAACAAAGAAACCTGAAAATAAAAGAAACTCGCTGCTTTGAAAAAAAATATTTTAAGAAAAAGGGCACATCTGTTCTTCAGTATCTCTAGACGAAAATGGATCAGGGTGCTCATTAGTCGGACCCTGCCCTCCCACAAAGTGTAGCCTGCAAATGGGGCGCGTCACGGGAAAAGGTACCTTCGGTCATATTTTGTGACATTTTAGTTGTTACTATATTTAGAAAGAACTTACAACTATCTATCAATTGCTCATAACTAACAAGTGCTTTTCTTACATATTTTGACAATAAAATGACATTTTTAACGCTAACTTCATAATAATTAATGTCGTCTGCTCAACATTATGACGTAATTTCAATGATTGACGTCAATTGTCCGAAGGTACCTTTTCCCGCGACGCGCCCCAAATGTATGTGCTTCTTTTCACATTCGAGGGTTCCCGCAATTTGTTGGGTTGCACATAACTTGATCCACCTTTGACATTTTTCAGGCTGGGTTATTATCTTGGGAAAAGGGATGAAAAACTCCTTTCATTTCATCTTTTTTTTACCTTTACGGTAGTAACTTCTAAATTCACCCCAACAACAATGTTTATTCTCTTCACTTTTCTGCTTAATATTGAATTCATTGTTTTTTCAAAGCAGTGTTTTGCAACTGACCAGCATCTGCAGCAATTTTCAATAGACAGAGAAGGAATTTAAACACTGGCCAATGTCTGACATACAGGCAACTTAGATTGAAGTCACTGATAAGGATTACCTGTTGTGCTAAATATAGCCTGTTTGAAAGTACAGTTAAACCCCAGTTACACAGAGCCATCGGTGGTCGATCGGTAGTTTTTTAGCCATATTAATGAGTGAACCGATGACAACGGATTGACCACCGATATCAACTATTGGTCACCGGTTTGCCACCTATCAATTGCTGCTGGGGAAAGATGAGTTTCGTCGGTGAAAAATAACCGATCGGGATTTTTAGACATGTTTAAAATTCTCGATCGGTGAAAATATTTTAAAATAACCGATTGACAGCTTGTCTACAACCGATCGTCACCGATCGACATCCTGTATAAAACCGACATCACCGACCGACAACCTGTCTGCAACCGATATATCCGATGGGCCACTGATAAGCAACCGATCAACTAATACTTACCACCGATGGAAAAAAAGATGAGAATTAATGTTTACCAGCAACCCATGAAATATCTGTTTAACCGATGAACACTCGTCAATCACCGATGGGTGGTTACACAGGAAAACAAAAATAAAATAACGCATGACAACCGATCAAACCAGCGAGCAATTTAAATTAAAATAACCGATTGGGCACCGACCGTCTGTGTAACTGGGGCCTTACACTTGGAAAGCTTATGTGTATAAATTAAAAAGTATAAAATAAATATGTTGTACATTTCGCTTTAAGTGTATTTGATACATATTCTCTTATCATTACAGTACTGTTTATGTCCGTCAAATTTTGCAGGATGGGTAAGTCGCTTTTGTGATGAGAATGGCATTTATCAAACACCGATCTACAATTGCACAAGTAACGAATTGAATGATATACGGAATGAGGTAAACATCATTTTCTTCCTTTAGTTTTTGAAACAATATAATGTATTGATCAATATTTTATTGATAAAATGGTCATTACCTGTTTGATGCATTTACATGCAATTTTAAAGCATGATCAGGAAAACCCAAACGCAGAAAACACAACCTTTTTTAACAAGAGAGAGACCAATGTAAACGAGTGAAATATGCCTATTGCATGTAGTAACTGTCACACACAGAAAACACATCCAGTCTACCCAGCCAAAAAGTTAAGAGGACAGAGAGCACGAAATATCAATTTCGAATACGACATTACAAATAAATAACGAAAAAGAGAACCTTTGTGATTACCCCTCCTCTTTAGACCTTGTAGAGGCAAAATAATTTGCATTTCGGAAATTAAACCAGGGTCTGTAGTGCCTTAACTTTATTACCTGTCCTAACTAGGTTCTCAATAACATGTACAAGTACAAGTTGTCTTGGTGAAATAACTCCAACCCATACGCAAACCAAACACACACATCTTCAAGAGCAACATGAAAATACATAACTTTTATTTCACCGCGAAAATCTATAAAGTGTCAGTGGAAAATATAAAACTTTAAAACGAATATTGAGTTGGGCTCAATACAAGGCTGGGCGGTGTAAACAATAATACGCTTTATCATCACTTCCCGTGAACAGACTCATTCCAAACCCGGTCTGCAATAAAATGATAAGTTTTGTCATGGCTTTCATAATCATAATGCCTTTATATCTATCTTCATTGATAAAACTTGTATATTATTTGTTATCCAAAAGAAGATTTTCTGCACACTGTATGAACATTATAGAAAAGCTAATTTTTGCAAATATTTAAGCAGCGTATTATTTGTAAGACCCGTTTTATTGGAATTCAGTTTAAAGAAGCAAACTCCGTGCTAAATTCCACCAATGTGCTGGCTCGTCTGGTCTCTGCGACAGCCGCAGACAGTAGAACCAACGGCACCTTACACATTGGAGACGTTAATATTGTAAATGAAGTCTTAAGTAAAATAACCGACGCTATTGGCAAACATTCCACACAAGTATTGGATTTAGCGGATGTAGGTACATTTGAATGCTTCCAATGTCTATGGGCATGTAATATCGTGGAACTTGGTAATAAAATGTCGTAATTTGTGCGTAGTTGAATTCGCACTAGCGGTGTCACACAACGACAATCACTATATCAGGGTTATCCGCGCAAACTATATGGGGTTTGTCCTAGCTAGCTCAGTCAGTAGAATGCTCGACATTATGTGGCTCGGCGCTGTCGCCACGCGGGTTTGAGTCCCAGCGGGAGTTTGTTATCTTTTTTAATGTTATAAAAATCACTATTATGTACTTTTCACTATTTTGTTTGATTTTGTTGTAAAAGATTTTATCTGTTTACAAAATCCTCGAATATTTAGAATCTAGTACACTTTAAATATTTAGGAAGTATCACAAACGCAAAATACTCAAATGTGTTGTTTTTTTTGTTCATAAATGAGTGTTGTTATTTTGCGAATATAATAGAATAAATAAAAATTGAGTTTAATTCCAATATGTGTTAAAGCAAATTCTGTTTTATCTTGTGTAGCCTTTTCTCACTGTTGCGAACAACCTACTGCGAGAAAACACAACTCCAACATGGACAACTAAAATTAACAAGGTAATTGTTATGTGGGCCAAAATAAAATGCATTATTTTACATCGCCTTCAAGGCAATTTAACGCAATAAACTAACAATTTATTTCTTTACTTATGTTTGTTTTACACTGATTACAAGTATGAGTTTACTTTCTCATCAAATGGAAATGTCAGTAGTGTTTTAAGTGACATTAAAGGAAGATTGTAAAATATTCATGTTTTGGTCTGTTAGAATAATAATCACTCTATGAGGTACTTGACGCAGAAAGTCTTCGGGTCATTTTTAACAGGAAATTTGATGTCACGTTTTGATAACTTAACGATTTTTTACCACAAAATGTAACATAAGCAATGTCGTCTGCTCAACGTTATGGCGTCATTTAAACCTTCTTAGGTTTTTTTTAGGGATGGGAACGAATTCTAAAATAGGCATTCGAATATTCGCATAGGTTATCCGAATATATTCGGATATTCGCGTGATCAACGGTTCATATTTCGCTAGCCGAATATTAGCTTATCCGAAAATATGTAAAGTGTTGCCAGACGAACTCTTTATTAACTCTTTTTAACGTAATTAACGTTATTACGGGTTTGAAACAATCAAAACTGTTTAATTTTAGTTACTAATGCAACTCATTGGTACTGGCAGTCGATAACTCATGAATTGGAATCAGTTTTGAAGGATAGTACTGCCGATGCCTTTAGTTTTTGTTGATGTCGTAGTCGTCATCGTGTGTACAGTATGATGTGAAGTCATTGCGTATCATTGAATAGCGCGTCTAACCCTTGATATTGATATGATATGCTTCTATTATTTTATTATTCGTAATTAATGCATGTACACTCAAACGAGTAATGACGTTTCATTTGTTAATTTGTGAGCGATTCCTTTTGATTGGCTTTTAAAATAAAGAAAATAAGACTGATTGGGTTAAGTTTTTAATTGGGTGTTTGTTATTTACGTTTTGTTTACCTGGAAAAAAATGTAAATGTTGCCAATTAAAGCAGACAATGATATCAAACAACACTCCGTTCGCACCTCGTCCTAACTGCCAATATTCAGCGGCGATTCAGGCACTCGTGTCAATTATCCGAATCAACAACTTGTCAATAACCAGATACGGTATGACAGGTGTAATTGACACGGAGAATAACATTCAAAATAATCAGAAATTATAGGGATTTTAAGTTTCTTTTTGTTAAATAGATCGTAATAGTAAAAAATGCAAGTATCCGAATACCGTTTCGGCATCCGAATATTCGGCCGGTTTGCGAATATTCGGATATTCGAATGTTCGGTCCCATCCCTAGTTTTTTTCGTGACGCGCCCTCTATCGTATGTGAACGGGAAGGGGTAGGTTGGTAGATCTAAACAGAATTTTGCTATAAAATATTCACATCCGGTTCTATTTGGTTTTTTAGACAGGAGAAGGCGTAAACACGTTGATGGACAATATCGACCGTTTTGTAGAAAGAATCGTCGATGTAACACATCCCAGCAACATATCGTCTGCCGAGTTCTCGAAAACGAATCTTTGTGAGTATGAATAACTATTTTTGTCGACATCAATTGCTCATTAACTATCGGACAGATTTCTATAAAACGTGCATAGGTGATCAAGCAGGATGTGAAGGTGTTCGTAAAGAAAGATTTTTTTCCTCCGACTATTTTACCAGAGTTATGGCCCTTTGTTACAAATGTTGTTGTAGCAGTGGGGGCATAAGAGGACACATTCTATTTACATATGATATTTTTAAGTGGAGCCAATCTCAAAAACACCTTATTAGTTAAATGACTGGATTCAGGAAAAAGAAAGTGTGATTTGCACACCAATACTATAGTTGGTTTTGTGTTAAAACAAGGTTCTAGGATGCGCTTACCTTACACTTGTCCCTTTAGGTTCTTTAATAAACAAACTGTCATGTGCGAGTAGCCGTGGTACATTAACAGTATCTCACCCACTTCAGTGTTGCATAACGCATAAAACAAAAGTACCCAATTCCATTGTCAAATGAGATTGGAAATCGAATCTTTACTAGACGGCGACAGCGAATAGCCATGTAAATCCAAACACGTAACGACTGAGCTAGCCGTGACAACACCCCAAATGGTTGTGCGGCCTACCCTGATACACCTGTTCGTCATTAAATGTGACGTGTTATTCCTTGATAATATTGTGTTCCTACCAAGCTCAACGATTTCCCAGTTTCTAGGGTGCACCCAGCCTCTCCTTTGTCTAAACATATATAAACAAACAGGTACATGTTGTTTTTGTTAATAAGCTCCATTCTTGTTAAATGTAAAACTGGCAGACATGGGCCATCAAAAATGTGTTGAGCATAATATAAACATGTATAATTTCGAATATGTGTTACAGACCTTTGTCTGATAGGACAGGTGATAGGTTGGTGAACCTTTGAATTTTGTTCAAACCATACCTCACCCCAAGTAGCAAATAAATTTTACCACTGACCGTTTTGAGGCGTAAAATACACAGATTCTCAACATGTCTGAACGCATATGATATTTGGTTTATATTTAGATTTGAAGCTGGGATCTACTGCATCATGTGTAAAAAGTATGAGTTTTCCTGATAGGGGCAAGGATAAGGCAATTCCAAAATGGACACAAGACACTCATGACACCGTTGATATCCTCTGCAACTTTGGTAAGACCATACAAAATCTCTAAAAATATGTTTTAAACAAAGGGTCAGGATAAACATGTTTTATGATCTGTTCTATTCTATTATGTTTCTGTATAAACTGACTGTCACGAGATGTCACTTTGACTTTGATACATTTAGGTGTGAAGATGTGTTTGTAATTCATGTTTACATAACAACACCTTTCGTTGACTTTCTAAAATGTTCATGTAGAAGAAATTTCTTTTATCCCTGTCATCGTGTTCTTGCTGATTTTACTCCATGTGCTCTGTTCTCGGTAAGATCATTGATGGGTGGGTTGGAGTTATTTCACCAAGACAATTTGTACTTGTTTTGTGATTCGAGAACCTGTTTGGGCAAGTGTGAGGTTGGTGCACCCTAGAACCTGGTTTAAACGCCCAGTGGCAATTTGTTTTGCCACTGGCCTTTCCAAGGCGGTATCTCCAAAGGTTCTCTTCTTCGTTAATTGTTTGTGGCGTCCTATTTGAATTGACATACTTATATAAACATGCGCTCTCTCTCTTCCTCTCTTCTATTTCGCTGCGTGGGGAGGCTGTGTTTTGTGAGTGTGGCGATTCCTGATATGCATATATGCACATTTTTTAGTTTCTTAAATGTTCCTAATAATGGATTTTAATTAAATATTTATATTATTTTTATATACATGTATTTTTTATTATTATTTTAAATGGTGGGGAATTATTTAGTCTTTTGTAGAAAATCCTAGATTCTGTTCTTTGGTAGTATTTTTGAACAAATCTTATATCATTTGGGTTCTTGACCATCGGTTCAGTTTGAAGTTATATCGTTTAACTTGATAAGTTAACCATTCTTTCGTGATTTATTAGAGCTTTAAGAATTCTTAATTATTTAGACGTTTGTCTTGTTCGTTAGCTTTCAACGTTCCTTTTTCAATATCACAGTTATGTAGCGTTGATTGTGCCGTGTAGCGGCCGTAAAACGTCGCCCCGAACATTCATTATTTTAAAATGATACTAAGGGACAGCTAAAATTAATGAAATATACAATACAAGTTATCATTACTCTATGAAGAGAGCAAATGATTGCCTCTCAGGATTATTTCGGCTACTCGGATCTTCTTCCCTTGCATTTTGTGGTAAAGTGATTGATGTTATGTGGATATGCGATGTCTCTTGATGAGCTCGATTCCTAAATTGGGCTTAAACTCAGTTTAAGTTGCATTGCAAAATATACATTTACAAATATATTTCTTAGCATCACTTATTTATATGTTTACAGAGGATACTATGGGAGCGTACAGTGGCGTCATTTACAGAAATTTGTCTAATCTTATTCCTTTAGCGACCACAAAATCATCAGATAGGTAAGTGTTTACTTGCAAGCTTCACATGTTTGCCATTACGGAATTCGATATAGCAAACATTCTGCTCATTACTAAGCTCAATCAAACCGAGCCTCTAATATGAGGCACGCCACGGGAAAAGGTACCTTCGGTCTTTTTTGTGTCATTTTTGTTGTTATTATATTTAGAAAGAACTTTCAAATTTCTATTATTTTCTCATAACAAAACAGTGATTTTGTTACACATTTTGACAATAAAATGGTATTTTTACCGCGAATTCCATAATAATTAATGTCGTCTGCTCAAATTTATGACGTCATTTCAAGGATTGACGTCAATTGCCCGAATGTACGTTTTCCAGTGACGCGCCTAATATGTGTCGTGATTGGTGACTTTTAAAGACCATTCCCTATTTTATTATCACAGTAGCGTTGTTTGAAGTCATGTAGCGACCGTAAAAGGTATCCCCGTACATTAAATCAGTGTTGTTATCAATTATATAGCACTTTGAAAGCCGTTGGCACGATACTTATATCTATGTACATAATAAGCTACACTTAACGCGGTTCTCGGCGACATGAACAGTAATATGATTTTTCATTACTGCTCATGATGAGGCTAAATCAAATCGAGCCGGCAATGTTTTGATTTTTGTCGTGTCGTGGTTTTACAGTTGTTTTTTTTCTATCTTTTTATATCTTAACATATTTTGTCAAAAGACGATGATCAATACATCACATTCTAACGGCGCGCCTCATTGAAAAATCTGTCTTCAAATGATAGTGCCTCTAGCTGCGAGCGAACCCGCACCGTCGCGGCGACAACGCCTAGCCCTAAAATTCCTGCAACGCAACCGATTGAGCTAACCGGGACAACCCCCATAAAGGTTGATCGGATAGCCCTGATATACGTAACAATCACTGCATGACATCGATAACGGGTTATTTTACTGATAACAGTACTAACTATATGGACGGGGAGACTTTTTACGGCCGCCACACTGCACAAATAGCGCTACTGTGAATTTCAAATGATAGTGCCTCTAGCTGGGAGCGAACCCGCACCGTCGCGGCGACAACGCCTAGCCCTACAATTCCTGCGATTCAACCGATTAAGCTAACCGGGACAACTCCAAAAAATGTTGATCGGATAGCCCTGATATGCGTAACAATCACTGCATGACATCGGTAACGGGTTAATTTACTTATAACAGTACTGACTAAATGTACGGGGAGACTTTTTACGGCCGCCACACTGCACACATAGCGCTACTGTGAATTTCAAATGATAGTGCCTCTCGCTGGAAGCGAACCCGTACCGTCGCGGCGACAGCGCCTAACCCTACAATTCCTACGATGCAACCGATTGAGCTAACCGTGACAACCCCAAAAAATGTTGATCGGATAGCCCTGATATACGTAACAATCACTGCATGACATCGGTAACGGGTTATTTTAATGATACCAGTACTGACTTTATGTACAGAGAGACTTTTTACGGCCGCCACACTGCACAAATAGCGCTACTGTGAATTTCAAATGAAGAAATCGACGTTATTTCTTAAAATGATATCGTGAAGCTTAGCGTAGTATGCTTTACGCGGTCCAAATTAAGTTCTATCATTGTCAAAATAAGTATTACTAATATTAAACCATAATTATGAGAAAATGATAGATAATTGTGCTATCTGTCCAATATATATAGAACTTAAAACTTTTTTGCCGATCATCTTATCAAAATATCGAAACAACTAAGTCTCACATTCCTTATGAAACTATGCACTTCGTCTTTTTTCCTATGATTTTTAAAAATTTATTGTGATACTTATAATCTGAAAAGATAAAAACAATATTTTATAATGTGAAGTAACTTCAGTAATCCAGTCGCAAATATGGTTTAAAAATTTAAATTAAATTATAGCATGCTCGTATGCTCGAAGTGTTAAAAATTTAAGTACTTTCAAATAAGCAGTGAAAATTAAAAAAAAAAATGAAATTACATAGTTTAAAAACAATGAGCATACCTTTTTTCGAAGAGACACCTTTATTTCACTGGAAAACGTAAATGAAATATATACATGTATGCTAATATGAGACTGTTCAAAACAACGACATTTAACAACACTTGATTTGTGCTGTTACCATGTTGCATATTGCATCATAAGTTATCGGCGACCGCCCCGGAGCATGCAGTACTTATGGTGTGTTTCATGTATATTGGTCGTTTATTGTCAGAATGCTTCAAAATTTCAGGAATTATGTATTTAAGACCTTTTTCAGGTTTTTCTCCTGGCCAGTGTCTGGGTAACGGCCCAGTCTGGTTATTTCTAGATCACCCCTAGTATATATCGCTATAAAACAATATTTCAGCCAGGACATATATAATTCAAGACCTTTTGGAGGCCTCCTAATATTATGAATTTGTATTTTTCCAGTGCTGGTAACACCAAGCCCATGATATTGGATGCCCCCGTGATCTCCTTCTCGTTCCTGCCAAGAGATGATAGTGAACTAAACACTCAAGTTCAAATCACATTCCAGCTCTTTACAGTTAGTTGACTTTTGTCTTATTATTTTTAATGTCCCGTCATAATATTAGTGGAAGTTCTGTCATATAAAGTTTGATTATTCATAAAATAGAAAACCCTAAAATACAGTTTATAACTTAATTTCCAATACAATAACGTTTGGAGATAATTTTCGAGATAGTTTTATGTACAACTCCATGATAAAAATCTGCAAATAAGACGAGTATCGATTAGCAACTTAGAAACAAAAAAAACAACAAACATATAAAGGGTTAAACAAAATTACATTTCGTAAGATATACATACGTCAATAAGTCAAATCCGAAAGCAAGGGGTCTATTTGTCACCAACGGTGTGAAACCTGTTCTAGAGGCACTAGCTCTACACTTAATTGATCTTTTCGTAAAACAACGAGTGTCAGATTTGTTTTATTTAATGCATCAACATAAAAATAAATGGTTGAACAAACTCAGTTCGATTCAATATACACTTGGAAAAGCCTCAGTGTTTGGCTGAATTTACAGAATACAGCAAGTAGCCTTTCGTACATGAATGATGAAAGCAAAGAGGTTTTATCTGCTACGTTACTCTGTACAGCACTTTAAACTTTCAGCTCATGGCCGGGATGCGCGACTAAAGAATATTTTATACGTCTATTTAATAAATGCATCGAAAAAGTGTTAGTTATTTGTTAAGAGACAACGACGAATGTCAGAATATGAAAAAAACAAAACAAATTAAAAAAACAACAACTAAACAACAAAACAGCATTTGTGTCGTAAGTTTGTAGACTTTGGGCTTCAAAAACTTTAAAGAACTGAACTATTTTCCATACCCCGTTGAACGCGATTAAATATTAATTCAATTCTTAATTTATATATACTCATTTATAGTTACTATAACATGTTACATAATTAATACTTTTAATATACACATTTAACATTGTAATTTGAAAGTGTAATGGAGTACGGAAGCATATAGGATGTTATCGCTTTTACCCCATATGCTTAATATCAGTATCCTCTTAGTAATACATGTTTTTAAAAAATAATGAAATGAATGTTCGTGTTTATTTTTCAGAAAAGTTTTATCGATCCAGTTTGCTCATTTTGGAGAAAAGGAAATAGGTTTGTCTCTAAAATATTATGCATGGTTGGGCGCTGTCGCATTACGGATTCGCTCCCTAGAAGGGGCAATATGCTTTTAAGACATGTTTGCATATATTAATATGTTGTGTTTATCGATGTCTTGCAGTGATCGTTACGTGTATCAGGGCTTTCCGATCAACCATTTTCGGGGTTGTCCCGGTCAGCTCAGTTGGTTGCGTCGGGCTAGGCGCTGTCGCCGTTACGGTGCGGGTTCGCTCCTAGCTAGAAGCACTATCATTTGAAATTCACAGTAGCGTTATTTGTGCAGTGTGGCGTCCGTAAAATGTCTCCCCGTACATTTAGTCAGTACTGTTATCAATAAAATAACCCGTTACCGATGTCTTGCATTGATCGTTACGTGTATCAGGGCTATCCGATCAACCTTTTTGGGGGTTGTCCCGGTTAGCTCAGTTGGTTGCGTCGCGGGAATTGCAAGGCTAGGCGCTGTCGTCGTGACGGTGCGGGTTCGCTCCCAGCAAGAGGCACTATCATTTCTAATAAGCTTAAGAAGGTGTTTTTCTATAACCTAAGGCTTTCACGGATTGTCAAGCCCTTGCTGTTTAAAATATTAACGTTACTGCATTACTGCATTAGAAATTTTTTAATTTGATTTTAGTTTTAGGAAAACAGTTGTTGCAAATAATTATTTGTA
Organism: Corbicula japonica; assembly: GCA_038501625.1. NCBI lineage: Eukaryota > Metazoa > Mollusca > Bivalvia > Venerida > Cyrenidae > Corbicula > Corbicula japonica. The sequence continues at coordinate 1,151,477 of JAZAYU010000104.1, forward strand.
ACAAAGCAATACATGTATTTGTCTAGAAACACAATGACATATGAAAATTTTGAAAATCATTCATACGTTTTTATACAACAATTTCAGTTCGGGTGTTGGTTATTGGTCAAATGATGGTTGTTGGCTTGCAAATTACGACAAGGAAGAAGGAATAGTTGTGTGCAAGTGTGACCATCTAACTAACTTCGCTGTCTTGATGAGCCCTTCGTCGATATCGGTAGGATGTTCTGCAAGTGATTACAATGCATAAAAATAAATGATGTTTCACAGTGCTTTAGTGTCGATCTCCATTTAGCTGATTAACACGTACACTAAACTTTCGCTTCTTGTGATAAAGTTTCCCAAAATGTTTTGTAAACAGTATCCTAATAATATCGGAATTAATTGTAATCGTTACTCGCAGTTCGATTTTGATCTTGTCTGCAACTCTGTTTTTTTCACTCTGATTTAATTGTATATATCATACATGTAGAGTGTTTAAATACTTTTCATAGTGCCATTAATTGGATATTGTTTTCAAAAACGACCACTTAAAGTAATGCATTTGATATTTTGTGAAAAAGTCTTATTAATAGTGAACTGTGCTCAGTTGGCGCGCCTCAAGCCTGGCGTCGAATATAATAGACCCTTTCCATAATTTATTCACACATGCGCACAAACGCTTCCTGGTGGCAAATCGGTGGAAGCGACATGAAATTGCTCATAATTTGTTTGCCACTTTAACGGAGATTTTCTTGAACGTGAAGAGTCAGAATAATTATAAATTTATTTCAATGAGAAGGCCTGTTTGTTTTTATATAATCCCTTCCGCATCTTGTGCCGAAATCCATTCCGCTAAATAAAACCGATTGGTTTTGTTTACCTTAGCGACCAAGATGACGAACCGCGATTGTTTAAAACGTTCAAATAAACACTGATGATTTACGATTTCGTTTGTTTTCTTTTCTGACTACCATCAATACTTATTGTTTTGATATTAATTGATATGTTGAATAATTTAAAACCAACAATTTAAGCATTGGCCTGTCGAATTTAACTTTTGCAGAATACAGGGGGTGGGTGGGTGAACTTGATGAGCCAACCTCGAGTTAATTTTACAAGATAACGCAAACATTATTACATAATTAACATTTGAATAAGACATTTGATACATCTATACGATTAGGCCTACATATACATACAATATTCATTTAAATATTTTAACCCCTTAGCTCCGATTATCAGAGTGTAGATGCTCGGTCGGTCAGATGCAAGATATCTGGAAAGAAAATTTATTTTGGGCAGTCTTAGCGTAGTTTCATGAAAATTTCCAACATTCTTGCCGAAATCCACATGAATATGAAATATATCTGCCCAGAAAAGGGGGTTCAAGCTACAACAATGAACCCTCTCTGGATCCGCGACCCCCCCCCCCCCCCCCCCCCCTCCCTTCACCTCCCGAGACGTGACGTGGCCAGAACATCTTGACTGAACAGAGAGGAGTTAATATTCTTATTCAATAGAATTGTAGAATCTATTGCTGCCCATAATCTATAGTCTGGAATATAAAAAGTGGAATATTTTTGTTCATCAGAGCTTGAAATTGTACTTTCCTCATAAAAAATCCATTTTATTGGGATCATTTTATAGAGATCTATCATGAGGTTCAAGCTTCAGACTCTTAGTTTGAAAATTAAGGTCGAATTTGTGTACCACTAGAAAAATTTTATTAAACTCAAATCAGGTGATAGGTCATTTTTAGATTTCCACTCACCTTTTGTTATTCATCATTATAGAAATTGATCGTGATATTTCTGAATGAGATTCTGCTCTGGTAGATGTTATGGAAATACTTCTGGATTTCTTTTTAAAAAAAAGGCTTTCTAAGAAAATAAATATAGCTTGTATAATAAAATCAGTGCATCCTTTGAATATCTATGACACACTTTCCATAAAATGCCAAAATAAAAAACAGCCAATGTTTCAGGATAAAAATCATAAAATCACATCCTCACAGTAATCAAAACAAGACTAGGTGATATCATGATTTATATTTACAAGATATTGCAATATAGATACTGAATAAATTAATATTAATATTTGGAGAAAAAGAATGTTATATCACTTTCCATTTTAGTTTTCCATAATATATTATTAGCAGCTTTCTTTTAGTTCAGATGCAACACTTCAAAATGAGCCTTGTTTGTTTTCATAACCTAATGCATGGTCTAATCTTGTTTTCAGAAAATTGTCCATCTATTTTTGGTAGTATTTTTATAATAAAAAAATATGCTTTCATGAAGTTTATATTAATCTCTACTAAATGCATCACATCATTGATCAACATACACACAATGTGCATGGTGATTTGTTGAATGCTATCATTTATAAGTCAGTTTTACCACTATTTCATGAAAGCACTAGAACTTCTTGACTTTACTAGTGGATGATTTGTTAAAGCATTATCTGTCAACCCATGAACACAATGTCACTATTTATTCAATGCTGTAAATTAATTCACATCCCAACAAAATTCAAGTCACCAGCAGATTCCAAGTTCTATGTCAGTGCTTTTTGAAAAGATGCACTACTGGCTGCAAGTTCCTCTGTGTAACATGGAAGCTGAAAAAAATTAGGCTAAAAATTAAATGATAAACAATTGTTGTGTAAAATAATATGTGTTACACACATAATAACTATTCACATATTTTAATAACCAATGATTACCATTTAAAACAATTACAACATCTAACTTTACATTCTATTCTTAAAACCAGCCAAACTTAAATAAATATTTTAAGCATGCTGCAAAATACAATAAGCACTCTACTTTTTCTGTAATGAAAAGGAATACCCTTAAAGGAACATAACCATCAATTTTAATCAGAAATTTTAAAATTATAGGACAGAACTGAAAGACATACCATTAATAACTCTTCATCTAGGGATGCCCAAGTACAAGTATCTGTCTATGATGCAGTTATCTGCACAGCACCACCTATAAAGGATGATAAAATAAGTTTGAATGTTCATTGTAAGAGGTAACATATGTAGCTGAGGTAACCTGTGGTAATTTAAGTTATTGTTAGTGAATGTTTATGTGTGTAGGGGGTACTTATTTAAATACTGCATGTATAATGTAAGGCCTGAAAATTTGTGTTCACAGTACTGTTGTCCTTCCCTAAAGTTTGGGTAGCAAGGAAAAACAATTTCTTTTTTTATACCAATGAATTAAATTTCAAATGCTCTTAATGTTTAAAAACTTTCACTGTTTAGAAATTAACTAAAGTAAACCCATTTTCTCTTATCTTACAAATTAAAATATTTTAAATTTCAAGGCAAGTTGAGTAACCAAACCATTATTCAATACAAGTTACTGTTGAAATAATTGCTTCTGTACACACTTTGACCAGAATTTTAGATTACACTGACATATTAAACCAGCTGATGATTCAGTCAATTTTTAAAATGTTGCAGTCTGGTCAGAGTAGCCAAGGATACTGAATATTGCCTGAGCTGGCATCCCAATGTTTACATGTATTTACTTAATAAGGAAATGTATTATTATTATTTTGTAATCATTTAATATAAAAGTAACATATTGAAGACAATATATGATGGGGCTTTACTTGCATCAGACCCAGCTTAAACATTGTAGGTTTTTGTCTTCAGTTTTATGCATTTGTATGGGTTTGGGCATTTACAAATATTGATATAGATCTGTGCCTGGAACACAATTATGCACAAAGTCATGTTCAAGTAATAAGACATATAAATACACAAATCAACATTATTTGCCTTTTTCATATTAAGAAATATCAAACCTGACAGCCTCCAATACTGCTGGGCAAGTCTCAAGTCTCGAGTTGTGTGGTGTCAACAGATAAAAGCACACATAACACCAAAAATGCCATGAGATGCTTACTCTATTTTGCTTTGGAAATCAATGCTTTGCTTCAGTAAGAACCGCATTATGTCCGTCTACACCTAAGCATTCATATTTTGATACTTTTCCGAAAATATGTCAAGGTCACTGATCCGCCATGTGATTCGCCGATCCATGATGTCTCTTTGGTTGGCATTATGTTGATCGATCTGACAGACATAAGCAGTCCACATTTAGTTGCCACTGCATATTTGTCTCGATTAACAGCGTCAAAAGTTTTCAAATTTGATAAAAACTCGGATCGAAAGTGAAAGTTATCGATCGTCGTTGTTTACACGGTTGTCATAGTTTGCCACCCGGAAACGTTTATGCGCATGCGTCAGGTTACGGACCGCAGTTACGTGCAAAGGGTCTATTGTAATCACGTAAGGAATTTGAACGTTTTGATCGTAATTGCCAAGATATCGATATTTTCATTGTTGCAAAAACGCGATTTATAAGAGGTGTGCTTGAAAAAAAAAGACAAATGAACGTAAATCACCTTTTGTCATTGCACTGATCGGTAAAAAAATAAATCTCTAACGGTAAAATGTAAATTTAAAAAATGCCCAAAGGACATATTCCGGTCTGAGCACTTTAGCATTTATTTTTTGCATTTGGAGATACGAATTTCGGGGGTTCTGGCTTATCTACTGAATCTATTACAACCGCCAAAACCTTGCTTGCATATTTCAGGCTGGGGATAACTTCATTACCCTAAGTGCTTGCGTATTTCAGACTGGGGATAATTACATCGCTTCAAGTGCTTGTATATTTCAGGTTGGGGATAACTATATTGCATTGAATGCTTGCATATTTCATGTTAGGGATAACTACATTACTTCGAGTGCTTGCGTTTTTCAGACTGGGGATAACTACATCGCTTCAAGTGCTTGCATATTTCAGGCTGGGGATAACTACATTGCTTCAAGTGCTTGCATATTTCAGGTTGGGGATAACTACGTTGCATTGAATGCTTGCATATTTCATGTTGGGGATAACTACATTACTTTGAGTATTTGTATATTTCAGGCTGGGGATAACTACATTGCTTCAAGTGCTTGCATAGTTCAGGTTGGAGATAACTACATTGCACTGAGTTCTTGCATATTTCAGGTTGGGGATAACTAAAATGCTTTGAGTGTTTGCATATTTCAGGTTGGGGATAACTACATTGCTTTGAGTGCTTGCATGTTTCAGGCTGGGGATAACTACATTGCTTTGAGTGCTTGCATGTTTCAGGCTGCGGATAACTACATTGCTTCAAGTGCTTGCATATTTCAGGCTGCGGATAACTACATTACTTTGAGTGCTTGCATGTTTCAGGCTGCGGATAACTACTGTAACATTGCTTTGAGTGTTTGCATATTTCAGGCTGGGGATAAGTACATTGCTTTGAGTGTTTGCATATTTCAGGCTGGGGATAAGTACATGGCTTTGAGTGTTTGCATATTTCAGGCTTGGGATAAGTACATTGCTTTGAGTGCTTGCATATTTCAGGCTGGGAATAAGTAATTGCTTTGAGTGCTTGCATATATTAGGCTGGGGATAACTACATTGCTTTAAGTGCTTGCATATTTTATGCTGGGGAAAACTACATTGCTTTGAGTGCTTGCATATTTCAGGCTGGGGATAACTACATTGCTTTGAGTGCTTGCATATTTCAGGCTGGGGATAACTACATTGCTTTGAGTGCTTGCATATTTCATGCTGGGGATAAGTACATTGCTTTGAGTGCTTGCATATTTCAGGCTTGGGATAAGTACATTGCTTTGAGTGCTTGCATATTTCAGGCTGGGAATAAGTACATTGCTTTGAGTGCTTGCATATATTAGGCTGGGGATAACTACATTGCTTTAAGTGCTTGCATATTTTAGGCTGGGGAAAACTACATTGCTTTGAGTGCTTGCATATTTCAGGCTGGGGATAACTACATTGCTTTGAGTGCTTGCATATTTCAGGCTGGGGATAACTACATTGCTTTGAGTGCTTGCATATTTCAGGCTGGGGATAACTACATTGCTTGGAGTGCTTGCATATTTCAGGCTGGGGATAACTACATTGCTTTGAGTGCTTGCATATTTCAGGCTGGGGATAACTACATTGCTTTGAGTGCTTGCATATTTCAGACTGGGGATAACTACATTGCTTTGAGTGCTTGCATATTTCAGGCTGGGGATAACTACATTGCTTTGAGTGCTTGCATATTTCAGGCTGGGGATAACTACATTGCTTGGAGTGCTTGCATATTTCAGGCTGGGGATAACTACATTGCTTTGAGTGCTTGCATATTTCAGGCTGGGGATAACTACATTGCTTTGAGTGCTTGCATATTTCAGGCTGGGGATAACTACATTGCTTTGAGTGTAATCTCAATGGTCGGGTGTATAATCTCGATGATAGCTCTACTAATCACCGTCGTTGTACACATCATCTTCTGGAGGTAAAATATGCTCTCTAAAGTTACTATATCAACTTCACGCTTCACATTTTCAAGATAAAATATTGACACGATTTTATACCGTGATTTTTTGTTGTTTCTTTTTGTAACTTCACATTCTTGTTCACGTTAATTAGGAGTTGCTTCGCGTCCAAAAAGCAAGGCTCTACTTCATATGACAATGTCATATTTTAAGATTTTTTTGGAAAAAACTTGCTAATTTTATTTCATTGTTATTATTAGGGTAATTTGCATTTGCTTGTGTTTGCATTTGCTTTGTGCACATTGTTTGATCAAGTGCACGATCTCTGGAGATCATTCCCAGTTGATTGCACGTTGATTTCCTCTTTTTTGCAGATTGATTTGATTTTATTCATCTTTTTGATAACTATTTTGATGTGGCAAGACGTGTTTTTCATTCAATCAGGTTTTATTAAACAAAAACGAATGACAACACAATTTACTTTTACTTTATTTCAAGCGCTAGGCAATTACCTTTGGCTATATATAATGCATCATTGAATATAGCAAGTACAAAAATTCACAAGCATACCATAAACATTTAAAATGACATAATCAAAGGAAAGGACAGAAAACACAATGTTTCCAAATACAACATCATTTTCTGTGGCCAGATATGATAGAAATATCACATTTTACATAACAAAATGCATGGCATGTCATAGAAATAAATACACGAAACGAAAGAAAGAAAAAAAACCCACACAATATGGGAAAACAAACAAACAGAAATATAAGGTAAACTATAAGATGTATTTTGTTAATATTGTAACATTATTATATTAGCGGAGAAAAGTGTGCGTACTAAAGTTGGAAAAAAATTGTATTATAGCTTCTATTAATCTTTTCAGACATGTGAAATCAGTAAAGACTATAATCAATGTGAATTTGTGTTGTACATTGTTCGTGGCATACCTTTTATTCCTGGCAGGAATCAATCAAACAGATAACAAGGTAACGCGGGCTGTTTCAAAAAAATGGCTGGTTTGGGTTTTCCTGTTATAAAAATACACAACAAACAGTTACTTCCATTTTCCTACTTTGCAGAGGTGTCTCGTCATGCCCTATAAGTATAATGCTTCAATAGCACTATCTGTTAAAAAAATATTCTAAAATAAAGGGCAAAAAATGTCAGGAGTGTGACAAAAAAGTGTGACACTTTTCAAAATCACATTTGTTCAGACCATTATTTTACAAAAAGCTTAAGTAAAGACAAGTTTTAGTGTTGTTTTAGTTAAAGATGCATTTATTAGGCATCAAATAATGATAAAATTAAGCATATTATACTTAAAGTAATCAAATTATATACTATTAAGTCAAGCATGGTAGATTAGAAAATACCTCAAGAAAATCAATATCTCTTTGCTTTATTAATTTATAGGACTTTTAAGATTAATAGTACATAAGAAATGATTTGTGTATCATTAAGTTTCATGTTTCTAGATGCAATAATTATAATATTATCACCACTATTGAAATTTTATTTGTCTCAATTTTATTTCCCATCAGGGAATGTCAGCTAAGTTTGTCAGGGGTGTGACATTATGCACATATTGCAATATTCTGTCAACATATCATTTACATGAAAACAAGAGCATGGTTTTTCCTAGAAGTCTATGTCATGTTTTGTTAAATTGTGACAAACAGGAATGGCCTTAGTGAAACATTTTTGAGTACACTGCACTTATGTGGTTGTCAGGAGTGTGACACACTTTTTTAACAATATGAATTTTTTTTCTTTATGCGATACCACAAGTTCTAAAGCACTTTTATTTGATGCGTCAACATGTATTTTAACAGAAATACACATTTTAATAATAAGAAACATTAATACTTGTATTTTGAGCACATAAATAAAAATTCTTTGAATTTTTAAATATAGGTCAATAAAGCTCCATAAAATTTTTATTCTGCTACATATGGGTATAACTTGATTGATTTTGATCACAGTAAAGACTGTACAAACATATGGACCAACCAGTTTGGACTTTTTATGAACTTAAATTCTTTACATTTTTTTCACTTCACTTGCCATTTTTCAAATGACAATATCTCAGCAACAAATTGACCGATTTCAAAAATCTTTCAGTTTTGTACTCAGTTTCAATAAGCAAAAAATTCAGAATAACATGTTTGGAATTTAAATAAACTTTAATTTTTCACTATTTTTTCACTTTTCCATCCATTATTTTGAAACAGCCCATGCGTAACGAGTTTTATATATTAAGTAGTTTGTTTCGAACACTATTTAAACTAAGATTATCTTTCACCATTTAATAAGTGCATATTAAAATAAGCTGTGACTTTACATTGTACTTAAAGACAAAACTATAATAGGAACCTAATAAACAGTCAATTATTTGTGTATATAAATATGTTTGAACTCATTCTTTTGCCTGTTATGCAATTTTGTCCGGTTGATTTTATTGAATTAAACATTGTTTTTTTTTCACATGCCAACAGCAGAAAAATTAAGCCTGCTAAAATAGTAATAGATGAAAAGGGAACTTTGAAAGCCACCGAACACGACAAATATGAAAGTACTGCAGGCTGGGTTTGATTGAGCCTGTTCATGGGCAGTAATGGAAATGCTTATTACTGCCCACGCCGCCTAGCCCCGGGTTGAGCGCAACTCAGTAATTACACCATTAAATAGTACAATTTCGATCCATCTCAAACGATGGTATGCATATGGCGGTGAACATGGAACCTTCAATGAGGTATTTTCAGATTAATACCATTCCATGTTCAGCGGCGTATGGTCCCCAGATAAAATAATGGGTTTGCCCTAAACGAGAAAACAATGGGCGAAACTAAACAGAATAGAATTTTGACAGGGGATCTTAGAATACAAATCCTGCATATCACAGACTACGCCAAAGGCAAAATTTAAAAAGCAGGAAGTATATCCTTGGGGGTGATTGGACAATATCCAAATCAATATTGGCTGGGATATTGAAACCACCTATTTATAAACTGGCCGAAATATTAAAACAAAGGAATTTTAGAAGTACTATAAACATAGTACATACATGTAAGTATCGTGCTCAACGACCTTCAAAGGACGTAACTGATAACAGCACTGATTGAATGTACGGGGAGACTTTTTACAGCCGCCACACGGCACAAACAACGCTACTGTGATATTGAAATAGATGAAAAGGGAACTTTGAAAGCCACCGAACACGACAAATAAGTTACCCAAGAAGAGCTGATAAGTTGGTTGTCGTCTGTTCGTCATCGTCTTTGCAAAAAAATAATTTAATTGAATTAAATTCTTAGAAAGTTTTATTTTATCAGTCATTTATGGCTGGTAGTAAATTTAATTACCATAGTGTTAATTTTCTATCGATGGTGATTACGTTTATGCTTAATGATCTGCTCAATCAGTAGAGAGGTTTAGTCCATCATTTGCTTCTCTTTCAGTAGTGTAAGTAAAAAGAGGTTATTGTCTTGGCATACCTAACATATACCTGGTACTAGCAATAGCTTATTTTTAATGTATGTTTTCAGGACGCGTGCACTGCTATTGCCGTTCTTCTTCACTTTGTATATTTAGCAGCGTTTTTCATAATGCTTGCTGAAGGCTTCAACCTTCTTCACTGCGTCTTCAAACCCCTGAGCACTCGCAAGCCCGGCATACCACTTCTCATTGCTGCTTATGGTAAATAAAAAGATTATTAAACATTGTACACAATACTCGAATAAACATTTAACTTAAAGAAAATCTGATAGGACGGCACGTATTATGTTAACTATATCATCATAACACAGAAATGAAAAAGGGAAGTGATGAAAAAAGATGTAATGCATACACGCATATAATTATATAAGCAAGTTCTAAATAATCGATGCAACAATTAGTTATTTAGCCTCGCTAAAGGAAAATGTGATATATGTAGCATTTTAAGTTATCGTGATTTTTAGAAAGAACACCATGTCATTTTTATTATTTTAAGTGAACATAATTTTATATACAAAATAGTTTGTTAATAATCAATTTAAAAATAGACACCGCAGACAATTAACGAAAACAGGGCTCGAAAAGGTACAACAAGTATGTATCATGTTTTCAGTAAACTTAAATCTCTATATCAAATCTGAAGTTGACTCATAACATACGGCGATTATTTATCAATAAACATTAATACTTGTATAAACACCTTTCAGTTATGGCAGCGTTTATTGTTGCTGTATCGATGGCATCTGTACGGCTGGACGGCTACGGTACATCTTCTGTGTAAGAAACCACATACAAATATACATCATAGATAAAAAAAAAAAATTTGCTTATCTGGCATGTCACATTCAGAAGACACAGCCTCTCTACAAAGCAGAGGGAAAATTGGCATGGCTAATAAAATTTTCTCACTTACTAGACAGAAAAATCTCTATTTTTAACCGTGTGAGATTTCCTTATCTCGCATGGCCTTATCTAACACTCCGCGTGCGAGCTCGCTTACTTTCATATTATTGCGCACCATATTAATTACGCGAAAGAAATAGTTCTCTAAAATTCTTGCGTTTTTTTTTAATTTTAAAGAATTTTGTTTCAATCTTTAAGAAGTAAGTGAGAAAAATAATCAATCATTGGTATTCGGCGAAGATCGCGGTATCCCAACCCTCGGGCAATGCTTTCCAGACGGAAACTCGGCACAGCCTCGTTTCCGTCTGGAAAGCATTACCCTCGGGTTGAGATACCTTGTTCTTCACCAAATACCAATGATAGATTCTCTTTATCCTTTTTAAAGTAGACACCACAAACAATTAACGAGATAGAGGTACCGCCCTGTAACGGTCTGTGACAAAACACTGCCACTGGGGGGTTTAAACCTCACACTAGCCCCGACAGGTTCTCATATGAACTAACAAGTACATGCTACCTTAGTGAAATATTTCTAACCCACCGTAAGTTCTCGACTTCATCAGACAAAATGGAACAGATAAAATTAACAAATTCGCCACCAATTAATTTTGGTTGATATTTCTTCAGAATTATTAAATTATTATTCGGAAATTAGACAATAAATATTTGCGAATATGTTTCACCTGGCATAAACGCGAAAATGTGAATACGCAAATATTTATTGGTTTCCAGTATGTTTTGACTTAAAAGACATAATTACAGGCTTTACATTTCAGCTGCTGGTTATCTGCGGAGACGGGACTTATATGGGCGTTTGTTGGTCCGGTCCTTTTCATTCTCGCTGTAAGTATAATGTTTGTTGATACATGTGTATGTGTTTGACTCTTAAATGTTCCTTGTCACATTTAAGCACAAAATATAAAGAGTTTTAAAATATCAGAATGTATAAGTGAAGCGGTGGACCTGTAAACAAAGTAAATCTGATCTGATGTTAGAGTAATATTCTTACACAATCAATGTATTAGTGAATATATTTAACCCAACGTTGTTATAACGTTACTAACACAGTAAAATCACCTCAAAAGTATCCCTAACTGTACCGTGTTGTCAAGAAGTTCGCATTTGTCAGTCATTTTTAGGCTTTACATAGTTGTATAACTATAATTAACCATAACTATGACTTTGAAACAGTCCAGCCTACTGATGGAAATATATCTTCATTAAAAAAATTTGGTTGTTCTAAACATTTTAAATAGACCAGGGTATTACTAACTACCATGACTCTACCTTCTGTCGGTGAGATTTTTGCGGTTTCAAGTGGTAGTTTAAGGTGTTTGCCACCAAGTGCGAGGTGGTGTATTGATATTTATATCTAGTCTGTCACTTGATACCATTAGGGCTAGTCTCCGACAAATAATCATTTTGCCGCTTTAAAATGCATTGTTTTCTTTATCCATTGTCACCATTTATTTTACACATTTATGTCATCATTAATACCACATTTTTACATATAAACGTCGGCATTGTTACCTCAGCACTTCATTTCACAAATCAACTTCGATTGTCATTGTGACCACTAATTTTACAGACTATCATCGTTTAACCACTTAATTCACAGATTATTTTCGTCATTCTGACCACATTTTTACAGACTAACGTCGTCATTGTAACCACTTAGTTTACAGATAAGCGTGTCCCGTCATTGTCAACACATTTTTGAAGATGAAAGTTGTCATTGAGACCACTTATTTTACAAATTAACGTCGGTCATCATTGTAACCCCCGATTATTTTACAAATTATAGAAATTTTATCATTGTAGCCACTTATTTTATAGATTAATGCCATCTTTGCAAACAATTTTCTTATAGATTAATGTTATCATTGTAGCCACTTATTTTACAGATGAACGTCGTCATTGTTAAAACTTTTTTTACAGATTAACATCGTCATTGTAAACACTTCTTTTTACAGATTAACATCGTCATGTTAACAATTTTAAACAGATTAACGTCGTCATGTTAACAATTTTAAACAGATTAACGTCGTCATTGTAAACACTTCTTTGACAGATTAAGGTCGTCATTGTCAACACTTCTTTGACAGATTAACATCTTCTTGTTTACATTTTGTATCATATTAACGGCGTCATTGTAAATACTTTTTAACAGATTAAAGTTGTCGTTTTAAACACCTTTTTATAGATTTACGTCGTCATTATAAACACCTACTTTACAGAATTACGTCGTCATTGTAAACACCTTTTTTTACAGATTAACGTCGTCATTGTAAACACTTCTTTGACAGATTAACGTCGTCATTGTAATCACTTCTTTGACAGATTAACGTCGTCATTGTAAACACTTCTTTAACCATATTAATATCGCCTTGTTTACATTTTGTTACATATTAACGGCGTCACTGTAAATACTTTTTTACAGATTAAAGTCGTCATTATAAACGCCTATTTTACAGATTAACTACGTCATTATTAACGCCTATTTTACGGATTAATTACGTCATTGTAAACACCTATTTTAAAGATTTACGTCGTCATTATAAACACCTATTTTACAGATTAACTACGTCTTTGTAAACAACTATTTTACAGATTTACGTCGTCATTGTAAACACTTCTTTGACAGATTAACGTCGTCATTGTAAACACTTCTTTGACAGATTAACGTCGTCATTGTAAACACTTCTTTGACAGATTAACGTCGTCATTGTAAACACTTCTTTGACAGATTAACGTCGTCATTGTAAACACTTTTTTCCAGATTAACATCGTCTTGTTTACATTTTGTTACATATTAACGGCGTCATTGTAAATACCTTTTTCACAGATTAAAGTCGTCATTTTAAAAACATTTTTACAGATTAACTTCGTCATTGTATCAGCAGTAATCTGGAGGATGTGTGGAACTGCAGCAATATCGAGGAAAACTAACATAAAAAAAGCAAAGTACTGTTTCGCTTTTGTTTATAAATTTATTATTTAAATATCCTGGAAAGATAAATTACCTTTTAAAGACAGCAAACTCGACACATATCATAATATTGCAGGCTTGGTTTGATTGAGCATGTTCATTCATGTGCAGTAATGAAAATGTATATAATTTTCCACACCGCCTAGCCCTGCGTTGAGTGCAACTCCATACTTTTATAATTATCGTTATCAACGGTTTTCAAAGTGCGTTATTTATAACAACACTGATTGAAAAATGGGGCGATGTTTTACGACCGTCATTCAAATAACTAAGCAATTTGCTGTGTTTTTCTGTTTTTTTGGGGGGCTTACCATTTTAATTTTGCACTTAAATTTTGTTTTATATTTGGCCTAGCTATTTAGTCGCCACTCAAAATAATTCAAATATATCTAAAATGCTGTATCTTTTAAGGCGGTACCTCTCAAGTTCTCTTTTTCGTTAATTGTATGTAGTGTGGTGTAATTATTAGCAATTGATTACTTTAAAACCAGGCCCTCTGTTCCTTATAGTCTCGAACTTTTGACTGATTAAGTTGCTTTTTCGTGTTTCCTCGATGGTATTAAATCAACGTTAAAGTGAACATATTAAAATGTTGTTATTTATTTTTTTTGCTTTCCAGTGAATTATAGAATTTTCCCAGTGAAATAAAAGTGGTATTTCACTGTTTTCAAACAGTGGAATATCATTTTTATTTTCACTGATTTTATCACATTGGTACCCAAACGCACATAACATACCAAATAAGAACGTTGAGGAAACGGGCTCAAATTTAGATATTTGACGTCATGACGTCACAAAAAAAATGAACTGATTTGTCCAAACTTTCGCCGAAATTCGCTCCTTTATAGTCATTTATAGGCATTATAAAGTGGTACAATTAATGTTAACAACAGCTCAGGGCCCAAGATCATAAAACTAAGTTTTGAGATCAGTCTCAAATCTCAAGGATCTGATTGGCTGAAATGGCGACTGGTCTCCAGATTTAGTTTTATGATCTTGGGCACAGGTTTTGAAGTCTTTTAACCTGAACTGTGACCTGTTAATAAGCAGCTTTAAACCATGTTCGAGGTTTATCACAGGCCCCATTTGGACGAAAAATGCAAATACACTTAATTGATAAACCAGTTTTTTTTTATTAATTTTATAAAAAATTTTTGTATTGTATCAAACGAATAAAGTTAAATTTAAAGTTAAAGCTCGTAAAAAAAACCCTTGGCAATGAGTGTTTACTACTTTACTAATTTACGCCAAATAACAGACTAAAAAGTCAGTTTCAAATTACCTCCCTTGATGATAATATGATAATTTCAAGCCATGCGGAATGTCAGTGATTGCCGGTGACAGTATATACAAATATAATTGAACTATCGGGATTTGGTTATACAGAAGGTATGCACTGTGTCTGTGTCTTGAGTGGTTGGTTAGGCGCTGCCTTCGTGTTGTATGGCTTTGGGGTAATTTATACATGTGTGTTCTTTTAGAGCTGGTCTCCGCAGTTTGCTTGTACTTATGCCTCTGATGGGATTGACCTGGATGTTTGGAGTGTTTTCTATAAACAAAGATACGATAGTGTTTCAGTACCTGTTTGCAATCTTCAACAGCTTGCAAGTACGTTACCGTATTTTTCTTTATATCACCATATTGTCAAAATGTGAAACAAAATCACATTTTAGGTATTAGAAAACATTAGGTAGATATTGTACATGTAACAACAAAACTGTCAAAACTATTAGGTAAGACCTCTGTTTCCCTGACGTGCCTTATATTAAAATTTAATTATTTTACGTTTATTTTTCAGGGATTGTTCATTTTTATATTCCACTGCTGTATGAGCCACAAGGTAAACTAATTTCAAATTAAATTTGTTTGCAAAATAGTTCTGGAATTAATTGACAGAAATTGGCACAATGGGTATGTCTGGGCAGAAGATAAAATGCATATTTTCCCAATTTTAACAATTACACAGATTCGATTGCTAGAACACATTGCAGCTGCAATAGATTTTCGAATTACTATAACCCTGATTTAATTGCAAGAATACATTTTCTGAATTTCAATTACATTGATTAGATTGCATCTATTCGTAAAGATTGCATCAGCTAATGGTATCGAACTTTATAAGTACAGTGTTCTTGTATTTATTTTGTTTAGATCCAAGAAGTATTCAGAAGGATGATCAGATATAGAACGGGGAAACTGTTTTTATCCTCTTCTTCAGAGACAATTCTAAACGTAAGCTATCTTGGAATGGGCTGAACTTATCATATTCCGTATGCGCCAATATTCATGTATTCCGCATTTTTAATATAAGTTCATGTATTCAACATTTTTCAAATTTGTTTGTGTTTCTTGACGTTGAGCGATTTTATCAGGTAATGTGATCTACATTAAAACTCTATAAAGGTTTATTTAAGCAAATTTAATTTAGTAAATGGATATTTCTCTTTTTTTAACCTATTAAGTGTTCAATCAAGCAAAAGAATACGAAAAGTAAATTTGACAATACATTTTTACTTTAAGCTTCTTATAAGCTATACTTTTATTTGTTTGTGTTCTCACGCAAGCAACATTGTCGAGTTAATGTAGGCTTTAGTTTATTCACAAAGACGACTTGAACTGGTTGGTTTATTTTAACCTGTTGGGACAAGTGTGAGGTTGGTGCACTATAAAAACTGGTTAAACACCCAGTTTTGCGGACCCACCCCCCAGGTTCTCTCACTCGTTTATTATTTGTGGTGTCTTATTTGAAATTGAGCATTAAATAAACCAAAGCTCTCATTTCCACTCTACTTTTTAGATGCATGGGGTGGCGGCTGTGGTTTCTAGATGTGGCTTTTCCTGATATTCATGTTTCACTTTTATACTGCCTTTATTTATTTACTTGTTAGAATTTATGAAACTCAGTTAAAATTGAATAAAACATCAGTTTTGTCCACTTGTTTAAGAACCTTTTGGAAATTTTCCTTATTTAAACAACTTCTATTTGGAATAATTCTAAACTATAAAATGATAATATTTTCATATCCCATATTCTTATTCCAATTTGTTATATTAATCCCGTTGCTTAAGAAACTAAATTGTGTATTAAATCGAATAGTTCTGTATTCTTATGTCAAAGAGGCAATTTTAAACTGCACGAATCACTGTTTTCTTATAATTATTTAGTATTATTTAAATCTTACTTGGGGTGCCTCATTACGAGCCATGGTTTTCTTGCAAATAATTTTACCTCCATTTCCTTAGGTTCCATGTGCAACGCCATATGCATACCATCGTTTGGGATGGATCAAAATTGTACATGTACTGTTTATTAGTGTAAATATTGAGTTGCGCTCAACCCGGGGCTAGGCGGCGTGGGCAGTGAAAGGCATTTCCATTACTGCCCATGAACAGGCTCAATCAAATTGAGCCTGCAATATTTTCTTTTTTGCCGTGGTCGAGGGTCTTCAAAGTTCTCTTTTCATCTATTCCTATGAGTTTTTCATCAGACGTAAAGAAGAACATGTAAAACTATGCTTTGCATACATTAAAGGGATAAACAACATGTTTAGTTATTATTAATTAAAGCATAGGAATAAAAAAAACCCGTACAATGCTTGTAAGGTAAAGAATGACAAACAATTTGCGAGTCTATAAGTTTAAAAGGGTATGGAAAAACATTGGCGTATTTAACGATCCACTTATGGCTTCACGCTAATTTTAAAAATGTCCAAATATCAATGAGCAAAATAAACAATTCAATTTTTATATGTATGCCCTTAAATATTCTCAATTTTACTAAAATAATAAGAATATGTGATATGACGGCCCATATGAATGCATTTTGGAACAGACGCATTGACGATAAACCAAATGAAGAGACTCTTTTTCTCGGCAAATATTGTCTTCAATGTCACAAAAATCTCTTTATACTTTTAGATTTATTTGTGTACACTGATTTATGTAAAATTATACTTTTAAGGCATTAATATCTTCTTTTTCAGTCTAGCATAGGCATTTCTTTAACCCTTTACTCCATATATACAATTTCTATTGCATAGGAAAACAGTGTAGATCCAGATAAGAAGGCATGTGTCCAATGATATAAAACTGAGCATGGAAAAACCGGTCTCAAATCTCAAGTATCTGACAGGTTGAAATGGCGATCAGTTGCCATTTCAGCAATCAGATGCTTGAGATTTGAGACTGGTTTCAAACTCAGTTTTATAACCTTCAGCCCAGATCTACACTGCTCCTTTCTTTATTTATTAGTTTATATCTGACACTTTGCAAAGTACAATAAATTGTTCGCGGTTTTCCTTGTAGTCTGCCAAGGGCTATATGGTTTCCGACGCAAATTGGTCTAAAGAAAACCAGAAGAAAAGCTAAATACAAGACAATTATTTAAAATAATACATTTTTGTTTCTTGTAGAAATCTGCAGCTACCAAGACCACGAGTAATACAGAACTGTAAGCTGTTGCGACCTTAGACTGAGAAAAAGCACAGTTTTTGCAGAACGTGTCAGAATGCTTCAGCTGCCTTTATATCCTTTATAACAAAGTGTATAATCCAAACACTTTAAAAATGAATATTTTCATCGAGAGAGTTACGCCCTAAAGTTGAAGGAATCTGCTTTCAATCAACAACAGAATAAAGACGGAACGCGCCCCCTTTTTAAAGTTTCCTCGCAAAATTTCGCATACACATACTTGAACATATTCCTGATTTGAATAAACGGCTAAGAATACTACAACTCTGGCATATGTTCGATTATATGTATGCAAAACTAAAAGAGGAAACTCGAAAAAATTGGAGGCGCGTTCCACCTTAAATATTCATAATATCATTGCCTTCACCGTGAATTCCATAACAAATTTCCACCAGATTTGCTTTCATTATGGTTTTCAAACATAAACACTGTCAAATTCTATGTTTTATAACATTGTTTACATTGGATGCAGCAGAAAATATAACTATCGGAACGCTTTAACAATTACGGCGACCATCGTGTATCTTTGCGATTTTGTAGGCGCCGATCTGATTGGTTTGGAAAACATTTAAAGTAGTTTTAGTGACTCGTCGTCTGAGCGTAATGGCTTTCATGATATTATTTAAATCAGATTGACTTGCTTGTATTTTAATAATCGCAAAAGTTTGGTGTATAGACATTAAGCTGTAAATTAATGTTAAAAATCTTATAAATAGAAAATTAGAAAGAAAGAAAAAAGAAAGAAAGAAAGAAAGAAAGAAAAAAAAAGAAAGAAAGAAAGAAAGAAAGAAGGAAAAAAAGAAAGAAAGAAGGAAAGAAAGAAAGAAAGAAAGAAAAAATGAATGAAAAAAAGAATGAATGAAAGAAAGAATGAATGAATGAATAAATGAATGAATGAATGAATGAATGAATGAATGAATGAATGAATGAATGAATGAATGAATGAATGAATGAATGAATGAATGGATGAATGAATGAGTGAATGAATGAATGAATGATTTAAATAATTAATGAATTATTAATTTTCATGAACCTTTTGTGTTTTTTTTCAACAATGTTAAGTTCTTTATTTCTTCGTTTGTATTAAACCTTACAATTACAACGACTTCAGTTCTTGATTTTTAGTATTAACCAATTATAACTTCCCCTTCGCAGGTGCGTCCCCTGAAATAGGAAAGTAAAGAGATTAATATTAATATTACCGGCTAAAACATCTGAAATCATGAAAATACTATTCTACTGTAACCCATCGGGTTCTCAATTTTGTTTATTGTTTGTGGTGTCTTTTTTTGAAACTGATCATTTTATTAACCATGCTCTCTCTTTTCTTCTTGACTGTGTGGGGAGGCTGTTTTGTCTAAATGTGGCAATTCCTGATATGCATATTTCACCCTTTAAAAGTCGCGAGACATACTTCCAAAAAGGAGAGAAGCACACAGCCTAATTAAGGAAAAAATTTCGTGTTTGATAAGTTCATCGAGTCTTGAACGTCATTAGGGCTGGTTAAAGTGTGTGGAGTCCGAAGGACTCCACGCGTGCTTTAACCAGCCCTAATGACGTTCAAGACTCGATGAACTTATCAAACACGAAAATTATTCCTTATATTTACACCTAATTTTATCATTTTGTTTCTAAATTTAATATAAAATATATACTTTTTACTAATTTCGAAATGTTGTTTAAAACATTTCTTAACCCGGGATTGGCATTTGGACTGATCCGCCTATTTACTCAAATAAAAAAAAATCATACTACGACCAAAAATAGTTCCATGTTTATTGAACACATTCATCCGTTTTTTCAAACATTTATATACAGAAAAACCTAATATTTCACAAAAACATCAAATTTGTATCACAGCAAGTACTATCTATGTGAGTAAATGATAGTCTAAGTAAAAACCATTATTTTGGCGGGATGTTAGAAAAGACTAATGCGTTAAATTTTCAACCAATGATAATTCTAGAAAATGGAACGGTACGAGTTTACATCCGACCCTAACTGAATCGGATTTTTGGCGGCCATTTTCTTTCTCGCTTAAAACATAAAAACGGGGGTTCGGGGGCGGTAGCCCCAGATATAACATAAAACAGGAACACGAAACGAAAGAAACAACTGGATTTGATGTCATATAAGTAAACTTGTTTACTTCCGGTTTGAGGGGTATAAAAGCAACTAAAAATAAAAGTAATCTAAAAATAGCAACATTCCAGGAAGAGCTATCTAAAATTAGCAACAATTATAAAAATAGCGGGGATTTCATGACGTCACCAGGGCATTCCTTTACATCCGACCCTAAATGTACTCATTGCGCGGTGATAAGGCTAACGGTATTCATTGAAGATTGAAGTTCACTCGTCCCGTAAAGGATATTGAAGCAGTAGAAATAAAGGTGTAAATATTAGTAGATGAAAGAGGCACACAACGAAATAGTACAGAGGTATACAGCAAAATAGAAGAGAGGCACACGCCAAAATAGTAGTGAGGCTCACAAACAAAAAGAAGTGAGGCACACAAACATATTAGAGCGGCACACATACAAATATCATAGAGGAACTCGGCTTAATAGTATTGAGGCACAAAGACAATTAGTAAGGAAGCAGACCGCCCAACATTTGAGCGACAAATAGAAAATAGTTGAGAGTCACACTGCCAAACAGTTAAGAGGTACAAGGCAAAATAGTAGAAAAGCACGTAGCCAAAACATGTTATACAAGAGGCCAAAAGTTGAAGGGCACATAACCAATTAGTAGAAAGCCACACAACCACATTTTAATAACACTGCCAAATACATGAAAGGCAACAACCAAATACATGTTGCACAGGTAGAAAGCAAAATATACCCAACAAAAAAAGTTCTGCACACAAGTGCTCTTTTGCGTAAATTTTATAATACAGCAAATAACTGGTATTAATACTTACATATATATCAAAATTAATTGTTTGCGGAGTTACAGACAAAAACGGATTTAAAAATTGTTGGTAAATAACAGAGAACTATCATTTCGAGTACGAGTGGTCAACCGTCAAAAGTTGCAAAATTTGCTGTATCGAGGTATAGGTGTGAAATCTATGTGATCAGACAACGATTCACTAGTGTCTGTTTTATGCAATTATCATCATGCACTGTGATGCTAGTAACAGGAAGTTATAAATAGGTAATACCAAGCCATTTCCAGATTAACACTCAAACATAAGTTTTTATTAATTACATCACATTATATCATTTTGTCTCACTCATTGGCCTAAAGGTGTGTTAACACAGTTTAGTTGTGACTCGAACAGTTTCAATTCTGTATTAATCAATCAAAGCAACTTGTTTATTAAGTGTATAAAAATAACCAAACAATTCAATCAACAACTAATCTTAGAGAAAGACAGATGTGCATTGTTTGTTATTCAAATTAATTTATTTCTCATGGTCAACAAGGAAGACTGTCGTTAATTTGACGTTAATGGCAAATGTTTGACCACACCGGCCACCTAGACGTCTTTCTAAAGAAGACAGAGCGCGTGAAGTAGGTCAGCTTGCTGATCTACCCAGTTTTCTTGTTCATGAATGGATCATTGAACATTCGTCATCCGGTAAATTCCGTTAAAAGACGCGTAGAAGAATACCGGATTCATCGTGGTGTATTTACTCAGTATAAGTCTAGCGATTTTTGCAACTTTTGAGTTGTAACCCCCAGTTGCTTCAACAATGAATTGCTTATAAAGTAGTGATCAGATTTTATTTCTGATTGTTTTAACATTCTTAACTATGGATTGTTCATTGATTTGATATGTATCATTTTATTGTGTTTGGTGAAATTAAAAAGATATTTTATAAAATGTCCCAGTGTGCAGAACTTTTTTTGCCGAATATATAAGAGAGACATAAAGCCAAATACTTCAAAAGAAGCGATGTTTTAAATAAGTAATATGAACAATTTAATCTCTTTTTAAACTGAATAATTGAATAACTTAATTATCAGCGAAATAAAGAACCCGATAAGACCCACAATATGATACGACATAGAACACAGCAAACGTTTGCAGATATATTGTTTAACTTTTACTGATAAAAGCGTCTTGCAATAGCATCAGCAAAAATTATGATAAAGAGCAGCGAGTAAACAACTGGTCCATATTCGAAGCATGCATGCTTTTTGCGTTGTGGCGTTCAAAAGTTGCCCAACTCTAAATTCATCACATCATTCTTTTTCACGGTTACTGTTGCGTTAAACGAAATATAAAATTATTATAACTTAATATAGTATTATGACTTACTGTTTTTCACAGATGGGATGGTTGTTGTAGGTACAGGGATAGTCTCCCCACATAAAATTAGCACCAGACCAGAACCCTCCACAGTCTTGATCATCAATAAAGCCCTGGCCGGGCCCCCAATCTATAAAAAATTGTGGAAATAATTGTGATAACTTCTAGTATAATGAAGTGTTTATCTTACAATTGAACATTTTAAATCCGATACAAGCAATGTAATGTTATTTAACCTAACATTTCTTGTTTTTATAAAGATTGTAAAATTAAGATAGACGATTGAAAACCGGATTAAAATTGTTGTTGGAAAAAAATCTTTCGTACCTGTAAAGTTAGCTATTTCGTCTGTATCATACCATCTCCATGTACCCTCGACCAATTCGTCAGTTATGCCCATCCACCATTCATTTGCTGAAATAGGTTGCGTATATGTAAAACCATCGCGTGTAGACCAAACAACCGATTGTTCTCGACAATAGCATAATAACTGACAGGAAGTAAGGGCACTAACTTTAAGATGTCTGGACATTTACAAATAGATGAAAAGGGAACTTTGAAAGCCACCGAACACGACAAATATGAAAATACTGCAGGCTCGGTTTGATTGAGCCTGTTCATGGGCAGTAATGGGAATGCTTATTACTGCCCACGCCGCCTAGCCCCGGGTTGAGCGCAACTCAGTAATTACATTAAATAGTACAATTTCGATCCATCCCAAACGATGGTATGCATATGGCGGTGAACATGGAACCTTCAATGAGGTATTTTCAGATTAATACCATTCCATGTTCAGCGGCGTATTGTCCCCAGATAAAAGAATGGGTTTGCCCTAAACGAGAAAACAATGGGCGGAACTAAACAGAATAGAATTTTGACAGGGGATCTTAAAATACAAATCCTGCATATCACAGACTACGCCAAAGGCAAAATTTAAAAAGCAGGAAGTATATCCTTGGGGGTGATTGGACAATATCCAAATCTATATTGGCTGGGATATTGAAACCACCTATCTATAAACTGGCCGAAATATTAAAACAAAAGGAATTTTAGAAGTACTATAAACATATTACATAGGTATCGTGCTCAATGACCTTCAAAGGACGTAACTGAAAACAGCACTGATTGAATGTACGGGGAGACTTTTTACAGCCGCCACACGGCACAAAAAACGCTACTGTGATATTGAAATAGATGAAAAGGGAACTTTGAAAGCCACCGAACACGACAAATATGAAAATACTGCAGGCTCGGTTTGATTGATCTTTGAATTCAATACCTTTATGTAATGCTAGTGTTGTATCATTAAATGTTGCGGGGACCCCTCTTTCGCTTTAACACTGTGCACTTCTTTCCCGCACGGGCAATTTTTTTAAATCTGTTTTTAAAATTGTTACTAAGTAAGATTTTTCTTTGTTTTTTTTTCAATTCGCTCAATTTCCTTAGCGCGAAATTCGCGAAAGGTAAACCTCTGTGAAATAGAATGATACCAGTGTCACACATCGACAACTCCTTAGAATAAAATAGAAACTAGTCCAAGAGTTTCAATAGTAACACGATTGGAAATAATGACATTCGAAGGCATGCTTTTGTATAGCACAACTATTTGTACGCGACAAAGGCTTTTCTATATATGCGATATTTGCCTTTCGCGTACAACCCAGTTAGCATTCAAATCAATGCGGAAAATTTTCCTTCTATTTCTATATGCCGCCGACTGGAATTTGATCGCAACGTTGGCGGCTCCATAAAGCATCTTAAACCATATGTACCTTTAAAAAATTTACATACCTGAAAAGCCACATTCAAGTAGAATCAATATATGTAATCCTTTATAAATAACGGTTTCGTTTTTTATGCAAAACTCTTTTAAACCTCCACACATGTCAACACATTTCGATATCCGCGCTTCAAGTTTATCTGACTCACGACGTCAAGTTTATCGATAAATAACATAATTTAAATCGGGTCCATTTCCACCACAGTTTTGATCGTAACTGCTTGAGACGTAAAGAACAGACATCTGTAAAAAGTCAGTATGATAATGGGTCTGTGCTTGCAGTCGAATTATTGAGACTAGCTTTTGTATAAATGCCTGCTGCAAATGCAGAATGCTCTCAACTACTTCTTATAACATACTAATATGCCTTGATAAAAAAATACAATACCGGTAAAAAACGGGATAAAAAGAGGAAATTTATTTGCAATACAAATAAACAACTTGTAAAACATCAATAAATGTAAATAAAAACAACAACGTTACAAGAAGCTCACTCTTTAGATCTCGGAGCCTGTCTTTAAGGAAGTCATTTTCTTGCTTGTCATTGACATGGACCAAATGACTGGTTAAATGCTGTCTGCAGTATTGCTGGAAATGTAAACAGATATATAAGGAGAGGAGGATGGAATTTTAGTCGGTGTTAACAGGCTTTAACATTAGGATAATACTACGACCGAGAGACTGGAGCCGGTGATACCAAAACGCGCATCACATTAAATTGTGTTTCTTTAAATGTGATCATTTTTATTGTACAAAGTGACCATCCACCGGAAGGTTTAATGATAGCGAAATCCTCACACGAGATTCTGTGAATCTTATATTTATTTCCGCGGCCACCCCTTTTACCAGATAAGTAGTTGTCTAGTAGCCATACCACAGCTTATAACGAAATGCATTACTTTAACATTGGCATAAATTACAAAAGTAATTAACCTCGGCTTCAGTAAAGTGGACGGCAGTTTGGCCAAACAAGTAGCAGGATCCTTGGTAACCAAGCCAACCATCCGGACACAAGGTCTCTCCGGCAAACGTGAGTTCTGAAAAAATGTCATGATTTTAGTTGTGATTCAAGTTAATTATACACTGGTTTGCGACTTTGTTATGCATATAAATATATGCTAGATAGCGTGCCAGGTTTGAAGTGCACAAACAATTAAAACAGGAAAATTCATGTTTTTTAAAACACTATTACAAGTCAAATAACATAATCGAGAACACTTCACAAAACTCAATAAAAATAGACAAAACAAGCATTTACATTTTGTCAAATGAAATTAATATTAATTAATTACATTTTAAACACTTTTACACCTTAAATAAAAACTTCACCTAACATTTAGCCCACTTGAAACAATTGTTTGTCAAACTAAAGCGACCTTATCAAGGGGTCTAACATAAAGTAAGAAGATCGATGCTTTAAGACGGCCATTTCATGGAGAGTGGTGTCAATTGGTGATAAAACAGCATTGTTTTGTTTACATCGACCACTAATTCAGTAAAGTAAGTACATTTTCTTGTATTATAGGTATTGTATATGAGATAACCACCTAGCCGCTTGTTTCAGACATCTGCTTCTGGTCCGTTTTTGTCTGTCCATGCAGTGGTTGAAGCGTGAAAGAAGGGATAGCGACATAGTGGTCCTATTAGCACAGGAAAACGTTCTAAAGTGTTAAATAATGTATGCCGCACCCGGCAAACACAGCAAAGCGAAATCTAATTCTCTAAAGCTCCCAAAATCAGTCTGCAGACATTGCAGAGTTTGGACACCTATACCTCTATCTCTTCTTTCACGCTCCAACCACTGCATGGACAGACAAAAACGGACCAGAAGCAGATGTCTGAAACAAGCGGCTAGGTGGTTATCTCATACACAATACCTATAATACAAGAAAATGTACTTACGTTTCTGAATTAGTGGTCGGTGTAAACAAAACAATGCTGTTTTATCACCAATTGACACCACTCTCCATGAAATGGCCGTCTTAAAGCATCGATCTTCTTACTTTAGGTTAGACCCCTTGCTTATCGTAAACTTTTAAACCGATCTAAACACAACAAAATGAATAGCTATTAGAAGAGAAAAGCAAAATGATAAAAACGGTATGTTTCTATACTTTCAAATAAATACAGAACGATCTGGTGAAAATAAAACTACGTGTAACTATTACATGCCAAATGTTGCATCCTTTGTAGAGGGTTTAATTTATATCTGCTAGTTAAGTATACATTTTTTATCTTTTGAAATGTGCTAAAAGAACACTTTTCTCGTATGGCATGGACGTTTGATGCAAGACCGATTCCACATATTGGAAATCTACACATTTTGTTTTTCTCTGTATACATTTTACTCATTTGATTTTTTATTTGTTTCTATTTATAACCAATACATGTATATGTAGACGAGGATATTGACTAAAACAGATATCACTTACCGGCTAACTAAATGATATATGTCATGATTTCAACTGAGTAGGTAAACTTTCAACCTTTCCGATGACCAGTTCGTCCTATAAATAACTATTAATAACCTCATGTTTTCCATGGCCGCTCCACATGTGCTAATATTTCCCATTCTGCCTTTGATGAACTTTCACTCTTAATAGTTCAAACCTTTTGTCTCGTGAGACTGTGTCTTCTGGATGTGGCCATTCCTGTTATGCATATTTTTATTTTCTTCTCTAGGCTTGGTACCTCTACAAGTGATTGCATTGTCAGCTTCTTGCGTTGGATCCTTACCATTGCTGATAGCTTTAACCTTAAGTGTATGAGTGAACCTAGGCCAATTCTGCAACGTTTTATTTTTTAATCGTGTTGACTGATCTTTCAAAGCTGCGTTTCTTGTCTTCATTTCAAACTTACTTGCTTTGAACCTCTCCATAAACGGAATAGTTTCATTATACCTTCCAAGAATCACAAGAACTTTCATATCTCTCGTTGGAGCATATACATATGTTACTTTACCTTACTTGCCTCGTGCTATTTTCTTTTATCGCATTTCAACCAAGCAATTTAGATTTCGATTAATTTGCACAACCAACCAAGAGCTTACATCCCGAACTATTGATGTCTTTAAAGACCAGTTCTTCTTAGCTCAATCCCGTTATAAACATAAGTTACAAGTCATATAAATCTAAATGACAACCCACCCCATCTCAGGTTGAATTTTCAACCACTGCACTATTCTGCTTCTTTATATTTTAACGTTTCCCGACTTAAAGGTTATGTGAAACATGACTATGCAATACCGGTATGTATAGTTAGTTTTCAAATCATTTCACTGCCCAAAAAGTATAAGCGTTTGAAGGATGATGCTTAATATGTCGTCGACAACAATAGATTTCTACCAGTTCATGTAAGAAAGCTCTTACCTAATGAGAGGAGAAGACATATCTTTAGCAATACTGCTATTGAATCCATTATGAATGTTTGGTTTATAGTCTCTTATCTGTTGAGAATTTCGTTAAATATCTATGTCGTTAACTGCATGCCCTACTTTTGAATATAACAGATTAATTCATATACTTAAGACATAGTCCATTGACATATAAACTCAGTTTAGTAATGTAACTATTTAATTGCTAATATTATTAAATTCTAGGCACGATTTCACCCCTTTGTTCAAATTCAGACTCCTGTAATTTTCAAAGAAATAAATAAACAATAATAATAAGCTAAGTCACATTTAACTTTTTATGGGTGATTCTTTTTTTAAATATGTTATATCCGCAGTGAACTCACCAACGCTCGGTTGGTGCGGCCGAGAGTTGAAACAATTGCTATCTCTATAAAAACTTTATTGCAAAATAATTTGATCTAATTTGGGATCCAAAACCTCGATCTCGTGATCAATCGTTCTGGACAAGGGTGCCACTAGAATAGAACATTGTAGTGTTTGATGGCTTTTAAAGTCTCCTTCGCGGATATGTGGCCGTTTAAATACTTCAGTCGGTACATGTAACGTTTATGGCGTTTACTAGTCTGAGCATGATATTTGTTATGATAAGTTGTAATTCATTTATTATATAGTTTCGGCTTTGTTCTAAAAGTTAGTTTTAATACCCCTGGAATCTGACCACATTTTCAAGGGTGAGTTAAAATTTTTAAATTATTGCATGTAGAAGAAGATAAATTGTGCATAAACCCTCAGTGTGATTCTAGTAGTTTATCTACTATATCTATCTTGATAATAGCCTATTAAGTCCACCCAACTTCTTGATCGGCGTTCAGTTGGCGTTAATTTAATATAGTTTTTATTCGAATTATTTGGTTAATTATTTACATTGTAAAAGAAAAGTTTGTAAACAAGTGAAATATGGAATTACCACATCTAGTAAACACAGCCGTACACAGGCGAAAGTAAAGAGGACGAGAGAGCATGGTATACACGTTCAAAATAATAATAAACAATAGAACCCGAGTGGCTACCGTCTTGGAACGGTCAGTGGCAAACCAATTCGCCACTGGTCGGTTTAACCAGATTCTGCGGTGAACCAACCTCATACTTGCCCCCAACAGGTTCTCATATTAACAACAAGTACACTATGCCTTGGTGATATAACTTCAACCCACCCATCAACTCGACAATGTTGCATGCAAAACCAGGCAATAAGAAGCTAACGGCATAGTCTAGAAGAAAGGCGGGACAGTATGAACATAAAAGCTCGCAGCGTTTTAATGATGCGGTTTGTCTAGTTTAAGCTAGATTTACGTTAAAAACATTCACATTCCATTAAATTCCCCATAACAGGTGCACGTCAGCTTTTGTGCACTCTAATTTATACTCCAACTTTACATAATAATGGTCGTACAACACAATTTAATAAAACAGAATGATGTACCTCATTATTAACACGCCATTATCAAAATAAATTCATTCAGATAGCCAATATTTTGACAAAGAATGCCAGTAGAGATACTAGCAGTCACGTGACCAAGTTACCTACGTAGTATTTGATACGTCATTGATGACGTATCAACCTTGTTCTCGACTTGATAACTCACGAGTGAGGACGTGGTTTTTCTTATGGAAAGTTTTCGAACAAAAATTGGACGATCTTATGTGCAGTGTTGACGCAAAATTTGAGGAATTACGTTCTAAAGAAGCGGACTTATCATTGCATTGACACGCAGACAGATACAAATTCGTGCGAACAATCAGATTTTGCTCGTTTTCCAGAGTAAACAGTCACGTAACATCCGGAACCACGCCGAACAGCGGCGTCCTTGGAGTAAGTGTACAGGATATCCAGGGATAACTTTGTAACTATGACGTATATTTACCAAAATTAATTATTATTAAACTTTATTTCTAAAGGTGAATGCGTGGTACGTCACTGTTGCTGTCAAACAATCAATTATTTACAAAAACGTCGAATTGATGTCAGTTCTAACTTTTTTATTCATAACATTGCTTCTTAACTTTATCCACTCTGATTGTGCTCTAACCAACTACAACTACATCGGGATTTGTAGTAGTATTTGCGCATACACATCCACTTGTTCGGCCTCTGAAACAGACAAGTAAAACACAGTTTTACCTGGTTTTGGAAAATGTATGTCTTCGGTTATTTTCTCTTGATTTTATTTTTTAAAAGGAACGCAAATTACATTTCATTTTCTTCTAAACACGATATACAATATTATAAGATAGATTATATTTACAAAGCTTGACTGCAATATAACTAATTTCCGTAAAATACAGAAAAAATAAAATCGTCTGGTCAACTATTTTTAAAGTCGCTTCAAGGTGTAACCACAAGTCCCAAGGAAATAGTTTTCATGTCACGGTCCAGTTAAATATTAGACTTTCATTATATGTTATGAACCATACTAGGAAATACATGTATGAGTAGATTTTCGTATTATAAGCTGTTTATTCCTTATCCAAACAATATTTGAGATCTAGTAACCCTGCTCAAAACAGAGATAATGGAGATGAGCCGTTCATTCATTACTAAAAATATCTGAGATCTAATAACTGTTATAACAATTATTCAAAACAGAGATCAAAACTACGTCTTCAAGTAAAATCAAACGAAATTTTGTTTTATTTCTCCTTTCGCTACTTTATTCCAGCTTACTTTACTTTTTCCGTTAATGAGGCAGACATGTGTAACGTAAAGTAAAAAACATTTCGCGTCAACACTGTACGTATTTTTTAATTACACATTTTAAATTCCATTAGAAACAAGAAAATCTATTTATGACTCTATTGATATACTATACAGACCGGATTGTCAGTCATAAGTACAGGACATGTCTGTTATTGAGGGAGACATGGGAAGAAAAATAGTGGTCAAAACTTTAATGAAATTTAGGCTACACATTTTAAAATTCAATTGTACATGTACACAAGCAATATACATGTACACAAGAAATTCTACTTCTATGGCACTTTTCAATTGACCTCCAGTACTGTAATTTACAGATCGGACAAAAACGTAATATAAATTCAATTATACAAAACAATTCTACGTATTACTCATTTCCATTGACCAAATGTAATTTAAAATGGAAAAAATGTAATATTCAATTATACAGAAGAAATTCTACTTATGATACATTCCCATTTATCTTTTGTTAATTACAGATATAATACAATATATCTGAATACACTTATACACAAGAAATTCTACTTATTATACATTCCCATTGACCTATTATAAATTTATGATAGTACATAATGCAGCTAAATTATAAAAAAGAAAATTCTACTTATGACACATTTGCTTTGACTTACCGTGTTTTACAGATGGGGTAATTGTCTGTGGTACATGAAATGTCTGCCCAACGAAAATTGAAGGGTGGCCAGAACACTCCACAGTCCTCGGCGTCTGTAGTACCCTCACTCGGCTCAAAGTCTAAGAAATGAAAATTTTCTTAAGAATTAATTTCGTTTTCTGAGTTTCATTGGTTTTATGAACTTCCAGATTGTTTGTTTGCATCTAATTTGCATAAAGAACTGTAATTACTCAAGTTCTGTGAAGTAGGAATTAAATTGAAATACTATAGCAACAGAGTCTACTCATACAAATAAGTAAGAAACTTATAACAAATAAAGAATATTACACTCGGGCATTTATGATTAATTGCATATTTTGTGTAGTGCAGCTACAATAAACAATGCTTTTGTAAGTAAGTCAGTTTTGCAATCAAACTAAAGTATATACCAATAATGTTTTCATGCCTTTATTCGTTTTGTGCATTGTAGCGGGCATAAACACTGATCATGCAACTAAGTCAGTATCGATTGCAATATTTTTTTTTCGTTCTAAACCGAATATTTCACGAAGGATTCATTTTCTTGCTATTTTTGTAATCTACTGTTTTCTAGTACAAAATTCATTATATTTGTCTTTTCGATGGCAAAATATAACAAATTTTCTTTCTTCGACAATAACTTCATGACGTCCAAATTATGACGTCAAAATGCACACTTTTACGTCTTTTACGTGCAGTCTAACATTGTGGATATACTTTAAAGAAGACCGTTGAAAAAACTGGACACCATCATTTAGGGTGGATTAATTTTGTACTGTTTACTGGTACAAATACTGAGTTCCGCTTAAACCATGCTTGAATTATGAAGTAACACTACTGCCCATGAACATGATAAACAGACTCAATAAAACCGACCCGACAATATTTTCATATTTGTCATGTTTGATGGCTTTCAAATTTCCTTTTTATCTTTTCGTTTGAGAGGAGTACATGCAGCCACTGTTAAAAGCTTGTAAACTGTACGTGTGACCTGTAAAGTTAAGAGTTCTGTCCGTATCAGTCCATTTCCAGATCCCCTCGACCAGCTCATCAGTCATCCCAATCCACCATATGTTTCCTGGAATGGGTAATGTAGATTTTAAGGTAGAGCAACTGTAATGCTTTCCCGCGCAAAAATTTGCGACGTCATCAAACATCGGCTCGCTTTCGGTGACTTCCGACGCTACTCGTCAGAGCCGATAGTAGCCGAAGCAACATCGATTATTGTCGACTGTTAGTGACAGTTCACCGAGTATTCCCGACATTCGAGAAAAAAGCGCGGGAAAGCATTACAGTTGCTCTACCTTAATACATTGCATTTGATAACATTTGGTACATTGAAATATCATAAAAAATATATTCTCCAAAGAGCCTGCAATATTTTCATATTTGTCGTGTTCGATGGCTTTCAAAGTTCCCTTTTCATGTATTCCAAAGTGAAAGTAAATAAAGCTGCAGACATACAGTAAAAGTGTGATTTAAAGTCAGCGATTTGTGAAGAAAAGAAATGTTCATCTCACATTTATTTAAATTTCAGTGATTAATTGTTTTAGACAAAAAGTTGACAGCGAAGAATAATCTTTAGACTGAAGAATTAAACCTATTTCTAAACTGGTTGATGTCAAATTGATAATATAGATAAATACATGACTTTTTGTACCATTATTAACAAGTTAATATAATTTCGATTTCCAACGTGGTTGGTGTAAATTGAAATTTATAATCGGAAAATTACCAATATTATAAACATGTTTTACACCCACCGATTTCTAATGTGGTTGGTGTAAGACTATTAATTGGTACAATACTATTATAAACGTACTGTTTAGTTCACGGAGCTTGCTCTTGATGAACTCGTTTTCTGCTTTATCTTCGAGATGAATCAAATGGCTGTCACCATGTTGTCTGCAGAAATGCTGAAAATGTTGACATACACTTGTTTGACTGCAGTGTTCTGTGTGTATCTAGTCTGCATTATTGCTAAAAAGGAACCCATTATGTTGTCTGAAGCTGAAGTTTGGATTTAATACTTTAATTTTTTTTTCTGCATTATGGATGAGAATTTATATTCTTCATTAATGTGCCTCATTGATCAAAGATTAAGCAATCTTTGATGAAGGCATTTGTGATGTAAATCTGAATATACATTTTAGTTCTTTCTAAAAGAACATAATTTAAAAGATTGTTTCAGTCTGAGAAAACCTTCCCTGTTTCCTGTTATTTAACCGACGTGTAAGGCGTCACTAGCTTTTTCGTCTTCTACTTAACTTCTGATTTGCACACTCATTGGTCAGTACCAATTTTATGGCAGCAACTAAAAACAAGAGCCAGTCGGAAACGACTGCAAGCTCGACTATTCGAAAAGTCAGAATTATGAAGTACATTGTAACTGGGCTTCATTTAAACTGGGGAGTGATTCAGGAGTTTATGACGCCTCCAACAAACACACATGAACAAAAGTTTCTTAATCCAAGTTAGGAAATCAATAAATTACACTTAATTTATTCTTGTAGATTTTGTTGGGTTTACACAACCCAGCCCATACACCCCTGATCCCACACCCATCAACCCACTATCTTTGCCCACCTATAGTGGTGTGGCTTGGTGTAGTACAGTATGGTATGATGGTTGCTGGTGTTGTCATTGTTGGTGTTGTTGTTGGTGGTGGTAGTGTTGTTGCTGCTGCTGGTGGTGGTGGTGTTGGTTGTTGGCGTTGTTGTTGATGTTGTTGTTGGTGGTGGTGTTGATGTTGCTGGTGTTGTAATAGTATAGTAAAAGTATAGTAATAGTATAGTAAAAGTAATAGTAATAGTAATAGTATAGTATAGTATAGTATAGTATAGTATAGTATAGTATAGTATAGTATAGTGTAGTGTAGTGTAGTGTAGTGTAGTGTAGTGTAGTGTAGTGTAGTGTAGTGTAGTGTAGTGTAGTGTAGTGTAGTGTAGTGTAGTGTAGTGTAGTGTAGTATAGTATAGTATAGTATAGTATAGTATAGTATAGTATAGTATAGTATAGTATAGTATAGTATAGTATAGTATAGTATAGTATAGTATAGTATAGTATAGTATAGTATAGTATAGTATAGTATAGTATAGTAATAGTATAGTATAGTATAGAATAGTAGTAGTATACTATAGTATAGTAATAGTATAGTAATAGTATAGTAATAGTATAGTAATAGTATAGTATAGTATAGTAATAGTATAGTAGTAGTAATAGTATAGTATAGTATAGTATAGTATAGTATAGTATAGTATAGTATAGTATAGTATAGTATAGTATAGTATAGTATAGTATAGTATAGTATAGTATAGTATAGTAATAGTATAGTAATAGTATAGTAATAGTATAGTAATAGTAAAGTAATAGTAATATTATGGTATAGTATAGTATAGTATAGTATAGTATAGTATAGTATAGTATAGTATAGTATAGTATAGTATAGTATAGTATAGTATAGTATAGTATAGTATAGTATAGTATAGTATAGTAGTAGTATAGTATAGTATAGTATAGTATAGTATAGTATAGTATAGTATAGTATAGTATAGTATAGTATAGTATAGTATAGTATAGTATAGTATAGTATAGTATAGTATAGTATAGTATAGTATAGTAATAGTATAGTAATAGTATAGTAATAGTAAAGTATTAGTATAGTAATAGTATGGTATGGTATGGTATGGTATGGTATGGTATGGTATGGTATGGTATGGTATGGTATGGTATGGTATGGTATGGTATGGTATGGTATGTTATGGTATGGTATGGTATGGTATGGTATAGTATAGTATAGTATAGTATAGTATAGTATAGTATAGTATAGTATAGTATAGTATAGTATAGTATAGTCTATGCCCCCACCCACACCACAATTACTCAACACTTTCAACCAAAGTATGTTAAGTACATCTGTTGTAAACATTTTCTATAGCATTACATATGAAAAACACTAACATTGAACCTTTAAGAATTATTTATAAGACTTAAT
The DNA here is from genome assembly GCA_038501625.1 of Corbicula japonica. Classification (NCBI taxonomy): domain Eukaryota; kingdom Metazoa; phylum Mollusca; class Bivalvia; order Venerida; family Cyrenidae; genus Corbicula; species Corbicula japonica. The sequence goes on from JAZAYU010000104.1 coordinate 1,186,460, forward strand.
TCTTATTTCAAGTGAAAAGGGCAAAAATCAAATATAAAAAAGCAAGAATGAGTTATGGGCCTTTGAAAATAAACCTGATGTAAGATAAAATAAAAGTATACACAGTTTTAAACCTTAATTTTTAAGTCTAAAAAGGGCAGTAATTTGAAAAAAATCAAAGAGTTATGGTTCTTGGCATACATAGTCAGGGTCATGATGATGAATAAGTTTCAAAGCTATAGTACAAGAAGTATGAAAGTAACTAGCTTGCACACAAACTTTAACCTGAAATTCTAAGTCAAAAAAGGGGCATAATTTGATTAAAAATGAAAGAAAGAGTTATGGTTCTTGGCATACATAGTCAGGGTCATGATGGTAAACAAGTGTCTTAAGTTTCAAAGCTGTAGTACGAGAAGTATGAAAGTAACTATCTTGCACGCAAACTTTAACCTGAAATTCTAAGTCGAAAAAGGGCCATTATTTGATTAAAAATGAAAGAAAGAGTTATGGTTCTTGGCACACATAGTCAGGGTCATGATGGTAAACAAGTGTCTTAAGTTTCAAAGCTATAGTACAAGAAGTATTTAAGTAACTACCTTGCACGCAAACTTTAACCTGAAATTCTCAGTCGAAAAGGGCCATAATTTGTACAAGATAAAAATTAGAGTTATGGTTCTTGGCAGACAAACTTGAATTATGATGATGAAGAAGTGTTGAAAGTTTCAAAGCTGTAGTATGAGTAGTATGGAAGTTATGGGTTTGTACAGTAGCTTGCACGCAAACTTTAACATGAAATTCTAAGTCGAAAAAGGGGCATGATCGATAAAAATGAAAGTTAGAGTTAAGGTTCTTGGCATACACACTTGGGATATAATGATTAACAAGTGTTGAAAGTTTCAAAGCTGTAGTATAAGTAGTATTGATGTTATGAGTTTGCACAGTAGCTTGCACGCAAACTTTAACCTGAAATTCTTAGTCGAAAAAGGGGCATAATTTGATAAAAATGAAAGTTAGAGTTATGGTTCTTGGCATACACACTTGGGATATGATGATTAACAAGTGTTGAAAGTTTCAAAGCTGTAGTATAAGTAGTATTGAAGTTATGGGTTTGTACAGTAGCTTGCACGCAAACTTTAACCTGAAATTCTAAGTCGAAAAAGGGCCATAATTTGATCAAAATGAAAGTTAGAGGTATGGTTCTTGGCATACACACACGGGACATGATGATGAAAAAGTGTGCCAAGTTTTAAAGCTGTAGTATAGGTAGTATTGAAGTTATGAGTTTGTACAGTAGCTTGCACGCAAACTTTAACCTGAAATTTTAAGTAAAAAAAGGGCCATAATTTGATCAAAATGAAAGTTAGAGTTATGGTTCTTGGCAAACACACTCGGGACATGATGATGAACATGTGTGCCAAGTTTAAAAGCTGTAGCTATAGTAGTTTTTAAGATATAGGTAGGTTGCACGTTAACTTTAACCAAAGCGGGACGCCGACGGCGACGCCGACGCCCAAGTGAGTACAATAGCTCGACATATTCTTCGAATAGTCGAGCTAAAAACGCACGTCCCATTCAAACTTCAGCTTAGCGCAGAAGCCAACACTAGTTCACTGTAGTTTCTTTGTAGTTCACTGTAGTTGTGTGTGCCGTGTGGCGGCTGTTAAAGGTCTCCCCAATACATTCAATCAGTGTTGTTATCAATATCGTCCGATGAAGGTCTTTGAGCACGAAACTTATGAACTATTTTTAATTATAGTGCTTCTAAATTGCTTTTAAAAATATTTCGGCCAGTTTATAGAGGAGTGGTTGCAATATCCAAGCAAAGAGAGATTCGGATATAATATTGTTAAATCAACCCAAGGATATACCGGTACTTCCTGCTTTTTAAATTTTGCCGTTGGCGATGTCTGTGATATGCAAGATTTATATTCTCAAATCCCCTGTTAAAATTCTATTTTGTTTAGTTCCGCCTATTGTTTTCTCGTTAATGGCAAAAAAATTCTTTTATCTGGGTCACATAGTCGCCGCTGAACATGAAATGGTATTAATCTGAAAATACCTCATTGCAGGTTCCATGTTTACCGCAGTATGCATACCGTCGTTTGGGATGGATTAAAATTTTACTGTCTATTGGTGTAAATATTGAATTGCGCTGAAACCGGGTCTAGGCGTGGGCAGTCATATGCATATCCATTACTGTCCATGAACAGGCTCAATCAAACCGAGCCTGCAATATTTTCATATTTGTCTAGTTCGTTGGCTTTCAAAGTGCCCTTTGCGTCTATTTCTGTATAAAACATGACAAGCTTATCATATGCTATGCATAGTAGCCAGCTTTAGCTTAATTTAACATCAGCTTCTTGATGGAACGTCCATTACTTTATACATGTTTTCACTAAAGGAAGAAACCTTATATGATGAGCTGATATTTTGCATCGCGGGTATTAGTGTACATACCTCAGTGAATGCATTTGCACGTATCGCCCTGCTCTTTAATATTTGACTTGCCGAGTAAACATACACTTTTCATACCTGGATGCTTGCAGTATTCCAAATTTTGACATTAGACAACAATAGTAGATGCATTACTTAACCCATCTTTTACAAGTAGACATCGTATATTTACCTCAGCCTCTGTAAAATGGACGCCATTTGTACCAAACAGATAGCAGGCTCCCTGAAATCCAAGCCAGCCATCAGGACACGTGGTCTCTCCAGCTAGTGCAAGCCCTTAGAAACAAATGAATATTTGTTTTTTGACAACTTTAATTTGCCTGAAGGCAATAACAAGAAATGAACAGCAATGTTTTATGGACATGTAGAAAACGCCTCTTTTAATTTGCAGAAAAGAGTTTAGTTAGTTATGTTCGCCTTCAGTCAAGACGTAAAATGCAACAAAATACACAAAAGCTACAGTTTGTTGCTGTGATATAGTCTAGATCATAGTGAACTAGCACAATCTGTTGCGTATAACGGTGGTTTCTGAATAACACATAAATTTCTTATCTATTTGGGGATGGCAAAATAACAATCTGTTTGAAGATGGCAACTTTAGAATCTATTTGGGGATGGCAACATTAGAATCTATTAGGGGATGGCAACATTAAAATCTATTTGGGGATGGAAACAAACAATCTGTTTCGGTATGGCAGATTCTAGAACCTGGTTTAAATTCTACATGGCAAATTATTTAGCCTTTGACATTTGTAATAGGTATCCCGAAAGGTAATCGTTTTTGTTGATTGTTTGTGGTGTCTTATTTGAAATTAATTCTCTTATTCTCTCTTTCTCTCTCTACTTTTTGGCTGGTTGGGAAGGCTGTGTTTTTCTTGTTGTCGATTTTTCTTATATGCATGTTAACTTTTTATCGTTTTCTACCTAGTAAATAATTAAGTAAAAATCGCGCCGTTTTTACGCGTTGATTTCTGCCTGGTTTACTTAGAAGATTTGTGCATACATGATACATGTAGATAGTAAATGAGGTAAACTTACCCCAAAACAGGCAAACAATATGAACTGTTTCTAAAACTTTACGAACAGCCATAGTTTGCATGTAGTTTCTTATCTTCCTGACAACCTTCATGAATCATGTAAATATTAGAATTTTTGCTTGTCCTATATTAAAGTGGAATAGCTCTTAGATGATAAGTGAAAATTACCGTATATACACTAATCTTAAAATCTTCGTTCTGTGGAAAAGTGAAAAAGCTCATAGGCAATCAATGACAATTACCAAATACAAACAAAAAACTGTGTTCTGTGGAAAGGTGGGATAGCTAATCAGTAAAAATTTCAGTATAATATGTGTTTTCTGTTTTGGAATATGGCATTAATTCAAAGATAAATCAGAAATAAAGTGGTCATACACCTTTTTTTTTTTATTTAACTCTTAACTCATACCCACACCGGATTCGCGCAGTACGCTTGAAGCTGTGTGCGTTGTGCCTGGTTTTTCATGATTTAGAATAAGCTCATCTATATAGTATTTTAACCCATTTTAAGTTACCTTTTTGGATCTAGCGTGATATTCACATTTAAATTGATAATTTATATGCTAGTAAACCATTAACAGGATTATTATTCGATTTGCAATGTTAGATCTGTGCTAATTGTAGTAATATTCCTTACAATTATTTTGCAACTAATAATTTCAAGACGCAAACACTTTTGGTGCATGTTTTTGTCAAACTTGGTATATAAATACAGTAGCCTTAAATACATTTCAAAATAATTTCTACTTATCGCAAAAAAGTGTTTAACATCGTTTTTAAACTTGTAAATCATGTTACGACGGTATGCTATGTCCAAAACTGATTTACAGTGTAGTTTTACAGTTTTTAAAGTTTACGTCTCCTGTGGTCAATTTTAACGATCATATTCAATCTTGAATCTATGTGACGAAACACTTAGAAAAAGAAGTGATGATTAAAAGTATCAAGTACTTAAAATATTATTGAAATGGTTAAAATGTGATATATGTCAATATTAAAGCTCCAAACAGATTTTTAAGTTTGTTAAGCATTTGCGTAGTCAATGGGCCGGGATGGGGTTAAAGACTGCAGATAATCACAGGGTGTTAAGTGCACATTTTATTATTGCGTCTTGATTGCACAACGAGTGTCTGGGTAGTAACTAATTGTTTTTGTTTATTGTATTTTGTATTTATCTGGTGTCAATTAAATGGATGATTTGTGACATTTAATCTCAATTTTGCGCCTAATCTTAACAAATACGTCATCCTTCATAAATGTTGAAACATTATTCTTAATCAATAATTACATGTGATCAGAAATGAATATTCCTAATTAACCCAGGGTATTAGTTGTGCAAATTGGCTACATTTTCACTACATATCTGGTGTCAATTAAATGGATGATTTGTGACATTTAATCTCAATTTTGCGCCTAATCTTAACAAATACGTCATCCTTCATAAATGTTGAAACATTATTCTTAATCAATAATTACATGTGATCAGAAATGAATATTCCTAATTAACCCAGGGTATTAGTTGTGCAAATTGGCTACATTTTCACTACATATCTGGTGTCAATTAAATGGATGATTTGTGACATTTAATCTCAATTTTGCGCCTAATCTTAACAAATACGTCATCCTTCATAAATGTTGAAACATTATTCTTAATCAATAATTACATGTGATCAGAAATGAATATTCCTAATTAACCCAGGGTATTAGTTGTGCAAATTGGCTACATTTTCACTACATATCTGGTGTCAATTAAATGGATGATTTGTGACATTTAATCTCAATTTTGCGCCTAATCTTAACAAATACGTCATCCTTCATAAATGTTGAAACATTATTCTTAATCAATAATTACATGTGATCAGAAATGAATATTCCTAATTAACCCAGGGTATTAGTTGTGCAAATTGGCTACATTTTCACTACATATCTGGTGTCAATTAAATGGATGATTTGTGACATTTAATCTCAATTTTGCGCCTAATCTTAACAAATACGTCATCCTTCATAAATGTTGAAACATTATTCTTAATCAATAATTACATGTGATCAGAAATGAATATTCCTAATTAACCCAGGGTATTAGTTGTGCAAATTGGCTACATTTTCACTACATATCTGGTGTCAATTAAATGGATGATTTGTGACATTTAATCTCAATTTTGCGCCTAATCTTAACAAATACGCCATCCTTCATAAATGTTGAAACATTATTCTTAATCAATAATTACATGTGATCAGAAATGAATATTCCTAATCAACCCAGGGTATTAGTTGTGCAAAGTGGCTACATTTTCACTACAGATCATGTACAATGTAAGCTACAATCTGTTCATACCATTAAATAATTATTTTGTTATTTCTTAATTATTCATTGAGAATTCGAAATGCAAGAAAAAAGCAATTTAGTTTTAATAATAACCTTTGTATTTGATTGATGTCAAATTGTAGAGTCATATACAAACCGAATAACAATTCGTGCATCTCTACTTTTATAATTCAAAAGTTACCTCATGAAATCATTTTACAAAATTTTCGCCGTTCTAATATCCGAAACTTGCCTACGCCCCTGTTAAGTTATGTAACACATTTTAATACCTGGAAAATTAATGCAATTTTAAATTACCTGAATTTTACTGTAACACTGTACTTGCTAACTTTGGATAAATTATTTATCTTTTAATTCAACAAATTAAGCTTAATTACAAATAAGCTTGCGAAGACAATGTTTGAACCTCTTCAAAAACGCTGTCTAGAATTGATCCCCCCCCCCCCCTAAAAATACATGTAACACAATTAAGCTGCAGTTTTTGGAACATCTGAACTAATTGACTGTTTATTCAAACTGATTATTGTAATACCATGCTCTCTTTTCCTCTCTACGTTTTTTGGCTGTATTGGGAGGCTGTGTATGCTGTATGCGGCCATTCATGATATGCATATTTCATTTTTTATGACATTTGTGTAATTAACTAGAAGAAAATCGATGTCTCAGCTAATAGGACTTTGACCTGGAACGAGCGAAAGACAGAATAGGAAGGAAATTTAAGTAAAAAATTAATGAGTGTTTGATTTGTTTGCAACAACATTATTAAAAATAAATACACATATAGAGTTCGTAAAAAGTGATTCTTTTAAATGAGTATATCACTACCCGTGAAGTATCGAGCGAAATAATCTGCATGAACAGATAGTTCGGTGGCCAATATATTTACGATCATTACCAAATATTGAACCGCCAAACTGCAAAATAAAACAGGTTAACATAGATATCAGTAATCGACATGCCCCATGCAAATATAAAATGACGATGATAATCTTCAAAAGATTTATGTAAACGTACGCCATATACATGTACCTCTGATAATCATATCTGCAGTGTCGATTTTTTCATAATTCATCAGAAATGTCGAGCACTTAACTTATGAAAAGGTAAGCATTATTTGTTGACGACTTGTTAGCTGTGTGTTTCAGTTATTTGTGTGATAGTTATACTCCTAATTCATCTTTATAAATTTGTTTTCTTCGTACCTGTATGCGAAACCTTGAAAATGATTTATTTATCATATTATGAATGTGTCTTCTTGGATTCGTGTGCGGATAAGCAAAAAATCTCTATGTCATGAACATGATTACTTAATTAAAATAAGGTTTTCGGTTAAAAAGGACTTACTTTTGACATTTCTCTACATTTACTTCTTCTTTGGCATTGTTAATATTTACCCACTTGAACAATATTCATCTCAAAGATTTACAATGCATAATTATAAGATTTGAATTTTGTTTGAACACAAGTGAAGACTGATTTGTTATACCTAGTGCACTCATATAATTATCATATCATGTCGTTTAATTTCGCAATCTTTCAAGTACGTAACAATCTATATATAAAACAACCGAATCAGAGTAAAATAAATTAGAAATCTTAAAATATTGTTTGCATTTCAGATACATTGTTTATAAGGGTGATAACGTTAAATGTGAGCATCCGTATTCACAAAAAGCACCAAAAGATGGATTTACAAATAAACTCATCAACTGGTAAACATATTTTTGAACAAACTGATTTTATTGAGTAAATACTAAAACTAGTAAATTTAAATTATTATTTGTATTTCCTCAAAGTAATTGATTGTTGGCTGACTACATGATCTTTTAAAGTATTATTTCCAACAAGAGTCTAGTTTGTATATCTATCTACATGCGTTGTAAATGTGCACGCGTTTTTAGCGTTAAGATATTCAATAGTTAATATCGTTTCAAAACTTGTTTAACAATATTTCAAAGTGAGCCCATATTAAAAACTGTTTCTTGTTCTAATTTATGTTGTTTGTTATGTCTTTGTGAAATTAACGAAATGATAAATTTTCTATTCCTGTTTACTCTGTGGCTGTCTGAACATGTGATTATTCCTGAAATTATTTAACGTTTTATTTTCTAGTGTTTTGTCACCGAGTTATATTATATGATACTAAAGTTTATAGTCAAGGACTGTTTTGGAAGAGAGGTGTACGTACAGTTATAACTATTTTTGTTATAATAGATGAAAAGGGAACTTTGAAAGCCGACGAACACGACACATATAAAAAAAATATTGCAGGCTCGGTTTGATTGAGCCTGTTCATGGGCAGCAATAGAAATGCATAATACTACCCACGCCGCCTAGCACCGGGTTGAGCGCAACTCAATATTAACACCAATAAACAGTACAAGTTTGATCCTTCCCAAAAGATGAAAACATTTTCGCTGGAATTTGTTCTGTATAGCTTGCGCTGACCAAATAGTCAAACACGTGCCTTGTAAAGTCGATCTATATTTTCCTTTAGATGAGAAGGTTGAATCAAAACGAGGTTTACCAGTACATAATTGTTGTGTGTTTCAGCAACCACTAATCTAAACAAGTTCGGGGCATAACAGTAGCTAAACGTTTTTGTTTAAGCGTTCTCCTTTAAATTTTAATCTTTGAACAGTTCTAATAAAATAGAAATAATGAATTGTGCAAAGCTTTTGTCCATGTTTGTCTATATCTTCAAAATTGTATTGCATACATTATTGTGCATTATACACATTATTTCTTATATTACTCTTTAATATTTGTTTTCTTTTAATTGTATGTCATTAACATGATTAAGAAAGTATCTTTGTTTTATTATTTTTGTCATTTGGTTTTTATTTGTTTAATTATTTTTTTCCTCATCCGAATAACATTTTGACTGTTAAATACAAAAAAGGAAACATACAATTATAAGAATAATGCAATCCGCTGGTCGGTTAGACACGTATTATACATATAAATTGACTTTGTGATACAGATTATTACGTTTCATGTAGGCCAATGAGATATACAACATGTATAGTACAAGTAGACGTCTGTAGGTATGACATACCCTAAAATACCTTGAACTAATTTTGGCCAATGGCTGCTGGAACACACAGTATTTGTTTAAGCAAAATTATAGTAAAATGTGTCAACATTTTGAATGAACTTCCCCAATTTTTACTGTTTCAGCTAATTAAATATGGTGTCTCTTAAATGTCGTGATGTTCAAACTATTTTTTAATATTCAGATGTTAACATGCAATCGATGACACACTTCAATTTAAATTTTGAAATCTTCCTATTACAGTCTCTGCATGCAATTATTTTCTGTTACATGACTTGTGGTGTATAGCTTTGCCTTATTTAAATAGACGTATCAACTTCAGTGCATTTAATTCGAGCTGACAGCTTAGTTTCTTTGCTATGTTATCAACACGTTCATTAAATTTAATACGAATCAATCAACATTAAATAGGTTGTTTTCTACATAGTTTGTAAAAAGGCTGGTTCAAATAAGTATGATTATATTTTGCGTATAATTCACTTAATAAAATGTGTCTCGCCATCGATTGCTTTCTTTATTCTTTATGAACAGGTTTAGATTAAGACGTCATCAGTGAGTCTTTAGCGTCTCGTCTGTTTAACGGAAGGATACGCAGTCATGACCACTCGGAAAATAAAGGTAACGTAGACACATCGAAAATGTCATCTGTAGTTGACGGATTTCATATGGTTCATGCGTAGAGCGCTTTAGACATAGCTAAATGCACAAGGTATGCAAATCAAAGGCTTAACGTACTTTTTTCTTTGTAGAAACCAAACAAACAAACGCTTAAAAGATCAATATTAAAAACCTTCAAGTTGATATTTTAAGAGTCTTCAATTCATATCAAAGCATTTTCTTTACACTTCTCTGATAAGAAGATCATTTGTTATCACTGGGCTTTAGCGTGTCTGGGAGAAGTAAACATTTCGCGAACTAAGACCTTATAAACTAATAACAATCGATTGTTAAGACTTGTTTTATTAAATTTATAGAACCGAATTCGATTAAAACACTTTTTTAAGACAGAAATAAACAGAATAAACTTGTTAAATTAGACAGACAGACAGACAGACAGACAGACAGACAGACAGACAGACAGACAGACAGACAGACAGACAGACAGACAGACAGACAGACAGACAGACAGACAGACAGACAGACAGACAGACAGACAGACAGACAGACAGACAGACAGACAGACAGACAGACAGACAGGACAGGACAGGACAGGACAGGACAGGACAGGCAGGACAGACAGACAGACAGGCAGGCAGGCAGGCACAGACACAGGCAGGCAGGCAGGCAGGCAGGCAGGCACAGGAACAGGCAGGCACAGGCAGGCAGGCAGGCAGACAGACAGACAGATCAGGCAGGCACAGGCACAGGCACAGACAGGCAGGCACAGACACAGGCACAGGCAGGCAGGCAGGCAGACAGGCACAGGAACAGACAGGCACAGGCAGGCAGACAGACAGACAGACAGACAGACAGACAGACAGACAGACAGACAGACAGACAGAAATGGTTTATTTTAACTTTAATAATAAATAATGTTAAATTTACATCCAGATAATGTTTTTAAAATCTTATCAAGCGATGGAAAACAATGTTAAACAGTTTCTACTTATTGCAGGTCTTTATATGGTGGGTAGTCGCAGGTACAAGAATAATGAGTTCAGTATTTAGTGTACCTCATTTCAAATCGCGTTTGTTTTGGTCAATGTTTGTGTTACAAATGTTTTATAAAATGTTTTTGTCTACATTTGATGAAATGACAAATGTAACATAAAACAAAAAAGTGTGTTCCTTAATCAACTAAAATGGACCAGAAGAATCCGGAAAAGACAATGTAGGACAATCGGGATAGCCTTTAAATTGACTTTGCGTAAATATGTTCGCCATATTAAAATGTTCGTCCAGCTTGCAAATAAAATTACTAGATACATATGTACTTACTTAAAACTTTTCCAAAGCAGAAATTAAAAAAAAGTATTTTTTAAAAATTCTAAATAATGCAATAAATATACGGAAATATATAATATGCAAAATATTTCTAAATTGTCCACGGAATTTGGATTTAAATATAGTATTTGTATTTAGTCTGAAGATTCGTATCATTCGAGTTGCTTGTGTGAACAATATTACGCGAAACCGAATGCCGAGCGTGATGCAGTTTACACAAACAACGAGAAATGATAAGAATGATACGAACTTACAGACAGCATATCGTCATTATGTTCAACTTTTTTAACGATTCGCAAAAAAACAAAAACAAATTAAAATACACTT